>CM019152.1:55955447-55974396 GCA_009733165.1 Naja naja | reverse complement strand
TATGGACATAACCGATGCCCAGGGGCTGGGGGAAAAGGTCATTGAGACTTCCGCTACAAAGGTTGCGGCATATAGGATGAGGAAGGAGGTCAGGATTTTAATGGTCTTCAGATGAACGTCCATCCTTTGATCTCGAAAGCCAAGTGAGTTGTTCTGCATCCTCTTTGCGTGGTGCACAAGGGAGTAGATTAAAAAAACAGAGGAAATGAAAAATATGACAAACGATGGGAAAGTCCCTAGAATGTACAGCATACCGAAGAGGGACATCTGGTCCATCATCTCCTGTCTATGCTCTGTGTTGTTATAAGATTGGGTGTGATCCTTAATCCAGAGGAAAGGAAGAGCCGAGATCAAGGAAACCAGCATCACCGCGATGAGCAGATGGGGAACCACGTTGGAAATCCTCAGCTTCATTTTCACGAGGAAGGGCTGGGTGAAGTTGACAATTTTCACACAGTAGAAGACTCCCAGGCAGGTGGTAATCCACAGAGTGGTGGCATTGAAAAAGGTCCAGAAGAAAACGGTGATGTTTCCGGCGTATTTGGGTTGATTAATATCCAGGAAGCTAATACAATGGAAGGTGAGTGTGATTCCAAGGAAAATAAACCGTGTTAGGCTGAGGGACATCAACAGGAGGTCCGAACCTGAGTGTGTTTTGCTTTGGATCCAATCGTGGCCGTCCGAAATAAAGATGAACCCATTTCCGGTCATCCCCATGAGAGTCACAACTATGATGATAAGGAGGCAGAGCCAGTTGTGAACTCCTGACACTGACATTGCTCCTCTATGGGTGTGTGAAAACAGAAGCTGGTGAGAAGCCACCAGAGCTTCAGTGAAACAGACAGCATTTCCGTAGCGCAAGATCCATCGCTGAAGTCTTTTTGTTCAGAAGAGTTTGCAACATTGCTGAGATTTTATTTAGGGCTGTTGCTGGTAACGTAAATATTACACAGCCAAGGATGTTTGTCTCATTTGCATGCTCTTTTCCACAGCTGTGTGTATTTAGGGTCAGCCATTAGTGCATCGTGAAGAGCAATTTCCAGAGGTCTCTCCCTTTGGCTGAGTCTCCAAGGAAAAAGAAGCATTTAATTGTGAGTATTTTAAGCAATACTCCAAGTGGTGTGGTGGCCTAGAGGTAGAGCTGTCTCCTCACAATCAGGAGGCTGTGAGTTTGATCTTAGGTAGAGGCAGATATTTCTCTCTCTGGGCACAATGGGAATGTATCTGCTGAACAAAACTCCGCATTGGCAACAGGAAAGGCATCTGGCCAATAAACACGCAGTTCCATTCAGTTGCCCAGACTCCACCCTGCAAGGGATTATGGGGTCATTAAAAGAAGATGATTTTAAGCAATCCTCTGGCCTATATCTCTCTTCTAATATGGGTGGGTGGATGAATAAGAGCCCATTTCTGGAGATTTGATTCGTGATGAAGATGCCACCTTAGACAGTGTGATGGAGAGCTGGCTAGGCATGCTGGGTGATGTCATTGTCTCACTAGGTTTCTTGTTCAGGAGCTTAGACATAAATGGAGGTCAGGGTTGGAAGTTGCAGAGGTTTCCATTCTCATGGCCAAGCTAAAGTGAGAGACAAACTAAGGGCCTGGACCTGGGGTACCAGGACAGATGGACAACCCTGTTAATGTTCTGGAGTATCCTTCTGCCCAGCAGCATTCCTGCCTTTGCAGCAGAACTGGTTTCAAAGGTGTTGCTGAAGGGCCCAAAACCTCTTGGGAACTGCAAATCCATCTTGAGACTAGTATGTCGGGAGGGTCTCAACAGTTCATCCTTGTCAACCTGTCTTAGATAGTATCTGTTCTCTACACACCAAGCAGGTCCCAGATTAGAAGAGAATGTAGCTCAGAGTTGAACCTTGGTGCTCTCTGAGTTTGGTTGTTTTCTTGCAGGTGTTTCATTACCCAATGAAACTCCCTCCTTCCTTCTCCTTCTGTTCCTCCCTCCCCCCCTCTCTTCCTTCTTTCCTCCCTTCTTTTCCTTCTGTTTCTCCTTCTTCCCTCCCTTCCTCCTTCCTTCCTTTCCTTCCTCTCTCCCTTCCTCCCTTCCTTCTGTCTTTCTCTATCTCTTCTCTCCCTCCTTCCATTTCTCCCCTTCCTTCCTCCCTCTTGCTATTTCTTCCCTTCCCTCCTCCTTCCTCTTTCCTTCCTTCCCTCCCTCCCTCTTCTTCCTTCTCTCTCTCCCACCTTCTCTCCCTCCCTCCTCCCTCCCTCCCTTCTGTCTTTCTTTATATGTTCTCTCCCTTCTTCCATTTCTCCCCTACTTTCCTCCCTCTCTCTATTTCTTCCCTTCCCTCCTCCCTCCTCTTCCTTCCTTCCCTCCCTCCCTCCCTCCCTCTTCTTCCTTCTCTCTCTCCCACCTTCTCTCCCTCCCTCCTTCCAGCCTCCCTCCCTTCTGTCTTTCTCTATATGTTCTCTCCCTTCTTCCATTTCTCCCCTCCCTCCCCCTCTCCTTCCTTCCTTCTTGACAAAGCTGCCTACAACTGCTGCAGGCTCGAATCCCACCAGGCTCAAGGGACTCAGCCCTCCATCCTCTGGTGGTAAAGTGAGGACCCAAGATTGTTGGGCAATAAGCTGACTTTGTAAAAGGCCGCTTAGTAATAAGCAGGCATATACAATGGAATGAAGGCTATTGCTGAGCACACTGGGTTGTATCCCAAAAATTGTAAGCCGCCCTGAGTCTTCGGAGAAGGGCGGGATATAAATGTAATTTAAAAAAAAATAAAATTAATATGTCATTGATTGCCCCACTTTGCCTTTTGCAGTTCCTCTGCATCCCTCCCCCCCTCTCTCTCTCTCTCTCCATTTCCACTCAAAGAACACCAGATCAAAGCTGTCCTTTTCTCCGTGCAAAGTGCCCTCCTTCGCCAACAGGCTTTCTGACGGTTCTCCCCCCTTTCTCCCATTCACCTCCTGACAAACAACTCCGAGAAAACCGAAGAGCTCCCAGCAAACCTGGTCTTGATTGTCTGGCTCTGTATTATTTGTTTGCTTAGACCGAAATGAGGCTTCGAGTGCCTCTGATAAATTACTGCTCTCGCCCTAGCGAGGTGCTTGCTTGTTGAGTTATGAGATTCCACTTCCCGACCAAGATTGCTCAGAAATGAAAAGCTTAGATAACAGCTTTGCCCTGGAGGAAGGGTTCTTTCACCGACCCCCTTAACAAAACACAAGAAAGCAATTTCGGGGAAACACAGGATGGTGCTATGCAAACTCCAGCTGGCAATGCGTACACCCGGCAAGGCAGATGAGATTTATGTAAATATCCCTGTGTACAAATAATAGGAACACTCGCTAATGAAATCTGGCCGGGATTTGAATCCTTCCTTCAGGAAAAGAAATGAAGCCTCTGGGTATCCATCTTTCTTTCTTTTTCTTTTTAATACCTTTTCCTGAGGAACAAAAACTAGATGTACAGGTAGTCCTTGATTTGTGACCACAACTGAGTCCAAAATTTCTGTTGTAAAGTGAGACATTATTAACTACCTACCTACCTACCTACCTATCCATCCTTCCATCTATGTATCTATCCACCACCAATCCATCCACCTACCTTTTTACCCATCCATCCATCCATCCATCCATCCATCTATCTATCTATCTATCTATCATCTATCTATCTTTTATTAAACTTATTGGCCACTCATCTTACCCCGGGGCAACTCAACCACAGTCACCCTCAGACCTATGTAGAAATAACACAGATTAAACTTGAAAATTGGGATTATAAGGTTGTTTCTTGAAATCATCCCAGAACAAGCAGGGTCATAGATCTTAAAGTAAAGGTAAAGGTTCCCCTTGCACATACGTGCTAGTCATTTCCAGCTCTAGTGGGCGGTGCTCATCTCCATTACAAAGCCAAAGAGCCAGCGCTGTCGAAGATGTCTCCATGGTCATGTGGCCGGCATGACTAAAAGCCGAAGGAGCACGGAACGCTGTTATCTTCCCACCAAAGTGGCCCCTATTTTTCTATTTGCATTTTTTACATGCTTTCGAACTGCTAGGTTGGCAGAAGCTGGGACAAGTCACGGGAGCTCACTCAGTTACACGGCGCTAGGGACTCAAACTGCCGAACTGCCGGCCTTTCTGATCGACAAGCTCAGCATCTTAGCCACTGAGCCACCACGTCCCTTTGGTCAGGCTTTAAAAGGGGTTTATTCTGAGTTCCATAAATCAATTTCAATTTTCAGTGGCTTTGCTACTGGATATTTGGTCAATCAGAATTGTAGTATGTTCTTATTAAAGATACCCAATTCCTGAAACCATTCTAAGTTTTAATCTCCAGGCCCCTAATTATCTTACTTGCTCTTCTTTGCACTTTTTCCGAAGTCTCAACATCTTTTTTGTGACCAAAACTGGATGCAGTATTGCAGGTGTGGTCCTACTAAGGCTTTATAAGGCGGTACTAATGTGATCTTGATTCTATGCCTCTGTTTATACAACCAAGGATTGATTGATTGATTGATTGATTGATTGATTGATTGATTTATTCGACTTGTATGCTGCCCCCTCTCCAAAAGGACTCGAGGCGGCTCACAGATAAAAACAATACAATAAGTTAAATTAACTAAAATGGAATTAAATTACAGCAAGTCACGGGAGCTCACTCCGTTACACGGCGCTAGGGACTCGAACTGCCGAACTGCTGGCCTTTCTGATCGACAAGCTCAGCATCTTAGCCACTGAGCCACCGCTTCCCTTGCTGTAAGTCTTGCCTATCCCTGATTTTTAAACTCCAAAGCCTGCTTCTTGTTTAAGCCGACGTTTTCTGCGAAAAGCAACAACAACCAGGTTTCCATCCACGATAGGCAATAAGACAAGCAACTGTCACTGTCGTTTAGAATTTCTCTTTTGCTGTAATTAAGACTGCCCATGAATAAACAAGTCCTTTTAAAGCCAGTTGAATTATTATTATTATTATTTTTTTAATTACATTTATATGCCGCCCTTCTCCAAGACTCAGGGCTTACAATTTTTGGAGCACAACCCAATGTGCTCAGCAATAGCCTTCATTCCATTGTATATGCCTGCTTATTATTCATGCTCTCCAAGTTGTTATGGAGACAAAAGGTCTCCCTTAGATCCCTTTTGGGGTCATGGGTGCCCAAATGGCAGCAACTATATTAACATCTGGAACAGTGGTGGGATTCAAAAAAATTTACTACCGGTTCTGTGGGGGTGGCTTGGTGGGCATGGCAGGGGAAGGATACTGTAAAATCCCCATTCCCTCCCCACCCCACTAACCTGCTTTCCAGCTCCATTCTCCTGTTCAGGGCAACAAAAGAAGACCCAGCCAATCAGCTGGGACTCACGAGGCAGAGAATAGAGGGGGGCGGGGCCAGTCAGAGGTGCTATTTGCTGGTTCTCCCAAGTACTCAAAATTTCCGCTACTGGTTCTCCAGAACCAGTCAGAACCCTCTGAATACCACCTCTGCTGTACTACCTATGCTGAAACTGGTCAAGGGATCATTCATTCAGGAGGTGCATTTCAAAGAGAAGGACCAGAGGAGACATGATAGCAGTCTTCCAATATTTGAGGGGATGCCACAGAGAGGAGGTGGGTGGTGAACCTATTTTCCAAGACACCTGAAGGCCAGACAAGGAATAATGGATGGAAACTGAACAAAGAGAGATTTAACCTGGAAATAAGGATAAAATTTCTGACACTAAGAACAATCAACCCATGGAACAGAACTGCCTTCAGAAGTTGTGGGAGCTTCATTCCTGGAAGCTTTCAAGAAGAGACTGGACTGCCATCTGTCAAAAATGATGTAGGGTCTGCTTGGGCAGGGAGTTGAACTAGAATCTAAATGACCTACAAGATCCCTTCTAACTCTGTTAATCTGTGATTTGAACTATCTGTGATTTGTATTTTGAACTACTCAAAATTTCCACTACCGGTTCTCCAGAACTGGTCAGAATCTGCTGAATGCCACCTCTGATCTGGAAGTTAAAAAAACCTCTCTAAAGTGTGTAATTAAGAGCATCAGATCTTTGTGACCTCCAGGGAGAGATGATATTTTATCTGTTCTGGCAGCCGCTTTTGAAACATGACAACAAAAACCATTTTTCAGGCTCTCCACCTGGCGAGAGCAAAGGACTATAAAAACCAGGCGAATTCTGATTTTTTTTTTTTTAATAAAGCAGCTAGCAAACCTCGATGCAGCGAGGAGTTATATCTACAATCAATCTGGCCAACAAAAGAGACTCACTCGCCTGGTGTTGTAAATGGAGAATGGCAGGAAGAGAGAAATTAGAGGAGGGAAGAGATTTAACAAGATAGCAAGCTGCATTTCTGAGTGGCAGGAAATGCATTTTCATAGAGGCTGCGGCAAGTTTTGATTAAATAAATCTCCTGGGATTTTAGCATAAAACAGACATATAGTGGCTACAATACGCTGTCAACATAGCAATCCCTGTTCCTTAGGATTGGTTAAGTTAGTATTTCTAGAACAAACAGGAGCCTTCAATTAAAACCGCTCCAAATTTGACTCTGCTCATTTTAAAGCTTAGAGAAATCTTGAAATGTAAAACCCACACCTGTAAAAGTGTCTAGGTGCAATTCAAGGAGTAAGTATCCCCAGATGTTTCTGTGGATAAACACACAGGTAGCCCATAACAGAACAACAGAGTTGGAAGGGACCTTGTAGGTCATCTACTCCAACCCCCCGCCCAAGCAGGAGACCCAACACCATTTCTGACAGATGGCAGTCCAATCTCTTCTTCACACCTTCCCATGATGGTGCTCCCACAACTTCTGAAGGCAACTTCTGTCCTGTTGGTTAATTGTTCTCACTGTCAGAAAATTCCTCCTTATTTCTAGGTTGAATCTCTCCTTGTTCAGTTTCCATCCATCATTCCTTGTCTGGCCTTCAGATGCCTTCGAAAATAGCTTGACCCCTCCTTCCTCTCTGTGGCAGCCCCTCAAATGTTGGAAGACTTCTATCATGTCACTACTGGTCTTTCTCTTCACTACACTAGCTATGCCCAGTTGCTGCAACCATTCTTCAGTTCATCTCTGTTATGGTATTAAGGTGGTAGGGAAGCAACTAGAGAGATTCTGGATAAAGTAGATTATCTGGACCCTTTCCAAATGGAGTCCAGATCTGAGTGTGGACTGGTTATTTTGTAGATCTTGTGTAGGCCAGAATAAGAGCTCCTCTACTCCGAATAGGACCTGCTATCTGGTATGCATTGAGAGGCCATTTTGTAATTTTTCCATCAAGATGCTAAGGATCAGGTCCTGGAAGTAAGTCTCCTTTGTCACAGTCCTCTTGTTCTAGAAGAGAATGCCCTCCAAATTTAGGATAATTTCTTCCCTGATGACATTTTTCATAGAATAACAGAGTTGGAAAGGACCTTGAAGAATGCCTGCAGGATTTGGGTTTGGCTGGTCAGAGAAAAGAAGAATTATGGGCAACATGATAGCAGTATTCCAGTATTTGAGAGGCTGCCAAACAGAGGAGGGGGTCAACTTATTTACCAAAGGACCAGAAGGCAAGACAAGAATCAATGGATTGAAATTAAGGAGCAACTTACTAACAGGGAGAACAATTAACCAGCTTGCCATTAGAAATTGTGGGTGCTCCATCACTCGAGGTTTTTAAGAATAAATGGGGACAATAGGACAGGGACGGGAGGCACGATGGTGCACTTATGCACGCCCCTTACAGACCTCTTAGGAATGGGGTGAAGTCAATAGTGGATAGTTTGAGGTTAAAGGAGTGGGGGTTAGAGGATGTAACAACAGAGTAAGGTAGTGTAGTTGTAGTTGTTTATTGAATAGCCCAAAGGCCTTTTCAAAGATCACATGGTTAAAAGAAAACCTTACGGTTACAGGAATAACAGTCCAAAAATATAACATATATAACATTAAAATTGGTGATATAAGAATTCAATATATTTACAAAAATTAAAATTAACCTGGCTCCTTTCTAATTCAGCTCATCTTTCTTGCAATCAATGAAATTCTTTTCAATCTAACTGGCTCGTATTGCTGTCATCCTTTTGAGATAGCCTGTGATTGCCCTTATGAGTCAGGTAGTGCATTCTAGGCATTGACCACTCTGTTGCTGAAGTCGTACTTTCTGCAATCGAGTTTGGAGCGGTTTACTTTGAGTTTGTATCTGTTGTGGTCTTGTATTTTTGCGGTTGAAGCTGAAGTAGTCATTGACTGGTAGGACGTTGTAGCAGATAATTTTGTGTACTACGCTTAAGTCCAACCATAGGCGGCATAGTTCAAGGTTGTCCAAGCCCCAAATCTCAAGTCTGGTGATATAGGGTATTCTGTTGTGAGCAGAGGAGTGTAGTACTCTTCTTGTGAAATACTTCTGGACTTGCTCAATTGTATTTATGTCTGATGTACAGTGTGGATTCCAGACAGATGAGCTGTATTCGCGTATTGGTCTGGCAAAGGTTTTGTATGCCCTAGTTAGCAATTCAATATTTCCAGAGGAGAAGCTTCATAAGATTAGATTTACAACCCTTAATGCCATTTTGGCAATGCTGTTACAGTGAGTATAGGGTTTACTGCTTGAGCAGGGGGCTGGACTAGAAGACCTCCAAGGTTCCTTCTGATTGTATTGAATTGTATTGTATTACAATTCCACTCTCAAGTTCTACTTTAAGGCTGGCCAAGCTTTGTTTTTGTTCCGTGCTATTTCATCCAATTAGTATGTATTGTTTTTCTATTCCAGATTATTGAATTTCCACTCTTGTTTTCTGTTATGCTCTGCAGCCTTTTTTTAAAAAAAAAAACCTTCAATATTCAGAGAGTAATTTACACAAATAATCAATATTATTAAGGGTTGAAGCCTAGATATATTTTTTAGAAAAGGCATAGAAGAAGGACTACCTATAGGATTTTTTCTGGTGAGTGACATCTCTACTGAAAACCCCCTCAACCATTCGTAACTGCGGATTCATGTTTTCCCATACAGTGAGACAGCTGTTGAAAAGAATAATTTTCAGCAAAAATTGGGATACACGGAACAAAGTAAAATAGACTGTAGGATCCTTGGTGCTCTCTGAGCTTGGTTGTAGCACTGATGATATTATTTAGTTGGTTAATGAAACATCTGCAGGAAAAGAACCAAGGTCAGAGAGCACCAAGGACCCCACAGTTTAACCCTGAGCTCCAAAATATTATCTTCTACTTGTAAAGAAGACTTTCTCAAATAGCAGTCAGTCTGAAGATGTGTTTTGTTGAGGGTTGTGTTAAGCCTCTTTGTCTACTACAGTACCATACAATTCTGCCATAAACTAAAGAAAGGAGGAGGAGGAAGAGGAGGAGGAGGAGGAGGAGGAGGAGGAGGAGGAGGAGGAGGAGGAGGAGAGTTGGAAGGGACCTTGTAGGTCATAGTCCATCCCCCTTCTCAAACAGAAGACCCTACACCATTTCAGACAAATGACCGTCCAGTCTCTTCTTGAAAGCCTCTAGTGATGAAGCTCCCACAACTTCTGAAGGCAACTTCTGTTCCACTGAATATAGAATAAGAGAGTTGGAAGGGACCTTATAGGTCATCTAGTCCAACCCCCACCCAAGCAAGAGACCCTACACTATTGGTAAATGGCAATCCAATCTCTTATTGAAAGCTTCCAGTGATGAAGCTCCCACAACTTCTGAAGGCAACATCTGTTCCATTGGTTGCTTGTCCTCACTGTCAGACAATTTCTCCTTATTTCTAGGTTGAATCTGATCAGTTTCCAACTACATCTACTCTTAGTTGCCTGGTTGGTTGGTTGGTTGGTTGTTTGGTTGGTTGGTTGGTTGGTTGGTTCAAATGGACAAACATGATTGCAGTGTGCAAACATCAATAGATGCCCTGCTGAGAAGATGTCTTTCTCCATCTCTTTAATCAACTACTCATGTTAAATTCATGCCAGTACAGTAGGAGCTAAAGTTTCATGAACATCGAGAGATGATGATGAGCCAGATAGTTTCTTTAATGATTAAACCTTGGGGAAGAGAAAGGGGAAGGATGTTGAGAGATTGATTGTACAAACTCTGCACTGTAATAATAGTGTGGAGAAATTGTTGTCATGGCAGAGACAGATCATGTCACTAGACAAAGGTAAAGGCCTGCTCATTCTCATCCCTGAGTGCAGGACACAGAATAATGGATCTAAGTTACAGGAAGGAAGGTTCTGATTGAATGTTAGGAGAAAGTTCTTAACAATAAGAGTAGTTTGACAAGGGAGACAATTACCAAGAGGGATGGTAGAACTGAAGCAGAAGGCTAGATAGTTATCTGCCAGGGATGCTTTAAATTGGATTCTTACACTGAGCAGTGTGGGAAACCTACCGTCCTAGGAGAATGAAATATTTTTTGAGGAATATTAAAAAGGCAGATTATATTTCCCTAAATGAGAAATGGAGAAGTGTGTTTTTTTAGAGGCAGAAAGCAACCCCCACTTTCCTTAGTAGCCCCCAGCAGATGTCAGCACTTAAGAGATAAAGAGCTTATTGAAAGAAGACAAGTATCTAGATCGCTTTATACATAAGCAAATACCCTCACCCAAGAGCCAAAACAGAATGAAAGCCATTAAGCCACAGTAGCAATTGCCCAACACCCTTTTAGAACACAAGCTTTCATTTCATCACCCTCAATGCAGTCCAAACTTCAACCAAACTTAGCTCAGACAAGCACTTAGAATTTGCATTTCCTCTTTTGCCTGTAGAGCCAGCTATGACACCTACATGACCCCTACCTGACCCCATAGGAATCTGACAACAGCCAATAGAAGACATGTTCTTGCACAGGAACAGGAAGCTCAAGTGCAAAGCCCAAAGGAAGTATACAACCCACCCACTCTCAACTCCATTTTGTCAGCTGCCCAGAATCACATGTGATTCTACTTCATCATTAAACCATCTTTCCAATCAGCCTCCATGTTTCTCCCAGCTTGGAACTGAACCAGATGGATATTTCTTCCCACAGCAGGAAGTTAGACTTGGGGGGCTTTCAACTATGAAGACCAAACTGAGAACCTGTTTTCTCCTCAACCTCAGATGCTTATCCATGGCCTTCTCAAAATGTTAAAACTCCAAAAAATTAGAAAGTGCATCATACATGAGGTCCCAACGGTTTGTTTAGTGACTCTTCAAAATTACAACAACATTGGGACGGGGGGAAGTGACTTGGGAAAGTTTGTCATACTCACAACTGTTGCAGCATTCCCATGGTCCCATGGTCAAAATTCAGTTGCTTGATGACTGACTCACATTTATGATGGTTGCAGTGTCCCAAGGTCATGGGATCACCTTTGGCAACCTTCTGACAAGGTATGTCAATGGGAAAGCCAGATTCGCTTAATAACGGCATTGCTAACTTAATAACTGCAGTGATTCCCTTAACAACTGTGGCAAGGACGGTTGCAAAATGGGCAGGGGCTTCAAAAACTTTAGCAATGGGTTCTCTGCCCAGTTGCTGGGCAAGCATGGCCATGGTGGGCGTGGCTTAGTTGGCCTCCTGCACCATGGTGGGGAGGGCATTTTTGCCCTCCCGGGCTCTGGAGGCTTTCCATGAGCCTCAAGGAGGGCAAAAACAGCCTCCCCAGGCTATGGGGGCTCTCTGGAAGCTGGAAATGGGCCCATTTCTGGCCTTCTCAAACTTTCAGGAGTCCCATTTTTCACCCTCCCCGAGCCTCTGTGTACGCACTGCACTTACCTGCATCCAAAACGGGCCACGTGGGGACTCCTGGGTAGGGGGGGCCAGCCAGGAGTGGGATTTGGGGGTTCTCCAAACTGTACAGAATCTTAGCTAGGGGCTCTCCCGAACCCCTGCAAATTCCCAGCAGCCCACCCCTGTAAATGGGACAAGACTCACTTAACAACTGTCTCACTTAGCAACATAAACCTTGGGCTCAAATGTGGCCGTAAGTCAAGGACTAGCTGAGTTTACTTTTTTGCATGATGGACTTTGACAACTATAAGGCCACCGCAGTGGTGGGATTCAATTTTTTTTACTACTGGTTCTGTGGGCGTGGCTTGGTGGACGTGGCAGGGGAAGGATACTGTAAAATCTCCAGTCAGAGGTGGTATTTGCTGGTTCTCTGAACTACTCAAAATTTCCGCTACCGGTTCTCCAGAACTGGTCAAAACCGGCTGAATACTGCCTCTGAACCACCCCAATCTCTACCCTACCCTGACTCTTCCTTCCTTCCTGAATCACATCCTGCTGTATAAACTGTCCAGAATAACAGAGTTGGAAGGAAACTTGTAGGTCATCTTGTTAAGTTTGCATGAAGAGTCAGACGCGAAGAGCTTCAGTGAAGAGTTTATTTAGTGACTACAGCTCGAATGGACCCAACTTGGCTGGGCTACGGCTGCTACTTATAGCCAGCAGCCATAGTTGCCAGCCAATCAGAGTGCAGGGTTTTCCCACACTTTTTAAACCAATCATATTTGACATTTTACAAGAACAATTCAAACTAAACCAATGACATTCAAACCTACATACATAACACATCTAGTCTCAGGAGCTCCTACACCATTTCTGACAGATGGCAGTCCAGTCTCTTCTTGAAAGCCTCCAGTGATGAAGCTCCCACAACTTCTGAAGGCAACTTCTGTTCCATTGAATATAGAATAACAGAGTTGGAAGGGATCTTGGAGGTCATCTAGTCCAAACCCCCCACCCACCCAAGCAGGAGACCTTACACCATTTGTGACAGGTGGCAGTCCAGTCTATTCTTGAAACCCTCCAATGATGAAGCTCCCACAACTTCTGAAGGCAACTTATTATTATTAACTTTATTGTCAGAGTACAACATGTGTACAATGAGATTGGCTGAGCGTCCCTTCGTGCACACACACCCCAACACAACTCACAGTGAGGACAGAAGTCCCTAACTTCTGTTCTCTTGGTTGATTGTTCTCACTGTCAGAAACTTTGAATCTCTCCTTGATCAGTTTCCATCCATTGTTCCTTGTTTGGCCTTCAGGGGCTTTGGAAAATAGGTTGTCCTCCTCCTTTCTGTGGCAGTATTGGAAGACTGCTATCATGTCACTCCTGGTCCTTCTCTTCATTAGACCAGCCATGCCCAGTTCTTGCAACTGTTCTTCATGTCCAGGGAAACATGATCAAACATTCAACATTATTTGGAAAAGGGCCCAAATCGCATATGGTGGTAACCATGAAATCAATCATTTCCCATGCCACAAAACATGATGATGAGCCACATTAGACAGTTTCGGTGACAGCCAGACCTTTGGGAAGCATAAGGTAAAGATGAAGAGCTTCCCTGGAAAGGTCTACTTGTCTTATTTGGCCCGACAATAACTCAAACCTGCTAAATTATGCTCTTTTGTGTCAGATTCAGTGGCTCAGGTAGTTTGGCAGTTGGCTAGCCGCCCGTTGAGTGAGCTGTCAGAATGTTGAGTCAGAGGCCAACATCCATTCATCCAAAGCAGAAATAAATAAAGGCAGAAGATACTCTTGTCAAGAAGCCAACATTGTAAATAATAATAATAATAATAACAGAAGGAGAAAAGGGAGAAAGTTTTCTTTCTTTTCTCCTTTGTACAAAATATACCCACCCCAGCAGCTATCCCATCCTTTGAGCTCAGTTCGATTCCTCCATGTGATGATTGGCTTACTAATATATCATGTATATCTTACATAAATGAGTCGGTGCCCTTTGTTGACAGCTTTCACAAGCAGCAACTAGTGTGTAGATGAATAAAGGGAGTGGACTAATAACAGAGGGTGTCTTTTTCTTGCCAACCAAAAAATAATATTCTTTGTATTATCATTCGGATATTTTGTTTTGCTTTGTTTTGAATGTTTGTCCTGAGAATCCATTGTAACATGATACATAAAGTGCCGGCAGTAAGGAGAGATAGATTAATTGAAGAGTCCAGGGACTTTGCAATTTGAAGAAAAATCTGCCAAAGACTAGAGAAGTTTCAGCCCACAGAAGGAAATGGGAGGAGGGAAGCATCTTAGAAAGAACCATCCCTAGTTTTTTTGGGAAGTAGGGAAAAGAGTGGAGAAAATTTGAAACTTGCAAAATTTCTTTTACAATAAAGACAATGTCTATACTCATGATTTGTATTCCTTATCTGTACTACCTTATCTGGTGGGATTCAAAAATATTTACTACCGGTTCTGTGGGCATGGCTTGGTGGGCATGGCGTGGCTTGGTGGGTGTGGCGGGGGAAGGATACTGCTAAAATCCCATTCTCTCCCCACCCCACTAACCTGCTTTCCAGTTCTGTTCTCCTGTGCAGGGCAACAAAAGAAGACCCAGCTGATCAGCTGGGACTTGGGAGGCAGAGAATAGTTGGGCTCAAAATTTCTGCTACTGGTTCTCCAGAACCAGTCAGAACCTGCTGAATACCACCTCTGCTGTACTACCTCTGCTGAAACTGGTCAAGGGATCATTCATTCAGGAGGTGCGATTAAAATCTATTTCAAACAGAAGGACCAGGGGAGACATGATAGCAGTCTTCCAATATTTGAGGGGCTGCCACAGAGAGGAAGGGGCCAAGCTATTTTCCAAAGCACCTGAAGGCCAGACAAGGAATAATGGATGGAAACTGATCAAGGAGAGATTCAACCTGGAAATAAGGAGGAATTTTCTGACTGTGAGAACAATCAACCAATGGAACAGAAGTTGCCCTCGGAAGTTGTGGGAGCGCCATCACTTGAGACTTTCAAGAAGAGTTTGGACTGCCATTTGTCAGAAATGGTATAAGGTCTCCCACTTGGGTGGGGGGTTGAACTAGATGACCTACAAGGTCCCTTTCAACTCTGATTATCTGTTATCTGTTATCTTCTCGTGATCAAGAATGTGGCAGCGTGGAAGCTTCTGGTGCTTCTTGGCTTCCAAAGCTGACATATTATCCCTTCCACCATTCAGTCCCCACTGAAGAAGCTTCTTGGATGAGAAGTGGAATGTCTTCAAGGGAAAACAAAGGAAGTCCAGTTGTCTCTTGAGAAAGCAACTTAGGGACAAGTTGAGGGAGCTTCTGAGATCCAGGTTCAAGGCCTCCCAACTCTACGGGCCACAGCGCTGCATCCACGGGCAACAATGGCTTCTGCCATGTTTTCAAGGACACAAGTGAGGCTTTTCTGCAGGTTATACTTCTACAATCAGGTTTTCTGCAAGTTAGCAAGCTTACAGACCATGTACGTTAATCCACCAGGAATGAGGGGAAACTAAGCACCAGCAACCAGCTCGGCTCCTTTGTATTCAAAATCATTAATCTCTTGGACATGACGAATCTCACTAGCAGAAGGGAATAAATTCCAGATAATAAGTTTCCAAGTAATGAATAACTCCTGCCTGGGAAGAAGCCGTTAATGACTTTTCTTGTCAGAATTCAGATTTTATTATTAGCTGTATGGGAAGACCAGACGGCCTTAAGAGCTACACTTACAAATCAATTTCCCTGCTCCTCCATAATGAGTCCCTAATTGACCCCAATTTTGGGTAGAGTCACATATTTCCTTCCACACTTCATTTTAATGACATGTATATTAGAGGATTTAGTAACTCGGCATAAAGGAATTTACTCTCAACTCTGTGTTGACACTCGCTGACTTAGGGTGGAAACATAAATTACTTCCAGGACATTTGCTTTGATGGTTGGAAATGTAGGTTTTATATCTGTTTGTAGATAAGATTTGTCTCCTTTTGTTATATTAAGTGATTCATTGATCTGTGTAATTCAGAATAAAACAGGTGAGTGGCCTGGCTAAACCACAGTGCTTTTTCCTATGACTTAATAGTTCTGGGCTACTACCAATACTCTTCAACATATAATGATCCTGTCATGCCCCTCCATCAGAGTCTGAATCTGAGTGGAAAGACGAACAACTGACAGAAAGTGAGAGAGTAGCTCCATTGGCTGTGGAGGAAACTGGGGAAGGGCAAAGTCGGGCTGGGCAGAGCAGGGAAGAGGTAGAACAAGGGACAGGGGCAGGGGTGGGATTCTACCAGTTCACACCTATTCGCTAGAACCGGTTGTTAACATTCTAAGCAGTTCGGAGAACCGGTTGTTAGAAGAAATTACTGGCCTATTCCTGTTAAGGAAGGCAGGAAGGAAACATTCTGGTGTTGCTTACAGAAACTGTCTCTCTGTTAACCCTTATTACATTCTTGGCAGGACTAGACTTCCTGTTTCTGGAGTTTTTTCCCCTCCTTTGCTGGTACTTTGCTTGTGTGGAGAGACCATTCAAAGTTACAATGGCACTGAAAAAAGTGACTTATGACCATTTTTCACACTTATGACTGTTGCAGCATCCCCACAGTCATGAGAGGCCAGACGAGGAGATGCGTGCCTCATTGTGAGTGATATTGAGTTGGCCACGCCCAGCCAATAACATGACCACCAAGCCACGCCCACCAACTAAGCCATGCCCACAGAACCGGTTGTTAAAAAATTTGAATCCCACCCCTGGAGAAGGGGTTCAGATGAAGACCAAGGCCCACCCACTCTTTATCCTAGGGCACTCGGGGAAGAATGCAGAAGAGAGCAACATGAGTTGCGTGGCTTGCGAGGAAGAAAAGGGCCCTGATTCCCTTCACAAGGCACACCTGGGGATGGAGTTTAAAGGAGAGGCAGTTGGGAGGGGCGTTTGTTGGGAAGAAATACTGAATTCATCTAGTGTTGAGAGTTTTAGCCTGCATTCCTGACATTCCTCCTGCCTGTGTGAATTATTGCTGTGCTTCTGTGTGCTTATCTTGCCTCGCTGGAATTATTGGACTCATTATCTTGCCCTGCTAGAGTGATTGATTGCAGTCATTCTGCTTACAGCTTTTGGACTGGAGTATCTGCAGCCAGAGGCTATTGCAGGTTCATGGGAGAGCTTTTCTCCAGGCCAGAAAGTAACCGGGACACTGGGGACAAAGTTGGAGAAAATAAAGGGACTCACACCTATTCTCTGGCTGGGTTGCCTTTGTGCCACACCCTGGGTCATCACAATCCATTTGGTTATTCTTTGAATTTACAATGGCACTGAAAAAAATGACTTATGACCATTTTTCACACTTACGACTGCTTGCAGCATCCCCATGGTCATGCGATCAAAACTCAGATGCTTGGCAACTGGCATGTATTTATGTCGGTTGCAGTATCCCTGGATCCTGTGATCACCTCTGACAAGCAAAGTCAATGAGGAAGCCAGATTTACTTCACAACTGTGTTGCTAACTTAACAGTTAGTGATTCACTTAACAACTGTGGCAAGAAAGGTTGTGAAATGGGACAGAATTCACTTAGCAATGGAGATTTTGGCCTCAGTTGTGGTCGTAAGTCAAGGAGTACCTATAAATTGCTTGTCTTCCTCAATCAGTTAGTGAACATTTGAAGAAGAAGCTCATATTTCTTGGAAAAATAAGAATAACTGGGTGATGTGAAGTTGATTTATTTGTCAGCCTAATAGTCCAATAATAGTATTTTGTCAGTGAACAGCTTTCTAGTGTCAGCAACAATAAAACAGTCTTTCCATCAGCTTTTAGCATGTCCTTTAAAGCAGTATTTTCCAAGCTCCGTCATGTTAAGATGTGTGGACTTCAACCCCCAGAATTCTCCAGCCAGCATGTACCCCAGCATGGGAGTTGAAGTCAACATCTCTTAAAGTTGTCAAGCTCGAAAAACATGACTTTGAACTGCCCAGGGGAATCATCTGGATGCAAAGCTGGAATTTACCACGGAGTTATGTTTTTCTTGGCAAATTTCACTGCATAATTACACAGCTTACTATGCAGGTAGAGAGTGCATGGCTTTGGAGCAAAATGCTTCTTTTGAAAATTGGCTTTCCTCCCTCACAATTCAGCCAGACATAATGCAGGACATTTGAGAATTTGAGTCATGAAACAATAACAAGAAAAGGTGTGACCACCACCTGCCTTTAACCATCTATCCATCATCTATCTATCTATCTATCTATCTATCTATCTATCTATCTATCTTGATCTATTTCTCTCTCTCTCTCTCTCTTCTCTCTCTCTATATATATATATATATATATATATATATATATATATATTAATATACATATTTATCGTGAAAATCACGAAAACATATATATATATATATATATATATATATATATATATATATATATTTGTTATTGTATATTATAAATATGTAGTCTTGGTGTATTCGGTCTTGTCCCGTAAGATTGAGAATACCTTGGCAACGCTTCAACGAGATCCCACTCGCCATCTTCAGGCTGGTGTCTTGGCTTTGTGCTTCTGCCAGCAAAGCGTGATCTGAGCTGCCTCTCTCTATAAATACTGAGGGGAGGTGTGGTGTGCTGGCTCTGCTGTAAGCGGTTGGTTGGCTGTGTTTTGGCTGTGTTTGATTGGTTGATGGAATTGGTGTTTGCTGATTGGTTGGCTTTTTGTAAGAGCCTGTGTGGCTGAGGTAGTGGCTGTGTGTCCTTCAGCCTTTTGTGTTGTAGCTACCTGGGTAGTGGGCTGTGTGATGACCTTCTGAGTTTTATTGTTGTGACATCCTGGGTCTTGTGCTGTTATCTCCTGGGTCGTTGTCTGTGTTGCAACCTCCTGAGGTTTTGTGTTGTAATCTCCTGAGTTCCATGATGTAGTATCCTGGGTGGAAGGCTGTGATGTGACATTCTGGGCCTTGGTTTGGCTCCGAGTTTGAGGTCTGGCTATGTGTTTATAGCATGTGTCAGTTTGCTTAGTTTGGGGGTCAGGGGGTGTAGCAGCTGGAGTTGCAGCTATGGTCTGGTTTCTGGATGGTGGTTGCCTTTTGTCTGTAGGGTGGGCTTGGGTTTGAGTCTGGTGAGGGAGATTGGTGGTGGCATCATGTGTTATTTTGGGTCCGGTGTTGGTTTTCGTGGCTGGGACTCGTTTGTTGATTAGGGCTAGTTTCCAGATGTCTGGTAGGGGAAGTATCATCCCATTTATTCATGTTATGGGGGTGTTTCTCTATTTCGATGGCTTCCCTAATTATGGGATGA
>CM019152.1:55902179-55954447 GCA_009733165.1 Naja naja | reverse complement strand
TCTTAGTATTTCAGTCCCTGGCTCCCTTCACTGAAATTGGTTTCCAAGGCTACCATGTGCTACCTGCAAAACCATGCCTCATTTAAATAGATATATTTGTCAAGCCATTTGCAATTCAAATGCAAAAAAAAAAATATTTGCCAGCCAGACCTCAGCATATAACTCTTCCGGCCCTCTCCCCGCGGCATGATCCCTGCACTGAGCGATGTGTTCATAACAGCAGAAGGCTATAATTATCGTGAGATTGACAAGCCCATTGAAACCTTTGGGGAAGGTAGAGGTAATTAAAGAAGAACTGTGACAGGACTGTATCACCAGGTGTAGCCACGTGCCGTTGGTCCTTCTAAGATTTGACTTACTCTAGCTGGATTCTGGTTCGTGTGCTTCATAGCAACCATGGTAACTGCACTTGAACTCAACTCGGATGATGGATGGGAGCATGGGGAATGAGATATAGAGACAGAAGCCCCCAAAAAACAAGACAAAAAATTGGATGTGGAATCTTGATGTCTTTCACTTCACTTGATGGCAACGTTCTCACTGGTTTCTTAAGCACCAGGGTTTCCTGGTGGGAACTCTTGAAGAGTTCCCCCAAAAATATACAATATACTTATTGTACCCTATTACTATTATTAAGTGTTTACAATTCTTGACTCTTGATGAGTGTATCTTTTGTTTTTATGTATACTGAGAGCATTTGCACCAAGACAAATTCCTTGTGTGTCCAACCAGACTTGGCCAATAAAGGAATTCTATTCTATTCTATTCTATTTTATTCTATTCTATTCTATTCTATTCTATTCTATTCTACTCCATTCCATTCCATTCTGCATTCTATTCTATTCTATTCTATTCTGTTCTATTCCTTTCTTATTCTATTCTATTTCCTATTCTATTCTATTTTATTTCCTATTCTGTTCTGTTCTGTTCTATTCTATTCTATTCTATTCTATTCCTTTCTTATTCTATTCTATTTCCTATTCTATTTTCTTTTTATTTCCTGTTCTGTTCTGTTCTATTCTATTCTATTCTATTCTATTCTATTCTATTCTATACACACACACACACACACATATACACATACATACATATATACATAAGTCCCTGTCTATTTTGAATAAATAGCAGAAGGAGAAAACTTGAGGTTCACAATATCAGTCAGATATTGTAGGCTGGCGGTCCCCAGGGCTAGGTCCTTCTCTGTGGGAGCACCTGCCCTTTGAATCAGCTCCCGTCGATCTCCGTTTGGCCCCTGACCTCCGGCCCTCCGCCGGGACCTGAAGACTTGGTTGTTCCAACGGGTCACCTGAATGACCCGGGTTGGGTTTATTTTAATTTTATTTGGCTTGTTTACTGTTTAATTTTGTTTTATTGTAAATTTTTCTCTGTTTTAATGTTCGCCCTTGAGTCCTTAAGGAATAGGGCGGCATACAAGTCGAATAAATAAATAAATAAAATAAATAAATATGGAACGAAGCTAGGACTGAATCTGGATGTTCTGCTTCGGATACCACAAAGCCTCTTCCCAGAAAGTAACAAGGAAAACTAACTAGTCATGGAGAGGGTGTGTCCTCTAACTTTACTGAGACAGAGGTCCTAAGCACGGTTAGGTATGTGGTATGTTATTTATGTTGAGAAGATGAGTGGTTTTTTTTTTACCTGCTCAGCTTCCCCATATAAATCTATAAGAACGTTCTGTTTGGGATTTTGCCAAAAAAAAAAGAGAGAGAGAGAGAGAGAGAGAGAGAGAGAGAGAGAGAGAGAGAGAGAGAGAAAGAAAGAAAGAAAGAAAGAAAGAAAGAAAGAAAGAAAGAAAGACAAAGAAAAATTCTATCTCCTGGTCTGGTTAACTACTATGTCTTTAATTGAAGGCCTCAAGGAAGGGGTGGGCTGCTATTGGTTCTCCCAGTTCAGGTGAACCGGTAGCTAATTTTATCATTTTTGATAGCTGGTTCGGCAAACCAGTAAATCCCACCCCTGGCTGGCCCCACCCACTCCTCCCCTCCCCTCCTAGGACTCCCCATGCAGCCTGTTTTGGATGCCCAGTAAGTACAGAAGCTTGAGGAGGCAAAAACGGCCTCCCGGAGGCTCTGGAAGGCTGAAAATGAGCCTGTTTTTTATTTATTTATTTATTTACATTTATATGCCGCCCTTCGCTGAAGACTCAGGGCAGCTTACAATTTTGGAGCACAACCCAATACGCTCAGCAATAGCCTTCCTTCCATTGTACATGCCTGCTTATTACTAAGTGGCATTTTTACAAAGTCAGCTTATTGCCCCCAACAATCTTGGGTCCTCAATTTACGTACGCCGAGAGGATGGAAGGCTGAGTCAACCTTGAGCCTGGTGGGATTCGAGCCTGCACTAATTGCAGGCAGCTGGAACTTAAGTCCTAAGCATTTAACAGCCTGCACCACCAAGGCTCTTGGTTTTTGGCCTCCAGAGGGCCTCCGGAGCCCGGGGAGGATGAAAATGGCCCCCCTGCCATGGTGCAGGAGGCTGACTAGGCCACACCCATCATGGCCATGCAACCGGGCAGAGAACCCTTTGCTAAAAATTTTGAAGTCCACCCCTGCCTCAAGGATAAGTTTAGAAACTTTTAGAATGAAAATGAGCAGAATGGACATCACTATTCTCCATTGTCTTCCAATCAAGACATAATTAAGACGAAGAAGTCAAGAAGCATTCTGTCTAAAAAGAACATAACTCCAAGTTCTTTTTCGTAGAAAAAACACTAACAAGAGTCTGAATGGAATGTTGCATTCTGGGGTGTGGGGAAAGCAGACACGAAGGGTCATTTGTTAGGCCGTGTCAAAATTTTCAACTTTCCATTCCCAAACTTGAAGGGTGCTCAAAAGTTGCGACATGCCTTGGGGATTGTGAAGATATTTTAGTTGCTTTGATATAATTCAGGTGTGCTTGGTAAGTAACTTCATAAACAACACACCTTTTAAATGTTTTGTTTGTTTCATTTGGGTAGCGAGATGGGTGGCGTACAAATTTAGCTTTTTTTAAAAAATTAAGCAATCAATGGCGTGTTTTTACAAATGAAACTCAAGTGAAAATACATATATCGAGTAGCATTGGCTGGACCACTATAGCTTGATTTGGCAGGATTGTTCTTCAAACTGCCTACATAACAAAGGAGAATGCCCGTGGGAGATTTAATACAATATCAACAAAAAATATATTTATAAGCCTTGGACAACAAGGATTGCCTTGAGGAATGAGGTGTTTCTAAAATGCCCTTTTTTAAACCCAGTTGCATGAACCTTTCATACCTCTGGTTTTCCTTTCCCATTTTTACTCACGTCATGTGATTGAAACCGTTTGAAGAAGGGGAAGGAATTGTTTAAAAATATTCTTGTCGTCAAGCATGAAAAAAGACCAGCGAGTAGTCTTCCATCAATCATCCGCCGGGGGTTTTTATTTATTTTTTTCTTCATTGTCCCGTTGTTCATTTTCATCATTATTTGATCGCATGTGGTCTGGTTTTTGTTTTTGTTTTTAAAATTTCCTATTGCATCTCCATTGCAACTTCTAAGGCACCTTGCAAAATAGCTAATTCTGAATGAAAGGACTGACCCCCTTAAGGGGAGAACCAAATTGTGGTCAAGAGGGAAAGGAAGATTTATTGACCTCCCACCCAATTGTAATGATTAAAGTCTAAGCAAGCACTGCTCTGGGAGCGAAGAGGGAGAGGAAAAAAGTTGAAACCACAACAAGTTCAACAATATATGTTCATCACAGATGATTGTGAGCTTATTATTACCACTTCCTAAACTGGTTTCAACATGCCCTAGCAACTGCTTTTAAATAGCTGTAATTGTGAGAGGGAGCTTGGAGTCTTGGAACCTAATTACTTAACTATGAGCCAGCGGTGTGCTGCAGCTGCTAAAAATGCCCATGCAATCCTAGGCTGCCTTAAGGATAGAATCAAAACCATGTGAAGTGTTAGTAACACTTTATAAGGCCACCCTTGGAATGTTGCATCCAGTTTTAGCTACCATGATATCAACAAGACATTGAGATTCTCGAAAGAGCACAGAGAAGAGTAACAAAGATGGTCAGGGGACTGGAGGCTAAAACATTTGAAGAACAGTTGCAGGAATTGGTTAGGTCTAGTCCAGAGCGGGTATTCAGCAGGTTCTGACCAGTTCTGGAGAACCGGTAGCGGAAATTTTGTGTAGTTCAGAGAACCGGCAAATGCCACCTCTGACTGGCCCTGCCCCCATCTATTCTCTGCCTCCTGAGTCCCAGCTGATCAGCTGGGTTTTCTTTTGTTGCCCTGCACAGGAGAACAGAGCTGGAAAGCAGATTCATGGGGTGGGGAGGGAATGGGGATTTTGCAGTAACTTTCCCCTGGAATGGGGAGGGAATGGCGTCCTTCCCCTGCCACGCCCAGCAAGCCATGCCCACAGAACTGGTAGTAAAAATTTTGACTCCCACCACTGGTCTAGTCTAGTGAAAAGAAGGACTAGAGGTGACATGATAGCAGTCTTCCAATATATTTTTTTAATTACATTTATATGCCGCCCTTCTCCGAAGACTCAGGGCGGCTTACAATTTTTGGGATACAACCCAGTGTGCTCAGCAATAGCCTTCATTCCATTGTATATGCCTGCTTATTACTAAGCAGCATTTTTACAAGGTCAGCTAATTGCCCCCAACAATCTTGGGTCCTCAATTTACCTACCCCGAGAGGATGGAAGGCTGAGTCAACCTTGAGCCTGGTGGGATTCAGCCTACAGTAATTGTAGACAGCTGGATCTTAAGAGCAGGCATTTAACAGCCTGAGCCACCAAAGCTCATATTTGGTGGCTGCCACAAAGAAGAGGGGTCAACCTATTTTCCAAAGCACCCTTAAGGGCAGGACAAGAAGCAATGGATGGAAACTCATCAAGGAGAGAAGCAATCTGGAACTAAGGAGACATTTCCTGAACAATTAATGAATGGAACAACTTGCCTTCAGAAGTTGTGGGTGATCCAACACTGGAGTTTTTTGAGATTGGGCAGCCATTTGTCTGAAATGATCTCCTGCTTGAACTGGGGGTTGAATTGGAAGACCTCCACAAGGTCTCTTCCAACTTGGTTATTCTGTTAAATTAATGTTCTTCCCAGCCCATAAATGAAGCACTAAAAAGTCACTTTCAGCTCTTCCATTTTAGAATAATGTTTTTTCCTTTTTGCCAGACAAAAACTTGCCTCCAAAGTCCCTCAAATCAAAAGACCCATCAGCCCCAGAATTAAAAACAGGAATGATCTATATAACATACAGTACAACAGCCTCTGTATAGGACAAACAGGTATAAGAGTAGCAGATTGCATTAATCTACACCAACTAGCTGTGAGAAAACATGATGAAAACACCTTAATTTCACGACACACGGGCAGATTTAACCACCGTTTCAACTGGGAAATTGTTGAAACCAAAACAAAACCAGGAGTGAATTCCTGGAAGCCTGGCACCCAGACATATCTGCCATCCATAGGCACATAGAGATAAACAACATCTACATACCATTCAAAAGAGACAATGAAAAAGCCAAACAAGGGAACAAAAAGATCAAAATGTTATGTATGCAGGTTTGAATGTCATTGGTTAAGTTTGAACTGTTCTTGTAAAATGTCCGAAATGATTGGTTTAAAAAGTGCGGGAAAACCCTGCACTCTGATTGGCTGGCAACTGCGGCTGCTGGCTATAAGTAGCAGCCGCAGCCCAGCCAAATCGGGTCTGTTATGAGCTGTAGTCACTAATAAATTCTTCACTGAAGCATTCTGCGTCTGACTTTTCATGCAAATCTAACACAAAACATCTCATCAGAAATCAACACTCAATAGAGCAGAACTAGACCAACAGTCAAGTACTAAACAATACCCGAATCAAGGAACTACCAACTCAGACAAAAAAGCTAACAGTAAACAATGGCCTAATCAAAGAACCACCAAGACCACTCTTACCAACCCTAACAGGGCAAGCCACTAGTATATAAACAGAGACCAAACCCCCACTCCTTCTAACACTGATAATGTTACCTAGTTTGGTTGAAAACAGTCAAGATCAGGGAGCACCAAAGACCTCACAGTCCAACCCTGAGCTACAAATATTCACTTTTGTCAGTAGTTTGATTTGCAGGAAGCCCCCACCCACACCTCCTAGAAGAATGAAATATTTTGGGGGATATTAAAAGAGGCGTAATGTTATATTTCCCCAAAGGAGAAATGGAGAAACATGTTCTTAGAGGCAAAAAGCAGCCCAAGTCTTTCTTAATGGCCCATTAAGAGAGACTGGGTCAACTCTTCACAAACAAAAGACCTTCATTTCCAGCGATGGGGTTAAAATTTACAGTATCCTCCACCCAAATTCTAAGAACAGGATATGACCTTATAGGACCATGATGGTGAACCTATGGGACGCGTGCCACAGGTGTCACGCGGAGCCATTTGTGTGGACATGTGAGCCCCAGCCAAACTTACCTGCACTGTGCCTCCTAGCTGATTTTCAGCCACCCTGAGGCTCAAGGGAAGCCTTTGCAGCCTTTGGAGGCCGAAAAATGGGCCCATTTCGGCACTAGCCACCACTGTTATAGGACATAATAGGATTAACCCACCACTGTTTAGTAAAAGATACAAGCCCCTTCATTGCACAATCCCCAGAACAGTTCAAATTTCATAAATTACAGAAACCTATAAAGATCCATCCATTCACTCAACCATTTTGTCAGCTGCCCCAGTTGATTCTGTTTCATCAATAAACTTTCTCTCTTAAGCAGCCTCCATTTTATTCCTGGATTGGAACTGGACCTGGATTTTTCTTCTTATAGATTCATATAACAAGCTTTTAATTTGCACATCACATAGGCACTATAACACGGGGCGGGGGGGCTGTTCGTAAATTAGCCTTGCCAAGTTTCAGACTTATTCAGGAATGGATTCTAGCCTATTCTTTAGATGCTTCCTTTTTTTCAGTTTAATTAAGAACATCATTTTCAAAAAGCAGACAATGGAAATGGATCATTATTAATCATATTTATTGCTTACCTTTCTTCTAATTAGTTCAGTTTGACATACGGTACATGGATTATTCATTTTTGCATTCATAAGAAAGTCTTCACAATAACACCGACTAGGTTAAGAGAGAAAAATCTAGTAAGATTTCAAGGTTAAAACCCACAACTGAAAAATTATCCTTGGTCAGAATAGAATAGAATAGAATAGAATAGAATAGAATAGAATAGAATAGAATAATTTATTGGCCAAGTGTGATTGGATACACAAGGAATTTGTCTTCAGTGCAAATGTTCTCAGTGTACATAAAAAGAAAAGATACATTTGTCAAGAATCATCAGGTACAACACTTAATGATAGTCATAGGGTACAAATAAGCAATCAAATCATACTAGGAAACAATAAATATAAATCGTAAGGATACAAGCAACAAAGTTACAGTCATACAGTCAAAAGTGGGAGGAGATGGGTGATAGGAATGATGAGAAGATTAATAGTAATTGTAGTGCAGACTTTGTAAATAGTTGGACAGTGTTGAGGGAATTATTTGGTTAGCAGAGTGATGGCGTTCGGGGAAAAACTGTCCTTGTGTCTAGTTGTTCTGGTGTGCAGTGCTCTGTAGTGTCGTTTTGAGGGTAGGAGTTGAAACAGTTTATGTCTGGGATGTGAGGGGTCTGTAGATATTTTCACAGCCCTCTTTTTGACTCGTGCAGTATACAGGTTCAGTATACAGATAATGAATGAGATCAGTTAGCAGACAAAATACATGAACTCTGGAGGAAACACAAGTCTGTCTGGGGAAAGATAGTTTTTAATACAAATTTCGCTTCTCATCCAAGAAGCTTCTTCAGGTCTAGCAGGATAGTGAGGAATGGAAGAATTTATATTCTTCCATGACCCTCTCAAAGGATGCAAATGACCAGCTGTCTGCAAGGACTATAAATCCTTCCATTCCCCACTATCCTGTAAGAGCTGAAGAAATTTCTTGGATAAGAAGTGAAATGTCTTCAGAAGAAGAAAAACAAGAAAGTTCTGTTTCTTCCTGAAAAAGCACTTTTGGGGTGGACAACCATGACCTGGATGACTGAGAATCTCTACAGACTTTTGGCTATGCAATTTGGGATGAACATCAGTGGTCTTCGGAAGTTGTGGGTGCTTCATCACTAGAGCATTTTAAGAAGGGATTGGACAGCCATTTGTCTGAAATGCTATAGAGGTTCCTGCCTGAGCAGGGGGTTAGACTAGAAGACCTCCAAGGTCCCTTCCAACTCTGTTATTCATGTATTCTGCACTCTTAGTCCAACAGTTGAATCATATACTTCACCCTTCCGCGCTTTCCTCCCCTGTTCAAGTCCCAGATTAAATTGTGTCTTGGAATGAAGCCTTCATTGAGAATCAATTCCATTTGCCAAGTCGGGTTTGCAGCCGAAACTCAATAAGTCTTGCTCCATCAATATCTTCCTATTTGCCTTCTTTCACTTTGGATAATTATAGCTTTCCCTTAGGAACCAGCCAGCCTGACATTCGTTTGAATATGTTGTGGATGGCCCATTGTAATATGTCTGAAATGTCCTTTTAAGAATGCGATAACACATGCTTTAAAAGACCCTTCTGAGCTTTAGCTTGTAATATTGACAACGGGCATAAAATCAAGAAATGTATTGTTTTAACCCCCCCCCCAAAAAAATACTCCAAAGAGAATCATCCTGTTCTAATTTCACTTGCTAGTGTACCTATTGTGGTGAAAGTTGGATCTTGAAAAAGCAAGACAGGGAGAAAATAGAATAGAATAGAATAGAATAGAATAGAATAGAATAGAATAGAATAGAATAGAATAGTGGAATGAAGAATAGAATAGAATAGAATAGAATAGAATAGAATAGAATAGAATAGAATAGAATAGAACAGAACAGAACAGAACAGAATAGAATAGAATTATTTATTGGCCAAGTGTGAGTGGACACACAAGGAAGTTGTCTTTGGTGCAAATGCTCTCAGTGTACATAAAAGAAAAGACACATTCGTCAAGAGTCAAGAATCATCAGGACTATCACTTAATGATAGTCATAGGGTACAATAAGCAATCAAATCATACTAGGAAACAGTTAGTATAAGTGGTAGGGATACAAGCGACAAAGTTACAGTCCTACAATCACAAGTGGGAGGGGATGGGCGATAAGGAGTGATGAGAAGATTATCAGTAATACTAGTGCAGACTTTGTAAATAGTTGGACAGTGTTGAGGGAATTAGTTGTTTAGCAGGGTGATGCCTTCAGGGAAAAAACTGTCCTTGTGTCTAGTTGTTCTGGTATGCAGGGCTCTATAGCGTCGTTTTGAGGGTAGGAGTTGAAACAATTTTTGTCCGGGAAGTGAGGGGTCTGTAAATATTTTCACAGCCCTCTTTTTGACTCAGGCTGTAAACAGGTCCTCCATGGAAGGCAGGTTGGTAGCCATTGTTTTTTCTGCAGTCCTAATTATCCTCTGAAGTCTGCGTCTGTCCTGTTGGGTTGTAGAAGCTTCTTCAGCTCTGGCTGGATGGTGGCGAAATGGAAGGATTTATATTCCTTGCAGGCAGCTGGTCATTTGCATCCATTTTAGAGAGTCGTTGAGGCCACTTCAGACAGACAAAACTCCAAGCGGACCTCAATAATACAGGAACATTATTTCTAACATTAAATAAAAAGTTGTATGGAAAGGAC
Source organism: Naja naja (assembly GCA_009733165.1). Taxonomy (NCBI): domain Eukaryota; kingdom Metazoa; phylum Chordata; class Lepidosauria; order Squamata; family Elapidae; genus Naja; species Naja naja. Next base: position 55,944,740 of record CM019152.1, on the reverse strand, counting down.
CATTTTTATTGATTTCTCTGTATCCCGCCTTTATTATTTTCACAAATAACTCAAGGTGGCAAACATTTCCAGTACACCTTCCTCCTCTTATTTTCCCCACAGCAACCACCCTGTGAGTGGGCTGAACTGAGAAAGAGGGACTGGCCTAAAGACACCCAGCCAACTTTCATGCCAATCACATCTCCTGTGATTGATCATGCAACCAGCTTTCATGCCTAAGGCAGGACTAAAAATCACAGTCTCTTGGTGATTGGCCAAAAGTCAACAGCTGACTTTCATGCCTAAGGTGGGACTAGAACTCACAGTCTCCTGGTGATTGGCTGAAAGTCACTCAGCTGCTTTTCATGCCTAAGGCAGGACTAAAACTCACAGTCTCTTGGTGATTGGCTGAAAGTCACTCAGCTGCCTTTCATGCCTAAGGGGGGACTAAAACTCACAGTCTCCTGGTGATTGGCCAAAAATCAACAGCTGCTTTTCATGGCTAAGGCAGGACTAAAACTCAAAGTCTCTTGGTGATTGGCCAAAAGTCAACAGTTGCCTTTCATGGCTAAAGCAGGACTAGAACTCACAGTTTCCTGTCTTTTACGTGGGTGCATTAACCACTAGACCCACTCCCAGCTGTCTACAATACATTGAGGAAATATTGGACTTATTCTAGGAACTATAAATTTACAGACTGAGAAGAAACCTTGTAAAATACCCAATTAAAACAAAACCCATAAGAATTTAGTTAAATCCCTTGGAATTCTATCGTGCCTCTTTTCAAATTCCCAAGGATAAATCTTCAACTGGGTGCCTGTGAAATTCTAGAAGTTTTCAGCAGAAGCAAAATGTGGAGAGAAAAAATCAGATGATTTATATCCTAGCTCCAGTGTTGGAAAGCTGTGTAGCCATTTTTAGTGGCAATAGTAAAAATATCAAAGGAAAGATGGCTTGCTATAAATTGAGAAACTTGAAGTTTATGACAGCAATATCTTCCTGGTAGGCGAGCACAGGAAGAAGCAAAATCCCATCCATTTATTATATATTTGCATTTATTTTTCAGGAGACAATGGGATACACACGGGACATACGCTGTAGGATGCTTTTATGATCATGGAAATACACTGTCTGTAGATTTATATGTCGAGAACGAGAGAAGAATTACAAGCTTCTGAAATGTGAAGTCCAGCTTCTGAATGCTGAGTGCATTCAGAACATTGGTGCATTTTATGAAATAGTGATTGCTAATCCTTTGAACTTCTTGTGTTCAGTCGCTCAAAAACATGTGTCGTCTGGATATAAATATCTTATGCAATAACAATTACAGTTTATACACATTCATTACTTTAGTATTGATACTCTATTCTTAATACTGATATACATATCAAATTACTATAGGAATCCCCTTCACATATTTAATTCTATTCACATGTTTGCTATTTTTCACTAATCTTTAATTTCTAACCTCCATATTTATTCTCCAGCCATTGATAAAATCATTCCCATAGCATATATTATCAGTTTGTTCCTTGTTTTTTTTAATTGCCAGTGTTAGCCTGTTTATTTCTGCATGTTCTAATATAGTTGATTCTAGCTGCAGTTTCTGGAGCTACTTGTAATTTGCCCTCCAATCTTTCCCATATTTTTATATTAGACACCTTCTTCTTTTTTTCCTAATTGTTTTTATTTTGTTTCAGGGCAAGGTTGAAATACAAAACTCAAAAAAAATTCCCCCCCAAATTAAAAAAAAAACCTAAAAAAACATTCAAAACATTTTAAAAGGTGCATCAAAAAAACCCAAACCTCCACATATGCACATATTATCGCCTCAAATTAAATATCGATGAATGTCAGGATTCTGGCAGTTACCCCCATTCAAATCATGAATCTCTAGCCAAACTTCCAAAACTTATAAAGGATTTATTGGGAGTTAACATGCCGGCATTGCCTAGGTATAGCCGACTGTGAGACACATAACTCATTGTCACCCTTGACCCTGGTTTTCACCCAACCCCTGGGTGTATCATAATTCATATTCTCCAATGGGACACATCCATAGCCAAGAGTCAGGCTCTCCAGTTAGAATTTTGTGCTGCAGAAACTTCGGTCACCTAGTTACTATCTTTGAAAACATTCGTGGAATGCAGTTTCGGTTTTGCAAGTGGCTGCACAGCTCCCCCCTCCCTTTCTGTTGGCAACTCTAAAAAGACCATAGAAATATTTTGAGTTGACAATGAATATATTACTACAACATTAGTTCCTGTCCTGTGCACAACAGGTCCTCCCCCCCAAAAATTTTAAACTACTAAACCTACTTGCAGATTGTTAACCTGTCTTCTGTACCATTATACAGGTAGTCCTTGACCTACGATTTTATGACCATTCTGGCCACCATGGCTAAGTGAATCTCTGCAGTTGATAAGTTAGTAACCTGGTCGTTAAGTGAAATCTGGCTTCCCGATTGACTTGGCTTGTCAGAAGGTTGTAAAAGGGAATCACATGACCCCGGGACCCTGCAACTATCATAAGTACATGCCGGTTGCCAAGCATCTGAATTTTGATCACGTAAACCTGGGGGGTATTGCAAAGATCCACCAACATCATATCTAAAATGACCTTTAATATCAGGATTCTTCAATTGATTTTCTGACAGTGAGAACAATCAATCAATGCTTTTCAGAAGTTATGGGAGCTTCATCACTGGAGGCTTTCCAGAAGAGACTACACTGCCAGTTGTCAGAGATGGTGTAGGGTCTCCTATTTGGGCAGGAGTTTGGACTAGATGACCTACTAGGTCCCTTCCAACTCTGTTAATCTGTAAAATTAATCTGTAAGATTGATGCTTTGCTTTGCTCTGTAGTTGAGCCAACTTCAATTTGTTGCTTCTTCGTCATCCCACTTTGGGATGACTTTTAATGATGCCAAAGCAGGATTGACAATTTGTAAATAAATATAGGGAGGGATGATCCCACAGCATGTCTGTTCATTTTTATTTTTTGCTAAGCTAAATTTACATTTTAATACAGTTGGCTGGTTTCCAGATGGTGTGGCTATAATCCACTTTTCTAATAATAATAATCATTGAAAAATCCTGCTATTAGTTCCAATCTCTCTTCTGAATTCCCTATCAACGTTTTCAATCTAATGCTTTTGCATCCTTTGTCATTGAAATGTGCCCCTTAACTTGGAAAAAGAAGCTTGAATGTTTTTTTAAAGAAAAATTAAATTACCAAGCAATGGGAGAAAGAGCAAAATAAGACTAGCATCATCTGTTTACTTCTCTTCTGACCTATAAGAATGAGGGTTTTTCACCCCAAAAGCATCTGAATTATCCAGAGAGAAGTAAGTAAAGAACCAAAATGGAAAAGGGTTCTTTGCATGGAAGTAACAAATAATAACCAGCTGTCTCTAAGCTCAGTTAATATGGATCAAGTTTTAAAGGATTAGGGAGCCCTCTTGTTGAAATCATTATCCTAATTAGCATAAAATTAGCCTGGACAAACTTTGGAGGGCTGATTCAATGGCAATGAGAAAAATACCCGCAGAACGAAATGTTAAAGAATCAGCTGCTAAAAAGAGGGAACTTAAATTTTCCAAAGGCTCTCAAGAAAAGGGATTTTTTTTCCTTCTCAAAAGGCCGCTGTTTGTAGAATTTCTTTAAAAGTCATGATTCTGACCCATGAAAACCCTGACAAAGAATTCCATTTGAATTCACTTAAAATGTTCCCTTGAACAACTTTAAGTGAATTCAAATTTAATTCAAATTTAATTCACTTAAAGTTGTCTGAAATTTAACCTTGGAGCAGTGCTGGTTGACCTTTTCAGCATGGAGTGCCGAAATGGGAGCGTACGCACGAAGACCAGTTGGCCAACCAGCTTCTAATGTGCATGCGTGGCCGGCCAGCTGGTCTTCACACGTGCATGCCCGTTAGGAACCGGAAGACTAGGTGGCTAGCACGCATGTGTTGCTGGGAGCTGTTCTTCCACTTCCTAGTGCTCCCTCATGAGCGAAGATCAGCTGGCTGGCACATATGCATGTGTCAGAAGAGCAACAGGCGATGGCTGGCGTGCCCAGAGAAATGGCTGTGCATGCCACTTCTGGCACATGTGCCATAGGTTCACCATCACGGGTATATCATGGGTGCTTGAGCAGGGGGTTGAACTAGAAGACCTCCAAGGTCCCTTCCATCTCTGTTCTGATTGAACTGAATAACAGTGTTGTTTAAAAGTGCCACTATCTTTGGGGCACATTTATAGCTGAAGTCCTCATGGGCTATTTACATATATCGATCGATCTGGAAAGAGTTCTTAAATACTCAATGACTTAATAGAGCTTAGCAGCACCCAAAAGGATTCTATGGTATCCCTTTGATCATTAATCCATGTTACCGTACATCTGCATGGCATTGCACAGAGTCTTTAACAGTTTTTAAGCAGGTACCATAAACCAGGCAATCATGCAAATGTGCCTACGGCTGGGAAATTTATTTCAGAATATGGAATAACAGAATTAGAAGGGACCTTGGAGGGCTTCTAGACCAACCTTCTGCTTGATCAGGAGACCCTGCATCATTCCAGACAAATGACTGTCCAATCTCTTCTTGGAAACCTCCATTGTTGGGAGCACCCACAACTTCCCGAGGCAAGTTGTTCCACTGATTAATTGTACTCACTGTCACGAAATTCCTCCTTACTTTATGGTTACTTCTCTTCTTGATAAGTTTTCATCTGTTGCTTCTTGTCCTGCCCTCAGGTGCTTTGAAGAATAGGTTGTCCTTCCCTCTTCTCTGTGAGAACCCCACATGGCCCACAGGAACACAAGGCTTGCATCACTTGCATTGTGAACAACACAAAGTAGTGAGGGGAGGGGGGAAAGGGGGAAAGGGGGAAACTTGCCCCATGCACCCCACATGCCTCGCCTGGCCACTGGGCTGCTTCTTTCCGCTTCTTTCTTCTTCCGCTTTTGGCTGCACGCAAGGAAAGCAGCAAAAGTCTTTCTTTCTCTCCCCCAAACTCCACCAGAAATGAGTCTTTGGGACCCTGCAAGGCATCCTGCTCCAAGAGGCTGCGATGGCATGACAAGTCTCACAAAGACTCATTTCTGGAGGAGTTTGCGGGAGAGAAAGAAAGAGTTCTGCTGCTTCTGCTGCTTTCCTTGCATGAAGCCAAAAGTCTCTCTCTCTCTTTCCCTGAGAACGGAGCTGGAGATGGTATCCTGCGATCCCAAATAAAGAATGATCGGTCGGTAGGAAAGTGTGGTGGGGAATTTTTCTGCAGATTTTTTGGGGGATTTTCCCAGGGTCTCTGATACGCGTGATCTAAAATTATGAGTTTGGTGGTCCCTGAAGTCCAAAAGGTTGGTGACCCTTGCTATAAAGGACATAACCAACAACTTGAATTGGACTGAGAAGCAAACCATCAAGTGGTGTGACATGGGCCACCTTGCAAGACCCTAGAACTCCAGTCTACACAGCTGCTTCCTGTGCCATCTCTTCAGAGGTGGTATTCAGCAGGTTCTGACTAGTTCTGAAGAACCAGTAGCAGAAATTTTGAGTAGTTTGGAGAACTGGCAAATACCACCTCTGACTGGCCCTGCCCCCCTCTGTTTGTTGCCTCCCGAGTCCCAGCTGATTGGCTGGGTCTTCTTTGGTTGCCCTGCACAGGAGAACAGAGATGGAAAGCAGGTTAGTGGGGTGGGGAAGGAATGGGGATTTTACAGGAACCTTCCCCCTGGACTGCGGAGGGAATGGGGATTTTGCAGTATCCTTCCCCTGCCATGCCCACTAAGCCAAGCCACACCCACCAAGCCACGCCCACAGAACCAGTAATAAAAATAATTTGAATCCCACCACTGCATCTCTTCCTTGGAAAGAATGTTTATTCTCTTTCATCAAACTGAATGAAACATAGTTGACCTGTGCCCTAGATCCTCAACAAGCCTCCTATGAAATCTGGATGCTTGTGTCCAATCCATGCTGACACTGGAAGTAAGCCATGATCCCATCTTTCACTTTAACTCTGGAGGCACCGAGTTCAATTCCATCCAGAATGTCATCCTTGCCATTGTCTCACAGCGTTGGCTTTGGTCTCCTGGGGTTTAAGTTGCAGTTCATTCAGAACTTGCAATCAAATCAAATTTCTGTTTGCTAGCAAGACAGTTAAAGTGAGTTTTGCTCATTTTATGGCCTTTCTTGCCACTGTTGTTAAGTGAATCACTGCAGTTGTGAAGTTAGCAAAAATGGTTGTAAAGTGAATCTGGCTTCCCCTTGTTGACTTTGCTTGTCAGAAGTTTGCAAAAGGGCATCCAATGGTCTCGGGACACTGCAACTGTCATAAATATGAGTCAGTTGCTAAGCATCTGAATTTGAGATGCTGCAATGGTCATAAGTGTGAAAAATGGTCATAAGTCACTTTATTCATACATCTCAGCTCCAGTGGCCTAGAGGTGGAGATCTTGCCTCACAATCAGGAGGCTGTGGGCTCGATCCTAGCTAGAGGCTAATATTTGGAATAGACTCTCCTGCTCGATCAGGGGGTTGGACTAGTTGACCTCCAAGGTCCCTTCTGTTATTCTACAATTCTATTCAATTCATTGTAACTTTGGTCACTAAACAGGCAATTGTAAGTCAAAGATTACTTGTAATCCAAATGGACTCATTGGGTTTTTTTTCCTATCTCTAAAGCTGTTCCCATGAAAATAAACAGAGGAAGCCTTCAAATGAGAAATCTTGAGAGGCTTATCCAATAAACCTCAACCATTTTTATTACAGACCAATTTGGACCAAAATTAAAAAGCCATTAGGGAGACTTAGCAACTCTTCCCATCAGTGAGTTTTAAACAGAAGGCTTCATCCTTCGTATTTCCCCTGAAGGTACAATAGAGCATGGTCAAATTGTTTTTAGAGATTTGCACAGAGAGTCAGAAATTGTTGGCTTGGCAAATACACGTTAAACCCATCCAAATTTGGAGGAGGCCAGATACAGATGGCACCAAATGGAACATACATCCTATTACTTACAGGGGAAAAAATGGCATTTGTAGCTCAGGGCTGAACTGTGGGATCGTTGGTGCTCCCTGAGCCTGGTTGGTTTCTTGCAGACATTTTATCACCCAATTAGGTAACGTTACCAGTGCTAGAAGGAAGTGGGGCTTTCTCTCTATTTATATACCAGTGGCTTGCCCTGTCATTGTTGGTGGGAATGTTCTTGGTGGCTCCTTGATTAGGCTGATGATTTTTTGTCTGAAATGGTAGGCATATTGATTGGCATATTGTTTACACTTTGATTGCCGGTTTAGTATTAATCTTGGCATTAATCTCTGCTTACCTGGGTTTGACTGCTTGCAAAGAAGTGTTTTGATCCTTTCATTTATGGAGGTTCTCTGTCATCCAGGTCATGGTTGTCCCAAAGGGGCTTTTTTCAAGAGGCAACTGGACTTTCTGGATTTTCTTTGAAGATGTTTCACTTCTCATCCAAAAAGGCAACTGACTCTGTAAACTGCTCAGAGGGGCTGTAAAATACTATGAAGTAATATATAAGTCTAAGTGCTATTGCTCTATTCATTCCTTCCTTCCTTCCTTCCTTCCTTCCTTCCTTCCTTCCTTCCTTCCTTCCTTCCTTCCTTCCTTCCTTCCTTCCTTCCTTCCTTCCTCTGTTGGTCTGTCGATCTCTCAGTCTGTCTGTCATCATTTGTTCTATATCTGATGGCAGAGCAGTCAGAATGCAGCATCTCAGACTGACTCTGCCCACAGCTAGGAGTTCGATCCTGTCCAGCTCAAGATTAATTCAGCCTCCCATCCTTCAGTAAAATGAGGACCCAGATTGCTGGGGGAAACATGCTGACATTGTAAACTACCCAGAGAGTGTGCTTTAAAGCACTATGGAGCAGTGCTACTACTAAGTGCTACTTCTATGATTTGCTTCAAACTGGAGTATAGAAAAATATAAAAGACTCCAAACTCCCAGGCCCAGGATGGAAGTTCTCCAGAGGCAGCTGTTCACCTACCCCATCTGTGGTTCGTTGGATCCGAACCAGCATTTCATTCTGGCTTCCTAATCAATAAACCACTCAAACCCCATAGAACATCTTGAGGTACCCATGCCAGTGGCTTTGACCAAAAGCATGGAATGCTTTTTCCCCCCTTTTCATCCAGCTACCCCTCCAGTGAATAGTTCACCATCCAGTGTTTTAATGTTCGTGACATGTTGCAAAATACTTTGCATAAAATGCCATTTTTCTCCAATTCCCTGGTTCATCATTAGCTCAGACCAGATGGCTGTTTGCTTATAGGAAAATAATAAGCATCTGATCGGTCAGGGGGTTTCATTTAAAGAGAATATGATGCAGGCTACACCTTCTTCTTCTTCCTCCTCCTCCTCCTCCTCCTCTTCTTCTTCATCTTCCTCCTTTTCTTCTTCTTCTTCCTCTTCCTCCTCCTTCTCTTCCTCCTCCTCTTCCTCCTCCTCTTCCCCTTCCCTTCCCCTTCTTCTTCCTCTTCCTCCTGTTCTTCTTCTTCTTCTTCTTCTTCTTCTTCTTCTTCTTCTTCTTCTTCTTCTTCTTTCTTCCTCCTCCTCTTCCTCCTCCTCCTGCTACTCCTCCTCCTTCTCCTTCTTCTCAACAGAAACTTTGCTGGATCTGACCCATCAAAAACCCTCAAAGTTACAACAGCACCGAAAGAGCAACCTGTGACCATTTCCCACACATAGGACCGTCGCGGCCTCCCCATGGTCACGCGATCAACATTCTGAAGTTTAGCAACTGACTCCTATTTATGATGGTTGCAGTGTCCCGGGGTCACGTGATCCCCTTTTGCGACCTTCTGACAAGCAATGTGAATGGGGAAGCCAGATTCATTTAACCACCGTGTTGCTAACTTAACAACTGCAGCCATTCCCTTAACAACTGGTCCCAAAAGGTCGTAAAATGGGGCAAAACTCACTTAAGGAATGTCACTTTTATCAACGGAAATTCAGGGCTTAATTCTGCTTGTCAGTCAAGGATTACCTGTAAGAGAATAACAGGAGGGACCTTGGAGGTCTTCTAGTCCAACCCCCTGCTCAAGCAGGAGACCATATAATAATTCAAACAAGGATAAAAATAACATACATACATATATATATATATATATATATATATATATATATATATATATTTGTAGTATGGGTCTTGGTGTATCTGCATCGTGTCAACTACCTTGAGTAAAACCATCCTCAGAGTTTGACGTGATCTCACCTTCTCCCAGGAGAACGGCTGAAGACACCAGCTTCTTCTAAACTGAGGATCAATTCAGACAGACCCAATAACCAAGACTACAACTTAAAAATCTACAACAAATATATATATATATATATATATATATATATATAAAAGCAAAACACCACGAACATATCAACACAAAATCTCCAGAACAGTAAAGCCTACAAACTTGAAATTTGGCCCGTATGTTCCTCTTGGCTTCTGGGTGCTCACTAAGGAAGGATTTTTCGAAATGACCATCAGAGCATTAGTATTTCCTATATTATTATTATTATTATTATTAACACGCTCTGATGCTAAGGAGTTCTACTCGCCCTCCCCACCTGAAAAAAAATCTCTTCCAAATGCAAAACACAAGCAGAGGAAAGGAGTTTCAGTTTCAGTTTTAGTTTCACAGCACCAAGCAGCTTTAGTACAGAACAGTTGAGCTAAGGCATGCCCAGACTCCTGGTTGTCTCCTTCTTGCTCACACAGCAAATACTGCTTCACTTTCCAAGCAGCCCTCAACTCTCTCACACACTGACAGGGCACTAGGCAGATGAATACCGATGGATGCTGGTAGGCAGAGGCACAATTTTCCCCCCTTATTTTCCTTCCCAAAAACTAAGCCGGATCACATAGTTTCAGTAGTGAAGTATTGGTATAGAGCTAGTCTTAAATATAACTTTGATAACATCAAGAGCAAAGAATGGGGAACTCTTGCTGAATTCAAAGCACTGAAAAGTGTTATTATTGTTACTTATAAAAAAGAATCTGGTCAATTAACAGTCAAAGCTAAATTGGTGCTAGATAAGAGTCATCGCAATTCTTGTGGCTGCACAGCAATTCCAAACTGATGACACATTTAACTCCACCTTCCAGCTCAGCCTGCTCATCTCCTACAGATAAGAACTCATATACCCATGTTATATTAACTTGGACCTTTAGTTCATCCAACCTGGTGCCAGGGCCTTTTCTGTGGGAGCGCCCGCCCTATGGAATCAGCTCCCTGCGGATCTTCATTTGGCCCCTCCTTTCGTCGAGACCTGAAGACTTGGCTGTTTCAGCAGGCCGGCCTGGATTGACCCAGGGGTGGGTTGTTTTAATTGTATTGTTTTTATTGTAATTTTAATTGTTTTCTAATGTTTTTAGCAATTTTAGACTTGTTTCCTGTTTAATATTTTTTTATTGTAAATATATCTCTTTTTTATATGTTCGCCGCCCTGAGTCCTTAGGGAGAAGGGCGGCATACAAGTCTAAATAAATATAAATATAAATATATCTTCTAAAATTTCAGGTAGATGTCTTCTCCAGCCCTCTTAGTGGTAGTCCTCGAGATATGACAATAATGGAGCCTGCCCATTTGGCTGGTAAATTGTAACAGTTGTAAAGTGGGCTGGTCAGGTGATGGATCCAATTTCACACATTTTTTTGAGGCGGTGGTAAGTGCGAGCCCATTGTGTTCTGTTCGCATGTTTTTGCCAAAAAAAGAAGTAGAAGTAAATGCCTGTTTTTGGCAAAACTATCATAAAACATGGTCATGCGACCATGGGATCCTGCAAATGGCCATAAATACAGCTGGGTTGCTGAGTGCTCAGTGCAGTTATGTGATTTGGGGAAGGGGGAAACCATCAGAAGGCCAGATCTGGGTTATAAGCCCCCTTTCCCACTACAAATGGTTGCTAAGTCACGAACTACCTGAACTGTGAAAACATACATTGTTTGCCTTACTATCTATGCTCACAGGCAGGAGATATTATATATTTGAACTCCCCAGTTCACAATCTCTTTTGTGCTTGTCCCATCAGGGACCTTGAGTCCATTATACATATTTTATTTCAGAGCCCATTGGAGCTGCCAGGGGACAGCGATGCCTAGGAACAGAGTCAAAGTGAAATTACAATCAAGACACCAACTTCCCTGCTGGTATATTTCTCCCTTTAATCAAGGAAGGGTGGAGAGAACAATGACACAATAGTGAGGAATTCCTATTTGTTCTTCTCCTTCCAGAGAATCAGGAAAAGTGACACTGTTAGAGTCAAAATGCAATTCCACCAGGTATTAAATCATTGAATCAAAGTCCATTGGAGCTGGGTGGCCCATAAATTTAAATAAATTAATTTTGTTAAGGCTGAGTCACATTTGGTCCTCCTTGTCCTCATCTTCCTCTTCCTCCTCCTCGTCCTCCTCCTCCTTTCTTCTTCTTCTTTGTGATGATCCAGGGTGTGGCACAAAGGCAACACAGTCAGATAATCAGTAGGAGTCCCTTTATTAGCTCCAACTTTTCCCCCAATGTCCTGGTTACCTTCTGGCTGGAGAAAAACTCTCCCAGGAAAAACATGGTCAACAAAAACTGTAATTATAAGTCCAATCAAGGCAAAATGAGGTAATCAAACTGGCAGGGCAAGAGAAGGAATTCCAGACGTAAAGGAATGACAATAAATCAACCCATTTGGGAGGATACCAGGAACGTAGATAAACAAAGTCAACACAAGATAAACTCATGTTTGTTCCCAGCAACTGCCGCACTCAGCATGCATCTCTTTTAAACTCTCATTCCCAGGTATGGCTAATGAGGAAATCAGGGCCCTTTCCTCCCCTGTAAGCCATGCAACCCACGTTGCTCTCTTCTCCATTCCTCCCTGCGTGCCCTAAGATGAAGATGGGGTGGGCCTGGGTCTTCCTCTGAACTCCCTCTCCCTTGTTCTACCTGTTTCCTGCTCTGCCCAGCTGGACTTTGCCCTTCCCCAGTTTCCTCCACAGCCAATGGAGCCACACTCCCACTCCCTGTCAGCTGCTTGGCTTCCTCCTCAGATTCAGACTCTGACAGGGGCATGACATTCTTATCATCATCATCATCATCATCATCATCATCATCATCATCATCATCGGCATCATCTCTTTCACTGAATAGCTATGAAGAACTGAACTTGCTGATCTTAATGAGAAATCCATCTTTGCGTAAAGATTAAATGCATGAAAACGAATTTCACTTGGCTGTGAACTGCTTTTACTTTCTTTCTTTTTTAGCAGCCTAATAAATTCTCAGGGAGAGTTGAGAGTGAAATTAGAAAGCTAATGAGTGAGTTTGGTGAAGAAACAGCTTAGTCTGCCTCTAAAAACTGGAGAACTGTGTCAAAAAATCAGTGAAAGCACTTTGAATGTCTCGCTTCGCTAGGGACTTTTAACCGTCCTATCTTTGCACACTGAATCTTAAGCTAATCGCTGCTAGAGTTTTATGGAGTTGATCTCTCTAAATCTTCCATTTAGAGAAACAGGACTTTAAAGATAGAAGATAAATCACTGAAGAGATGGATCCTCGAGCAAACTATCAGATACTCCAAGGGAGACTGGTGATTGTAACTAGGACTTCACAGGACAGTTCATTTCTCTTTAATTCTCCCACACCAGTTTCATTGTTGGAACTCATATTAGAGGCAGGAAACACTTTTGAACTGCTGCACTGTTTTTTTTGAAGCTATTCTGGATTCAGTATGCTGCCTAAAAGAAGATAACTGGCTGCTGGGGGGGAAAAAGGATGGTCCACAGTGATCATAACAGAATAACAGAGTTGGAAGGGACTTTGGAGGTCTTGTAGTCCACCCCCCTTCTGAAGCAGGAGATTCTGTGCCTGTGATGGCGAACCTATGGCATGCATGCTGGAAGTGGCATGCAGAGTCATCTCTCTGGCCATGCCAGCTGTCACCCGTTGCTCTTTCAGGTTCCAGTGCATGCTGCCCAGATAGTCTTCATGCATGTATGCATTCCAGAAACCAGAAGACCAGGTGGCCAGTGTGCATGCACACACTGGAAACCAGAAACTCAGCTTCTCGGCATGCGCATGCACACCAGGGAGCTACTCTTCCAGTTTCCGGCACTCCCGCATGCACACCGGGGAACTGCTCTTCCGGTTTCCAGTGCTCACCCACGTGTGTGCACACGCTCCTGTTTCAGCACTCAGTAACTAAAAGGTTCGCCAACACCAGGGGTGGAATTCAACCGGTTCAGACAAGTTCAGGTGAACTGGATGTTAAATTTGCATCTGGTTCACCAAACTGGTATTTGAACCAACCGGCTAGCCCAGCCCAGCCCACCCTGCCCTGCCCCTTCCAGGAGTCTCCATGTAGCCCATTTTTGATGCAGGTAAGTGCAAGGTCCACACGGAGGCTCTGGAAGGGGGAAAACGGCCCTACCAGAAGTACTGGAAGTCACGAAATGGTCCTCTTTCCGGCTTCAGGAGGGCCTCCAGAGCCCGGGGTGGCCATTTTCATCCTCCCAGAGGCCTGAGGGAAACCTCTGGACCCTTGGGAAGGCGAAAAATGGCCCTCCCAGAAGTTCTGGTAGGCCACGCCCACCGTGGCCATGCCCACCCAGCAACTGAGCAACGAACCGGTTGCTGGGGTGTTTGAATCCCACTCCTGCCCCATACCATTTCAGATAGGTGTCTGTGTGGGATTTTCTTTAAACTTCCAGTGATGAAGCACCTACAAGTTTCTGAAGGCAAGCTGTGTCCTCACTGTTAGGAAGTTTCTCCTCAATTCCAGGTTGCTTCTCTCCTTGATTAGTTTCCATCCATTGTTTCTTGTCCTGCCTTCAGGAGCTTTGGAAAATAAATTGATCCCTGTCACAGTGTCACTAGGTGAGACAACCCTGGAGCAAATACAACATGCAAAGGTTTGTAATAATATAGTGGTTTTTTCTCAACCAAAACATATATACATACAAATACTTTGAGACAGGCCTTGAACAAACAGCAATCAGTAATTTACAGTACAGAAGCACACATGGAGACAGAGATACACCCTCACAGGGCCTCTCTTATATTACAGAGAGGCCCTGTGAAGGTCTCTTAAAGTGGTAGCAGTCAAATAACCCTGCATCATCCTTACAGCATTACAGTATTACATTACAGTAGCTATTTAGCTATTAAATCATCATTACCCTGACAATCCCCTCTTCTTTGTGGCAATCCTTCAAAAACATAATGTTTTGAATAATAGACAAGCTACTGTATTTATAAAATCATTAATGTAGGTTAAGGTAAAAGTTCCCCTCGCAGCTAGTCATTTCTGGCTCTAGGGGGCAGTGCTCATCTCCATTACAAAGCTGAAGAACCAGCGCTGTCTGAAGACATCTCCATGGTCATATGGCCAGCATGACTATAAATCCTGAAGGCACACAGAAACCAAAGTGGTTCCTATTTTCCTACTTGCATTTTTACATGCTTTCGAACTGCTAGGTTGGCAGAAGCTGGGACAAGGAACGGGAGCTCACTCCATTACGCGGCACTAGGGATTCAAACCGCTGAACTGCTGATGTCTCTGATCGACAAGCTCAGCGTCTTAGCCACTGAGCCACTGCGCCACCGCCATTCATGTAGACTAACATGCAATTCACTTATTATTTGAGAGCAGCCTGCTAAGACTTTGGGATTTTGCTTTTTGGTCAAAAGAAACTTTTCAAGGCTAGCAAGAGAGAGGTGGCCCCATTCCTTCAATATTTCAAAAGCCTTCACACACAAAAAGTCAGCCTTTGCTGAAATAGTTCAAGTGTAAGAAGCCAAAAGCCCCATGAATCCTGTAATGTTCGATATTTAGCGGTAAGCTAGTATTCTTGCAAGGAAATTATAGAATACAGGAGCACAGTGACTCGCACAGTTAGGTGGCTGGGTTGACAAGCAGCAAGCCTGCGTTTGAAACCCCAATGATTGGGGTGTCACTTGGTCCAGCTCTTGCCAATCTATCAGTTCAAAAGAATGCATTCACAAGTAGACTTCTGTGGGCATATTAACATTAACTAATTTTCTTTCTTTCTTTCTTTCTTTCTTTCTTTCTTTCTTTCTTTCTTTCTTTCTTTCTTTCTTCCTTCCTTCTTCCATCCTTCTTCCTTCTTTTCCTTCCTTCCTTCCTTCCTTCTCTCTTTCTTTCCCTTCCATCTTTCTTTTTTCTTTTTTTCCCTTCTATTTTCCTTCCTTCCTTCTCTCTCTCTCTCTCTTTCTTTCCCTTCCATCTTTCTGTTTTCCATCTTCCTTCCTTCCTTCCTTCCTTCCTTCCTTCCTTCCTTCCTTCCTTCCTTCCTTCCTTTCTTCCTTCCTTCCTTCCTTCCTTCCTTGGCTGTTTTTCAACTCTTGCTGTGCAAATTCATCCGGTGTTTTGAACATCATTAATTTGATCTTCATAAGATATTCAAAGAGGAAACAAGCAGCCTAAATAAATATTTGAGCGGAAGTGAATTCCTAGAGTTGCTATGTTTAGTGCAAATTTTCCTTGATCCTTTCTTTGGTATGTAAATTTATACAGTGAACCTGCTTTTTTTAAAAAAAATGCAACTTATCCTGTAAAAATTTAGATGTTTTTTTTTCTCCTTCTGGGCTGTATCTCACAAATATATTCTGTACGGTTTTGAGAGCAGAGAAAGACACTAATGGACTGAGGAATCCGTTAAATGTCTTCTAATAATCCATCCCCATAGAAGACTATGGCTGATTTCTTTCATCCTTTTAATTCTTCAGGATACACAGGAACATGCAAGGGAACAATTGAATAGGCACAAAGATCTGTGTGAAGGAACAAGGGGCACCAAAGACACAATGTGAACAAGTAGTCCTTGACGTATCATGGTTCATTTAGTGACCATTCAAAGTCAGTAAATGAAAAAAAAAAGGGATTTATGGCCGTTTTTCACCCTTAGGACCATCGTGGCATCCCCTGGTCCATGTGAAACCAGGCTTTCCATATTTTATCCATCCATTTCCGTCCATCCATTTCCTTATTCTTTCACCACTGTGGTCCTTTCCCTGCCTCTCCCTCCTTCCTCTGCCTCTCCCTCCACTCTCTTTCCTCTCTTTCTCCTTTCCCTTATCTCTCTTTCCTCTTTCTCTGTCTCCCTCTTCCTCCCTCTCTCTTTCTTTTCCCTCTCTTCTCCCTCTCTCCCCCTCTCCTTCTCTCTCCTCCTTTCTCTCCTTTTCTCTGTGTCTCTCTTCCTCCCTCTTCCTCCCTCTCTTCCTCCTTCCCTCCCTCTCTCCCTCTCTTCCCTCTCTCTCTCTCCCTTCTCCCTTCTACCTTTCTCTCCTTCTTTCCTTCCTTCCTCCATTTCCTTCCTTCTTCCACCCTCCTGTCTCTTCCACCCCATCTCTCTCACTTTTATCTCTCTCTCTTCTTCTTCTCCTCTCTGTCTCTTTCTCTGTCTCTCTTTCTTTCCCTCCTTCCCTCTTTCCCCCCTCTTCTGTCTCCCTCACCCTTCCTCTCTCTTTCCCCCCCTCTTGAACCTAATGTCTTTGGTCACAGAAAAGTTGGCAAAAAGCCAGGGAGCTTCTACTTGTCTCTCTCCTCACCCCTTCCTCTCTCTTTCTCCTCTTGAACCTAATGTCTTTGGTCACAGAAAAGTTGGCAAAAGCCAAGGGGAGTTAAAACATTAGGATGTAGGAGAAACAAGAACACAAAGTTGACTCGCCTTTCTCTTAGCCCTCCAGAGTGGGCAAAGGGGCAGCCGTCTACACTGAACAGGTAAATAAATACTTTGCTTTTGAAGTGAACTGCATCTTTCAGGAGATCGAGGTGTGAAAGAGCAAACAAGTTTGGAAGAAGAATTCTTGCAGGGCAGAGTTCACAGCTAGAGGTGAAGATATCTGCTTCCTGATTGGATGTAAAAGGAAGAAGGGGAATTGACCCAGCCCTACCTGCTGCTAGTTTTTCAAAGCAGGTTTGATGAAGATAAATTGTATAGGAGTTAAAAGGAAACCTTTGGGAGATTCTTGAGAGGGGTTAGCTCTCCAACTCAGAACAAGAAAAAGCTACATTTATTTGAAAAAAAATAATCCTGAAAAAAAATCAGTATATTTATGGAACAATACTGTTAGACATCTTTGAAAAACTTTTTCCCCCTTTGTATATAAAGAAGCAAAAGAATGAACGGGGGGGAGAAAGCCCAGAAAGAAAATATATTCTATTATATCCCTTACAAATATACATTTCAGATGAATTATTAAGTAGCTCATTAAGCCTTGACCATGCAAAATAATAGCCATCAATCTTTCTCCTGCCATAGAGTGTCAGCTCATAAATGAAAAATGAATGTGTATCTATAATCTAATGTTGTAAATTCAGAATTACTCTATTTCTAATATTGAATAATTATCTTCTTGGCTGTTTGCCATGTATGAAACAAAGTTCCGCCTAGAATGATAAATTCCAAATTTGTGCTATGTCAGTTAAATTTTATGGCCTATAAGCCACCGTGATCTTTGTACTATCGTATTAGCAAACTTGCATATCTAACTAAAATGGAACACTGATTGAATAAAGCCTGTATCATAACAGAATAGCAGAACTGGAAGGGACCTTGGAGGTCTTCTAGTCCACCCCCCCTGCTCAAGCAGAAAACGCTATATCATTTCAGCAGTCCAATCTCTTTTTAAAGAATCTGGTTTCTTTTTTCCTCTCTCAGCATCAAAAAATTAATAAGCACCCCCTTTTACATTTTTTTTCTGAGAAGTCCAATTTCTTTTGATGCAATAGCAATTCATGGAGTCCTCTTCTTATGGGGCCTGGCTTTTCTATCATAAGTCTTGACCGTCCTAAATCAAGTCATGTCATAGGTGAATACAATGGGTTTTTGTTGGAAACTCACCAGGAGCCTGTGAGTTCCAAGCAGTTCCAAGAAGGCTCCACACCCATTTACACTACTCAGGTGACCATGAGGATACAGACAAACCACCAGGTGGCCTCAAGGACTCTCTAAAAGGATGCAAATGACCAGCTACCTGCAAGGAGTTTAAATCCATCTATTCCCCACCATCCAGTCAAAGCTGAAGAAGCATCTTGGATGAAAGCGAAACGTCTTCAAAAAAATACAAGAAAGTGAATCCTATGGGTGTTTTTTGCTGGAAACGGACCAAAAAGGCCACTAAACTGAGCCAATTTGTTCTAGTGGTGAAGGCACCAGGTTAGATACCAGGAGAGAGTGAGTTCTAGTCTCTCTTTACACGTGGAAGTCATCTGGGTGACTTTGGGCCAATCACCATGAGACTGCGTTGTAATCCCACCTTAGGCGTGAAAGCTGACTGGGTGGGCCAATCACCAGGAGCCTGTGAGTTCTAGTCACACCTTAGAATGAAAGCCAAGTGGGTGACTTTGGACCAATCACCAGGAGCCTGTGAGTTCTAGTCACACCTTAGAATGAAAGCCAAGTGGGTGACTTTGGACCAATCACCAGGAGCCGGTGAGTTCTAGTGCTCCTTAGGCATGAAAGCCAGCTGGGTGACTTTGGGCCAATCACTAGGAGATGAGGAGTTCTAGTCCCGCCTTAAGTATGAAAGCTAGCTGGGTGACTTTGGGCCAATCACCAAGAGACAGTGAGTTCTAGTTTCGTCTTAGGCATGAAAGCCAGCTGGGTGACTTTGGGCCAATCACCAGGAGACAGTGAGTTCTAGTTTCATCTTAGGCATGAAAGCCAGCTGGGTGACTTTGGGCCAATCACCAGGAGACAGTGAGTTCCAGTTTCATCTTAGGCATGAAAGCCAGCTGGGTGACTTTGGGCCAATCACCAGGAGCCTGTGAGTTCTAGTCACACCTTAGAGTGAAAGCCAAGTGGGTGACTTTGGACCAATCACCAGGAGCCTGTGAATTCTAGTCACACCTTAGAATGAAAGCCAAGTGGGTGACTTTGGACCAATCACCAGGAGCCTGTGAGTTCTACTCCCATCTTATCCGTGAAAGCCAGATGGATGATCTTAGGCCAGCCACTCTTCCAGTCCAACTCACCTCACACTGTTGTTGTAGGAAAACTGGGAGGAGGAAGTAGTATTTGACTTGTTTACTGCCTTGAGTTGTTTATAAAACCAACAGCATTAATAATATTAAAGGCGGGAAATGAATGAATGAATGAATGAATGAATGAATGAATGAATGAATGAATTCCTGATAGTTCCTGCTTTTTCTGGATGTGTCACCACTCCCTCTTTCCCCTTTTTCAGTTTCCACAACCCTCAATCCCCACCTTAACTGAAAGGCTCCATCCTTCAAGTCAAAAGACCCCAAGCTAGACAGATTTTCCCCAGAGATGTTTGAAGCTGGATTTCTACACTGAACAGAATTCAAATTTAATGGCCTACATAAGCCCTTCTAGTTCTAGGATTATGTGAACCCAAAAACCAGAGCTGTTTTCAAACTGCTGGTTTGAAAGAGGGTCCAAAGAGGCCATCTAGGTCAAAACTGAACATCCCTCCTTCAACAGATGAGGAGGGTTATGACATCATCTATCTCCAGTCTACAACACAGTCCTTTCAGCGGTTCCAAGAAGGCTCCACACCCTTTGTATCACTCAGGTGACCTTGAGGACACAGATAAACCTCCAAGTGACCTCAACGACCCTCTAAAAAGGATGCAAATGACCAGCTGTCTGCAAGAAGTATAAAGCCTTCCATTCCCCACAGTCCAGTCAGAGCTGAAGAAGCTTCTAGAATGAGAAGCAAAACTTCTTCCCAAAAGAATATAAGTCAAGTTGCCTCTTGAAAAAAGCACTTTTGGGACAACCATAACCTAGATGACTGAGAATTTGCACAGAACACCAAAGAACAGAACAATCAATACTCGAATTAAGATGTTGTGTGAATGCAACCAGAGAGATAACAGAGGGAACAAGGAGAAAAGATCTTTCATTCTTTGCTCTACTGGGACCAGAGGTGGTATTCAGCAGGTTCTGACCAGTTCTGGAGAATCAGTAGCGGAAATTTTGAGTAGTTCAGAGAACCGGCAAATACCGCCTCTGACTGGAGATTTTATAGTATCTTTCCCCTGCCACGCCCACCAAGCCATGCCCACAGAACTGATACTCAAAAAATTTGAATCCCACCACTGACTGGGACCATCCTGGAATGTCACCTACCAGCCTACAGGACATTTGAAGATATGGTGTTAACTGGCTTATTTTGTTATCATCTCTACAGAGATTTCAGCTCTGGATCTATAATTGCCCTGTCTCGGGTCAAGCAGATAATAACATATTTTCTCTCACAGAGGGAAAGATTTACCCCTTGATTTTCAGTGCAGATGTTCTTCTATGTAGAAGCAGTGACACACAAACAAACACACACACTCACACACACACACACAAATAATATTCTATTGATAAAATAGGATAATTGTTCTATTTCAAGCGATATGCTTCAATTTAAATAGGCCCTTGACTGTTTTACGTTCTGTTTTTCCTAATTAGCACCATTTTGCATCTCTTTCATTTAAACCCAGTGTTTGCCCAGAATCAAGAATTTTTAACTGTGAGGTCTCGAGAGACTTATTACAATTTACAATGGGATTGATTATTTTTTTCTCTGAAAACTCCCAAACGTATGCAAACAAAATAAAAGCAAAACATGACGAGTTTCCAAAGGATTTCTTTACCTCAGAAACATTCACGATCAACCTTTTCACCACTGTATACAAAAGGTTTTTTTGAATTTTTGACTGCAGATGATCATGGGAGACCAATATTATCCTTCCTAACTTACTTACTTACTTACTTACTTACATACTTACTCCTTACTCCAAAGGTGCTTTTTTCAAGAGGCAATTGGACTTTCTGATTTTTCTTTAAGTACTTACTTATTTATTTATTTATTTATTTATTTCATTCATTCATTCATTCATTCATTCATTTATTCTTCCCTTTCTTTCTTCCTTTCCTTTCCTTTCCTTTCCTTTCACTAGTTTCTATTTCATTCCCTCTATATTAGGATTGGTTTTGAGGAGTTTTGGTGTCATACTTCAATCATTCACTCTTGAGGCTGGGGGGACATCCAAGACAAAGGGGGGAAAATCAAGATGGTGGTCAAAAGCACATGATTAAAGTCCTGCCCTCGTTTTTATGAATGTAGAAAAGGAGCATTACACAATTACAGTCGCCATCTTGACTTTTTTGAATCTCCCTCTCTGGACACCCCTGACTCAAGACATCAGATCAGATGCCCCTAAGAAGTTTCAAAGAGATTGGAAAATTTAGAATAAAACAAAATGGTTTATTTGGCCAAGTGTGATTAGACCCACAAGGAATTTGCCTCTGGCACAGAACCTCTCAGTATATAGGCAAAACAACAGAGTCATAATAATCATAATAATGATACTAATAGTGGACTTTCTGGCTCTATAGAAGTTCATACATGATTACACGTCGACCTCTATCTGAATCTCAGTGAGGGAGAAACACAGAGGCCTTCTAACATGGATTTAAATAGAAGACTTCAAATGAAAAAAAAAGACTAGGGGTAACATCATAGCTTTATTACAATATTTGAGGGGCTGCCACAAAGAAGAAGGGTCACCCTGTTTTCCAAAACACCAGAAAGCAAGACAAGAAACCATGGATGGAAACTAATCAAGGAGAGAAATTTTATGTAACAGACTCAGGCAGCAGATTGCAGAAAGGTAGATCTGTGAGTGAATCTGTGATTCTGCAAGCAACTCAATCTGCCTGCCTTCTTTGCCTGGTTTTGGGTAAAAGTTGTTCTTTTTTTATTAAAAAAAATCAATATTTATATAAATATTTACAATATTTACATACAAGCCATGCCCGGACAGTCATGTGACCACCAAGCCATGCCCAGTCAGCAAGCCATGCCCACCCAGTCACATGACCACCAAGCCAAACCCACAAATTAGGCCACGCCCACAGAACCGGTTGCTAAGGAATTTGAATCCCACCCTTGTATAGGGTTGGACCAGAAGACCTCCAAGGACCGTTCCCAGGGGTGGGATTCAAATTTTTTAACAACAGGTTCTGTGGGTGTGACTAGGTGGGCATGGCTGCTTCTTCTTTTTCGTAGCACCCCACCCTTTTGCAGGGGGGTGTTTTTGCTCCCAGAAGGCTCGTCACCATATCTAAATGTATTTTTCAGTGCATGTAAGGAAGCGTTTTCTATTGTATTCATGTCTCACTCTTTACCTAGAATTTGCTTTGGCAGTTCTGCTTCAAGAATGAGGAACAGAGAAGAGAAAATTCAAATTAACTGACTGAATGGATGATTCTGAATTCGAATGTTTGTTGTGAAGGACTTGCACACAAAGATGGTCCTTGACTTGTAATAGTTCATGTAGTGACAGTTTTAAGTTAAAACAGCCCTGAAAAAGAAGTGACTTGTCATTGTTTTTCACACATAGGACCATTGCAGAATCTTTATGGTCATGTAATGAAAATTCAGACGCTTGGCAAGTGACTCATATTTATGACAGTTGGAATGTTCCGAGATCACCTGATCTCATTTTGTGACCTGACGAGAAAAGTCAGATTCCCTTAACAACCCTGTACTAACTTAACAACTGCAGTGATTTACTTAAGATATGTGGCAAGAAAGATTGTAAAATGGGACAAAATTCACTTAACAAATGTCTCACTTAGCAACAGAAACTTTGGGCTCAGTTGTGGTCGTAAGTCAAGGATTACCTGTCTTGTCTGGAAAAGTTTTTTGAACCATGTACATACATACATACATACATACCCCCTGTTTCCCTGAAAATAAGACCCAACTGGAAAATAAGCCCTAGTGTGATTTTTCAGGATGCTCATAATATAAGCCTTACCCTGAAAATAAGTCCCAGTTAAGATTGTCAGCCAGACAGACGCATTTGGAACCGTATTTCCCCGAAAATTAGACCTAACTGGGAAATAAGCCCTAATGCGTTTTTGGAGCAAAAATTAATATAAGACCCGGTCTTATTTTCGGGGAAACACAGTGTGTGTGTGTGTGTGTGTGTGTGTGTGTGTGTATTCATACTGCTAAATACCTTTCAGATGTGAATATCGAACTGGAACAAGCTGCATCTCATTAACTTTTATTCTCAAAACACAAATTCAGTTGTACCTCCTTTCAGTTTGAGATCCTCAGTTCTCGGCACATTTTAATTCCTCTGGTTTTTACACACTGGCTTAATTATTGTTTTGTAAAACATTCTATTCAGTGGCTATGGTCTCTGCTTTAAATGCTGTTTTGTTTTAGTGTAAAAACAGTCCTTGCAGCCAACAGACCAATAGTGGGAACTTCAGCATCTCCTTCGCAAGATTGTGCCATATGATTTGGAAGTAGAATTAAGACACATCCAATGTCTAAACTTGGTTAGCTTTGATGGGGGGAGAATGGGGGGAAATTAACCAGCTTGCTAGATCATATCAGGGTGACACACAGTGGCTCAACGGTTAAGACGCTGGGCTTGTTGGCTGGAAAACTGGCAGCCCAGGTTCAAGACCCGAGTGCCATGAGACAGGGCAAGCTCCCATCCTGCTAACCTAACAGTTCAAAAGCATACAGTGAAAGTATATAAATGGGTATCACTTTGGCCGGAAGGTAAAAGTGCTCTGGGATGTTTTCCTGGTCAGATGACTACAGAAATATTTTTGGGACTTCCGGTTTTGAGCCTCCCCGAGTACAGACCTTTCTGCGATTGTTCTTCATGGCTTGGTTTGTGCTTCGGTGTTAGAGAGCCCTGATCTCTTAGATCTGGGGCAGAAGCTGTCTTGTAGGGGCGGCGGAGGAAGGGGAGATCGTCAGCCAGGTGGAGGGGAGTCGCAAATCCCCTCCCTGGACTGGCACAGCTCCCTCCCGAAGACGCCAGAAGCGGTGGTCTAATGGCCACCCCGAAGGGGAGAATAAGACTAGAAGAAGCATTGGGCAGGAGAGAGTTAAAGAAGCAGACAGCATGAAATACGGGACTAAATAATCAACTGAAAATTACCCTCTGGATTAACACTACAAAGCATTCTTAAGAAAGAATTCAGCTGTGAACTGAAAGAGGTTTAAAAAAGGTGTGAATTCTTTGTGAAAGGACGAGCTTCAAGCCGAGAGGTAGAAGCCATAAAGAAATTACACAGCCACTCCGGATGAGTATATTTTGATTTCATTTAAGCATTAATTTAAGCTGATTTATAGACTGCTAAAGACTGTTAAGGAGGAAATGTTTACCAATTGGATCCTTTTTGTGGATTGTGTGGCTTGAAAAGCTCTGAATAACTGGGAAGGAAAAGAAAAGAGGAGCTGTGGATTTGTTAGAACAAAGAGCACCACCTGAGTCAAACTTAACTTGACTTTTTTCTTTAAAGAACCTGTCTCCTAAAATACAAAGAAAACTGACATAATAAAATAAGAGTTTCCGAAAATTGAAATATTGAAGTAAAGAAACATCTATGAAGACTTTGCTTTTGGATTTTGCTGATCTCATTATGGACTTGGTATTGGACTAATTGAGGACTAAAAGCTGAGAAGAAAGAAACAGAAGGTTTTGGGGAATTAACTTTAAAGACATCAATTGGATTAAATAAAAATTGTAAATGGAAATATCCTTTCAGGCACTAAAACTGGAACTGGGTAAAATTAAGAAAACTTGCAGGAAAAAGGTGAAACTTTGGCCCGTTTTAAATTTCTTGAAGAGGAGTCAACAAAGTATGAAGAAGAAGACAAAATTCAGAAGGCCATCTTTAACTTATCATCGAGAACAAGGAACCCAGAGAGGAAAAGAGGAGGGTTGAGAATTGAGTAAAGAAATATCGGAAAATAAAAAGGGGAAAATCAGCAGAAACAGGCTGGAAGATAGTCAAAAGAAAGGGGTTAAGTGGAGTGAAATAATAAAAGGGAATGAGGGGATGGAAGGCAGAAGAAACAGGATCTGGGAAAAAGAATATGGGAAATTTGAAAAATGAGTAAACTTAACAGAGATAATGGTTGAATAACCTTGGGAGAGGGGTTCTGCAAGGTGTAGGGGAATAATATAGATAAATTTTTAATTGTGAAATGGGGACATAGAAGATGGATAATAGAAGTGTTATTTTTTGGTAAAGCTCTCCTCCTTTATGTATAAGAAATAAATATAATGAACATATGGAACATGATTATTAAATATATTGAATCTTTCTTTTCTGAGGATTGGAATGCTGACTTTCTTTTTCATTTCTCTTGATTTAAGTATGAATGGAATAAATAATAAATGTAATAGTGTAGGAGGAGATTTGAAGGTGAAACTGGCATGAGGTTGACTAATTGTTATTTCATTGATAATGGAATTTTATGCTCTTTATTACCTATAAAGATAATTGCAATAAATAATGAAATATGTTTATTGAACACATTGAAATATCTTAAATATATTAAATATATTAAAATAAATGAAATGATATAGGAGGAGAGATGAAATGGAGTTAACATCAGGGCCTATTAAATGAGCAGATTAACATGTTCTTTTTTCTGAAACTAGATAAACTTTATGAAATTAAGATTAGAAAGGGAAACCATGCAGAACCTGATTTATATGTGTTATATAATCTTAAATGGGATTAGTAATTTTAATATGCTAGGTAATAAAATGTTAATATTTAATGGAAGAATATGTAACTCAAAGGTGGTGCACTTAAATTATTTCAGGGGAAACCAATTTATAGGAGTGTTATAAATTAGAATTTAAGAGGAATATACAAATGTGACAGCCAAAAGTATTAAAATATAATAATTATGAAGTTAATATATGTGAATTAAATAATGAGATAAACATTTGGAACAATATGATAAAATAGAAAATATATTAAAACATTGTTAAGATAAGAAATTGAATATAAAAATTGAATGTGTAGTTATGGTCATATTTGTATGTATATGTCAAACCTGTAATCATGCTGTTTACTGAAAAGAGACGTTAAAATGTGGAAAATTGAATAAAACTTTATAAAAAGAAATATTTTTGGACAGCGCTGACTCAATGACCTTGAAATGGAGATGAAATTTTTGTTTCAATTACAAGCCTTCCCTTCTCCGAGACTCAGGAAGGCTTACAATTTGGGCACAACCCAATCGCTCAGCAATAGCCTTCATTCCATTGTATATGCCTGCTTATACTAAGCGGCATTTTTAAGATCGGCTAATTGCCCCAACAATCTTGGGTCCTCAATTTACTACCTACCTGAGAGGATGGAAGGCTGAGTCAACCGAGCCTGGTGGGATTCGAGCCTACAGTAATTGTAGACAGCTGGATCTTAAGAGCAGGCATTTAACAGCCTGCACCACCAAGGAAATGAGATGAGCACCATCGTCTAGAGCAGTGATGGCTACCCTTTTCATGATCGCGTGCCAAAAGTGTGCATGTGTGCACCTGCACCTCATAATGCAATGTATATGCGACCCCCTGCACCATGTACCTCTCCGCATGTACACACAACCCCGCACCCCTGCCCTCTTTTACACATGCACTTCTCCGACGCACGTGTTTCCCCCCACGCACATGTGGCAGATACCTGACAATCAGCTGGCTGGCAGGGGCGTGCGTGCATGCACAGTGGATCAGTTCTGGGTAATGGCTCATGTGCTGGCAGAAATGGCTCTGCATATCACTTCCAGCACACAAGCCATATGTCTGCCATCACAGGAGTCAGCAACAACTTGCAGAGTAAAATCTGCAGTAAAATCTGCAGTAAAAATGAAATTCTTTCATTTTACCTAGATCCTCACAACTAGAAAAACATTGCCTACCTCCCTGTTAAGCTATTTGATCATTGTATTTTGTTCATTGTCCTATGTGAATGGCTTATGACTAAAGATAGTCCTTGACTTATAGCAGTTCATTTAGTAATCATTCAAAATTATGGCACTGGAAAAGGTGACTTATGGCCATTATTCACACAATCAGTGCAGCATCCTCATGGTTATGTGATCAAAATTTAGAAACTTGGCAACTGATTCATATTTATGATGGTTGCAGTGTCCCAGGGTTGTCATGCCCCTGTCAGAGTCTGAATCCGAGGAGGAAGATGAATAGCTGACAGGGAGTGGGAGTGTGGCTTCGTTGGCAGTGGAGGAAACTGGGGAAGGGCAAAGTCTGGCTGGGCAGAGAAGGGGAGAGGTAGAATAAGGGAGAGGGAATTCAGAGGAAGACCCAGGCCCACCCCATCTTCATCCTAGGGCACACAGGCAGGAATGGAGAAGAGAGCAATGTGGGTTGCATGGCTTACAGGGGAGGAAAAGGCCCTGATTCTCTTCATTAGCCACACCTGGGAATAAGAGTTTAAAAGAAATGCACGCTGAGTGTGGCATCTGCTGGGAACAAACATGAGCTTATCTTGTGTTGACTTTGGTTACCTGAGTCCCTGGTATCTTCCCAACCTTGTTGAATTACTGCCATTCCTTCATGTCTGGAATTCCTTCTCTTGCCCTGCTGGATTAATTACCTCATTTTGCCTTGATTGGACTTACAGTTACAGTTTTTGTTGACCACGTTATGGACTTGATTCTCTGGAGCTAAAGGCTGTTCCTGGGAGAGTTTTTCTCCAGCCAGAAAGTATAATGGATGGAAACTGAACTAGGAGAGATTCAACCTGGAAATAAGGAGAAACTTTCTGACAAGGAGAAAAATCAACCAATGGAACAGAAGCTGCCCTCGGAAGTTGTGGGAGCTTCATCACTTGAGACTTTCAAGAAGTGATTGGACTCCCATCTGTCAGAAATGGTGTAGGGTCTCCTGCTTGGGCAGGGGGGGGTTGGACCAGATGACCTACAAGGTCCCTTCCAACTCTGATTATCTGTTACCTGTTATCTGATGTCACTTGTGTTGAGGGCACATGTGATGGCTGGAGCACTCTGCCAGAGAAAATGGGCTCCTGAACTCCGTTTCCAGCTGCAACAGCTTCCTTCAACCCTCTGCCAGTGAAAACAGAGCTCCTGGGGGCCACATACGGCCCTCCCGAGATCCATTTTCCCTGGCAGAGGTACCATGGGCCAGTCCTTTACTGTTTCTAGGACTGCCCCATGGACCAGATCTAAGCACCTCATAGGCCAGATCTGGCCCAGAGGCCTTGAATTTGACACCCCTGGTTTATGGCCATAAATACAGGCTGGTTATCAAGCACCTAAAATGCAGTCATGTAACCAGAAAGGGCCAGCTGTGAGACCTTCAGAACTGCTGGTGACCTTCTACCACTGCATCATAGAGAGTATTTTACCTTCCTGCACCTGTGTAGGGTTTGCCAATTGCACAGGGGCCGAAAGGACAGTGCTCCAGAGGGTTAATGTCATTGCCCAAAGTATTCCCCTCTTTGGAAGAGATTTATAGCTCCCACTGACTTAAGAAAGTTCAAAACATTCTCAAAGATCCATCTCATCCTGGGCACCCTTTTTTTGATCTATTACCATCTGGTAGATGGTACAGGATAATAAAAACAAGGACAAATAGGCTGAAAAACAGCTTCTATCCCAGGGCAGTAGCTCTGTTGAATTCTGCTGTCCAGTGTTGGTGCTGTGTCGGGGGTTTTCAATTCAATGTGTGGAGTGTGAAGGATGTGTGTTTATGTTTATTTTCATGGTCATGATGTGCACTGAAGATGGTGTTTGATTTCGTTGTATGAGGTACAATGACAATAAAGTAAACTAAACTAAAATTGGGACATAACTACCATTTTGGAGTGTCAGTTGTAACTTTGAATCGGTTGCTAAGCATCCAGTTGTAAATCGAGAACTACTTCTATTTAAATAAAAATGCTTCATTAACTTAAACAGAGCAATGCTGCCTCTTTGAGTCAGACATTATCAACTGTGCAAATAGACTGTGTCTATTTCAAATCTTGGAAATATTTATTGGAAACAGAGATCAGAGTTTGACGGATTGTTTTTTGATGATACTATATAATCATTACTGGGCCCCCTTATGATGGAGCTGTTGATCAGATTCCAAAGAAGCTGTCTAGAATTTTACAGCTGACATACAGCAGCATTTTCTGATCATTCAGAAATGCCATTCAAGAGTTGGAAACTGAACTTGTGATTTGGATGTAGCTTATAATTGTCACATTTGTGTCTGAAAATTCACAGGATTGTCGGTATGACTTTAAAGTCATTGCCACTTGTCAAGGATGCATATGTTCATTCTGGCTGCATCCCCGAATATTTGGAGGTTGTCAAAGACAAACAACCATTATGGGGTTTTCCACATGTGGGAAAGAGCCAAAGAAATTATTGCACAACATTGGAAGGATAAATCCACATTTCATACACAGCAGTAGATTGTTCATATGAATCGCTTGTTAGTTGTTGAATTAGCATTCTACAGACCACAAAAGGAATAAAATAGGATGTTTAGGCAATTTGATCAAATCAAATGTCATGATAGCAGGATTCCAAAATCTCAGGGGCTGCCACAGGACAAGAAGCAATGGATGGAAACTAATGAGGAAGAGAAGCAACCTAGAACTAAGGAGAAATTTCCTGACAGTTAGAACAATTAATCAGTGAAACCAGAGGTGGTATTGAGCAGGTTCTGACCAGTTCTGGAGAACCGGTAATGGAAATTTTGAGTAGTTTGGAGAACCAGCAAATACTGACTCTGACTGTCCCTGTCCCCATCTATTCTCTGCCTCCTGATTCCCAGCTGATTGTCAGGGCCTTCTTTTGTTGTCCTGCACAGGAGAATGGAGCTGGAAAGCGGGTTAGTGAGGTGGGGAGAGATTTGGATTTTAGCAGTATCCTTCCCTTTGAGTGGGGTGGGAATGGAGATTTTACAGTATCCTTCCCCTACCATGCCCACCGAGCCACGCCCACCAAGACACACCATGTCTACCAAGCCATGCCCACAGAACTGGTAGTAAAAAAAAATTCAACCCCACCCCTGAGTGGAACTACTTCCTTCCAGAAGGTGTGAGTGCTCCAACATTGGAGGTTTTTAAGAGAAGAGACTGGACAGCCATTTGTCTGAAATAGTATAGGGTTTCCTGTTTGAGCAGGGGGCCGGACTAGAAGACCTCCAAGGTCCCTTCCAATTCTGTTACTCTCTTATTCTGTTACCGGGGTTGTTTCCTTTACTCTAATTTTTTTTTGGTTGCCCTATCTTTTTTCCCTTCAACTTTAACGTAATGTTTTTTTCATGGGATGATGTTATAAAAATAATAACTTAATAAATTATATGACTGGTTAATAGTCTTACAACAATGAAATGGGAAGCTGTGTCTTGCATTTTCCCCCTTTTATTATGTTGCACAATTATTTCTCTTTGTTTTAAAAAGCGTAGCAAAATAGCATTTGAATGAGAGTCCTATGATCTTAAGCTTTCAAAACTCAACGCAATAATTCTCAAGTACGTCGTTAAAAACATGAATCTGAATTCCTTCATCTAAAATCTGAAATGTCAGTAGCAGTAGTTCCTTTCCTCTAGAACAATGCCCTTCCAACTTTTTGGGTACCAGGGACCGACTCTGGGGGAAGAAAGGCTTTTCCATAGACCAGAGGGGATTTGTCTTCACTTGTTTGCATGACCCAGTTACTGGCATGCCACAGACTAATGCTAGTCCATGGGGACCCCTACTCTAGAACCCCACAGCTCCCAGGAGTTCAGTTCTGGGCCTGTTCCTTTTCCATATTTAACATCTGATCTACTCCACATGTTGGACAGATTAAAGGAATACAGTCCACAAGCAACATATAATGGTGCCTTGGTACTTAACTGCTTCGAAACTCACTGAGTTTGGTACTCAATGCATTTTGATGCAAACATTTTGTCCCGGTACTTGTCATTTGTTTGGTAATTGACACACAGGATAAAACTTGTTGGTGTCATCTGCTTTGTGACTCACTGCATGATTCTTTGTTGGAAAATTGTGTTTGGTACTCACTGTTTTTGGTACTCATTGCACCTCCCAGAATGAATTAATGATGAGTTACCAAGGTATCACTGTAGTACAAAAATGTTGAGACTCTAGAAAGGATGCAGAGAAGAGCAACGAAGATGATTAGGGATCTGGAGGCTAAAACATATGATGAACAGTTGCAGGAACTGGATATATCAAGTGTAATAAAGAGAAGGACTAGGGGGTGACAAGATAGCCTTCTTCAAGTATTTGAAGGGCTGTCACAGAGAAGACGGGGTTGGGCTATTTTCCAAAGTACTTGAGGTAAGAAGTAACAGGTGGAAGACCATTAAAGAGAGATCCAACATATAAGTAAAGAGAAATTACGTGAAAGTGAGAACAATTAACCAGTGGAATGACTTGCCTCCAGAAGCTGTGGGTGCTCCATCAATGGAGGTTTTCCAGAAGAGACTGGATGGCCATTTGTCCAAACCATAGAAGGTCTCTTGCTTGAACAAGGGGTTAGAAGTCATCTAAGATCTCTTCCAACTCTGATGATGTTCTATGTTCTAAGATTGACAGCCTATACATTTTATAAATAAGCATTTTTTTAAAAAAAAAACCTGTATCAAAGTATAAAATAGAATAGAATAACAGAGTTGGATGGGACCTTGGAGGTCTTCTAGTCCAACCCACTGCCTAGGCAGGAAACCCTACACCACTTCAGACAGATGGTTATCCAACATCTTCTTAAAAACTTCCAGTGTTGGAGCATTCACAACTTCTGGAGGCAAGTTGTTCCACGTATGTATGTATGTATGTATGTATGTATGTATGCATGTATGCAGGGGTGGGATTCAAATTTTTAACAACTGGTTCTATGGGTGTAGCTTAGGTGGTGGGTGTGGCTTGGTGGTCATGTGACTGGGTGGACATGGCTTGGTGGTCATGTTATTGGCTGGATGTGGCCAACTCAATATCACTCACATCGAGGCACGCATCTCCTCGCCTGGCCTCTTATGACTGTGGGGATGCTGCAACAGTCGTAAGTGTGAAAAATGGTCATAAGTCACTTTTTTCAGTGCCACTGTAACCTTGAATGGTCACTCCACACAAGCAAAGTACCAGCAAAGGAGGGGAAAAAACTCCAGAGAAGTTCCAGAGACAGGAAGTCTAGTCCTGCCAAGAATGTAATATGGGTTAATGGAGAGGCAGTTTCTGTAAGCAACACCAGAATGTTTCCTTCCTGCCTTCCTTACAGGATTAGGCCAGTAATTTCTTCTAACAACTGGTTCTCCGAACTGCTTAGAATGTTAACAACCAGTTCTAGCGAATAGGTGCGAACTGGTAGAATCCCACCTATGTATGTATGTATGTATGTATATATGTATGTATGTATGTAAATCTACTTTTTCAGCTTTTTGACATGTCTACGGAACATGATAAAACATTCCTTCATGTGGTTCATGTTTCCAACACCCATTTGAAATGCCTTTATAATTTTAGATCATTTCTGTCTGCACCAACTCTACTGCATTCTTTTCTTAGCTTCCAACCCTAGTTGCAAAAGTTTTTTTTTTTAAAAAGACTTTTGCACAGAAGTTTTTGTACAAATGCTAGAGAAGATAAGAAGATGCCTCAGAGAGAAGCAAAGTGATGGAACACCGCTGCTTGACTTGACTTTCCTAAGAGGAGGGTTTTCACTGTTACAGCTTTGAATGGCGTCTTCAATCACATTTTCCTCAAATCATAAATGTCTTTCAACTTTTGCCCAGGCCTCATGGCTGTTATTCTTGAAGGCAGAAATAAAATCCAGCAAGGTCTTGAACAGAAAAGAAATAGGCTGAAAAAAGCAGGGTCTAACTTAGTAGACAAAATGCAAAGTTTTTCACGTAAGATATACAGTAGCATGGGAAACATTTGGCTTTGTAATTGCACTTCTGAAAATGATCTTGGGAAGCACGATAACAGAATAACAGACTTGGAAGGGACCTTGGAGGTATTCTAGTCCAGTGGTCACCAACCAGTGGGCTGGGGATCACTGGTGGTCCATGAGAAAATGTTGGTGGTCCGCAGAGAAATGTCACTCCCAAAGCAATTAATCCAGGCTGCTTGAGAACACAAGGCTGTGCCTTACCCGTGGGAACACAAGGCTTGTGTCAACACATTCTTGAACAACAGGGTGGGGAGGAGGGGGGCAGGGGAACATGCCCCACTTGCCCCAAGTGCTTGGCCTGGCTACCAAGCTGCTTCTTTCTGCTTCTTTCTTCTTCTGCTTTTGGCTGCAGCAAGGAAAGCAGCAAATGTCTTTCTTTCTCCCCAAACTCAGCCAAATGAGTCTTTGGGACCCTGCAAGGCCTCCTGCTCCAGAGGCTGTGCCGGCATGAAACAAACTCTCTCTCTCTCTCCCTGAGAACAGAGCTGGAGACGGTATCCTGCGATCCCAAATAAAGAATGATTGATCGGAAGGAAAACGGGATGGGGAATTTTCCTGCAGACTTTTTGGGGGATTTCTCCAGGGTCTCTGGTCCGCGGGATTTAAAATTATTAGTTTGGTGGTCCCTGAAGTCCAACAGGTTGGTGACCCCTGTTCTAGTCCAACCCTCTGCTCAAGCAGGAGACCCTACACCATTCTGGTTGTCCAGTGAAAACTGGAGCCTTTATTCCACTGTTTATTTTCCTCCATTTAGATGTGGTTCCATTAAGGACTGCATGCAATACTTTGTCTTGCCAAATGCCACTTCATTTGGTCTTTCTTGTCGACCATTTTGGTCTCTCCAGTTCTGAGTAAACCTTTCTGGTATACTAGGACGTGCATCTTCTTTATGTCCTTCAGATATAGAGCATAGAATAATAGAGTTGGAAGAGACCTCACAGGTCTTCTAGTCCAGGGGTCGCCAACCTTTCGGACCTCAGGAACCACCAAACTCATAATTTTAAATCCCACGGACCAGACACCCTGGGAAAATCCCAAAAAAAAGTCTGCAGGAAAATTCCCCACCCCGTTTTCCTACTGATCGATCATTCTTCATTTGGGATTGCAGGATACCAGCTCCAGCTCCATTCTCAGGGGGAGAGAGAAAGAGAGAGACTTTTGGCTTCATGCCAGGAAAGCAGCAGAAGCAGCAGAAGTCTCTCTTTCTCTCCCCCAAACTCCACCAGAAATGAGTCTTTGACTTGTCATGCCGGTACAGCCTTTTGGAGCAGGAGGCCTTGCAGGGTCCCAAAGACTCATTTCTGGTCTGGGAGAGAAAGAAAGACTTTGGCTGTTTTCCTTGTGTGCAGCCAAAAGCAGAAGAAGAAAGAAGCGGAAAGAAGCAGCCCAGTGGCCAGGCCAGGTGCATGGGGCAAGTGGGGCAAGTTCCCCGCCTCTGCCCTTACCCCCCTTCCCTCACTACCTCGTGTTGTTTGTTACAAGAGGCTAAGCCTTGTGTTCTAGGGCATGGGGGCTTGTGTTTCTGCACACAGCCTGGATTAATTGCTTTGGGGGTGACATTTCTCTGCAGACCACCAAAATTTCCTAGTGGACCACCAGTGTCCCCCGGCCCACTGGTTGGCGACTACTGTTGTAGTCCAACTCCTTGCTCAAGCAGGAAACCCTATCTATCATTTGAGACAAATGCTTGTCCAGCCTCTTTTCAGTGAAGGACTTTCTTGAACTGGACAAGACAGTCCAGTCGCCTCTTGAAAAAGCACCTTTGGAACCACCATGAACTGCATGACTGAGAATCTCCAGTCAGTGATGGAGCACCCACAACTTCTGAAGGCAAGCTATTCTATTGGTTGGCTCTCCTCACAGAAATTCTTAGTTCTAGATTGCTTCTCTTCTTGGTTTGTTTTCCAACCATTGTTTCTTGTCTTGCCTTTTGGTGCTTTGGAAAGTGGTTTGACTCCTTCGTCTTTGTAGGAGCCCCTCAAATATTGGAACAGTGCTATCACATCACTCCCTAGTCCTTCTCACTAGCCTAGACCAGGGGTGTCAAACTCAAGGCCCAGGTGCTTAGACCTGTCCTGCATAGCTGCCCTGGAAAGAGCGAAGGCCCGGCCCACAGTGTCTCTGCCAGTAAAAATGGAGCTCGTGAGGGCTGCGTGCAGAGCTGCATTTTCGCTGGCAGAGGGATGCAGGAGGCTGTCCCAGCCGAAAACAGAGAGCCTGTTTTCGCTGGCAGAGTGTTTAGGGTGCCTGACATGAGTGATGTCATGCTAGCCTGACCACCTTGGTCACACCCACCCCTGCCCCCCGAGGTCAAACACAACCTGGTGCAGCCCTCAATGAAATCGAGTTTGACACCCCTGGACTAGACATACCCAATTCCCATATTTTGCAAGTCACTATAACATCTGGACTATAAAGTGCAGAGAAGAGCAACCAGGATGATTAGGGGACTGGAGACTAAAACATATGAAGAACGGCTACAGGAACTGGGCCTGGCTAGTCTAGGGAAGAGAAGGACCAGGAGACAGGATAGCAGTCTTCCAATAAGACATGTGATTAATGACCACTGCCATAAGCGTCGACTCCACTAGTGTGGCCATCTTTAGCTAATTATTGCTCTCATAGAGGTTCACCCCTCTGATAATTTATGATAAAATTGAGGGACTGCTACAGAAAGGAGGAGGGTCAAGCTATTTTCCAAGGCACCTGAAGACCAGACAAGGAATAATGGATGGAAACTGATCAAGGAGAGATTTAACCTGGAGATAAGGATAAATTTTCTGACAGTGAGAACAATCAACCCATGGAAGTTGAGGGAGCTTCATCACTGGAAGCTTTCAAGAAGAGACTAGACTGCCATCTGTCAGAAATGGTGTAGGGTCTCCTGCTTGGGCAGGGGGTTGGACTAGATGACCTACAAGGTCCCTTCCAACTCTGTTAATCTGAACATCAGTCTCTTTTTCCGTGACTGTTTTTTTAGTTTGCTAGAAAATTAAAAATTTCTGTTGTGAAATGTCAGTTTACAATAGTTTACCAAAGATTTTGGCCCTCTATTCTTCCAATGTCCTTTTTTTCTTGTTCAGCTGTCTGGTACACTGGCAACATTCCATGGCCACCTATTTTCCTTGGTAAATAGAATCTGTCAAACATGGCTATGTGGATGAAGGGCATGATTCATTGTCATTATGTCTTATTATTATTATGATCCATTGCACAGTCAGCCAAATGTTTAAACTGGATTTGGCATTTTCATTCACCTTTTGAGGATTATTATTATTATTATTATTATTATTATTACTCATGTACAGTAACATGAGCTCATATTGTGTTTTTGAGCGCTTTAATAAATTAAAGCTGTTCTCACTGCCAGCAGGAGGTGTGTCGTGTTTGATTTCCTCTGTGAAGTAGAATTGCTGATTGCCCTCAATTTTGACAAAAGGCAAAATGATTTGTCCCCAGTTTATTGAAGAAATGTGGACAATTCATAAACCAAAAACATCAAGTTCTTGCAGAGGGACTGCAGCACCATCTACATAGACTCACAAATACAGAGATGACACAGGCAGCCCTTGACTTACAACAATTTGTTTAGTGAGTGTTCAAAGTTACTGTGCTGCCCCATACACTCACACACACATGCAAGTGTGTTTTAGAGAGTTTATTAATGTTGCACGGCAGTTGCCTTCCCAGCCTCAGAACTGTCCCAAATAAATCCAATCACAAGCAGGCCAAGATTACTCCATGAGGCAATGACCAATAATCCATAAAACAATAGAAAGTTGCTCCAACAAGTAAGTTCACCAAGCAAACTTAAATCCACCAGGCAAAACTGAAATTACACCTTGGCAAGTTTGCTGGGACTGGAGTGGTTTAACCCACTGGGTATCGAAGTGACTGGCATCAACCACGTGAGCTACACTGAATGGGAGGTTGTTGAAGTCTGAATTTCAAGAGGTCTTCAGCGACGGATTAGGCAAGTACTTGGGGACAGCTATCACTTTCAATCTAGATCCCAAGGTGCAGCCAATCCGTTTAAAACCCAGGCAAGTACCTTTTGCTTTGAAAGAAAAAATCGATGAACAATTGGATAAACTGATAGCCCAAGGGGTATTGGAGGCCACAGGTCACTCCAGGTGGGAGACACCCATAGTCACACCAGTCAAGGCTGATTACAGGAAGGAAGGAAGAAGGGGATTAGGAAGGAAGGAAGGAAGGAGCTGTGGTGGCATAGTGGTTAGAATGCTGTATTGCAGGCTGACTCTGTCAACTGTCAGCAGTTCGATCCTGACCAGCTCAAGGTTGACTCAGCCTTCCATCCTTCCAAGGTCAGTAAAATGGGGACCCAGATTGCTGGGGGTAATATGCTGACTCTGTAAACTGCTTAGAGAGGGCATTGTGAAGCAGTATATAAGTCTAAGTGCCATTGCTATCTGTTCTTTAGCCTTTTTCCCCCCTAAAGTGAAATATTTTGGCAGTTCTGAATAAAATTTGGGGAGGGGAAATGGAAGGACAGATCCTGAAACTGAAATTCAAACAGTTTGGCCACCAAATGAGAGGAGAGGACTCCTTGGAAAAGACCCTGATGTTAGAAAAGATGGAAGGCAAAAGGAGAAGAGGAAGGCAGAGGATGAGATGGTTATATAGTGTCAACACAATGAATGTGAGTTTGGGCAAACTCTGAGAAATACTGGAGGGCAGAGCTCCACTACATGCTATGGCCCACAGGATCTTGAAGAGTCAGACACAATTTAGGGACTGAATCTGTTATGTATTCAGAGTTTGAAATGATTGGTTATTGAAGTAAAGTGTTTGAATTCATTGGTTGTAAAAGTGTGGGAAATCCCTGCACTCTGATTGGCTGGCAGCCGTGGCAGCCGGCTATAAATAGCTGCCGCGGCTGAGCCATTCAGGTCCATTCTGAGTTGAAAGTCACAATAAATAAGAGCTGAAGCACTCCGCGTCTCATCTCTCTATGCAAACATAACAGAATCACTACCACAACAAACAAAATTAGAAACAGAACCCACCAGAAAGCCTCAAAAAATACACTTTTCCAACACATCATTTTGAGGGCTTCTCATTTGTGCAGGATTTGGAAACTTCATGAATGTGCCTCTTCTTGCAAACTATGACAAGCTGGTTTAATGGGCTTACAATCCAAAGGTGAGATATAAATTTAACTCATCTCTGCATATTGCAGACCAAAGAGAGGACTAACTTATCACTGATGCTGCTTATAGCTTTTTGAGATTCCATAAATCTTTTCTACCTCCCCATGTCATCTTTTTGTAAGGCAGCGTGAAGGATTAAATCAAAATATTCAGCTACAGTCCCTTCATACCGTTACAATATGATATTTGGGCCTTGGTAGCTCAGGCTGTTAAATGCCTGCATTTAAATTCCAGCTGCCTACAATTACTGTAGGCTCGAATCCCACCAGGCTCAAGGTTGACTCAGCCTTCCATCCTCTTGGGGTAGGTAAATTGAGGACCCAAGATTGTTGGGGGCAATAAGCTGACTTTGTAAAAATGCCGCTTAGTAATAAGCAGGCATATACAATGGAATGAAGGCTATTGCTGAGCACACTGGGTTGTATCCCAAAAATTGTAAGCCGCCCTGAGTCTTTGGAGAAGGGCGGCATATAAATCTAATTAAAAATATATATATTTACGGGATTCATAGTATTAGTAATTCGGAAATGTAATGGCACATTTTTTGCTTTGGAATGTTTCTTTTCCCCGGCATTACGGAAAGCATTCGCTTTTTTTCCCCTGTGGTGCTCTTAAATGCGATATCTTCCACCCACCCACCAGAGGACACATTTAATTGGCCCCAACAGACAATCTTCAAACCAAGACAAGCGATAGACATGTTTAAAGGATCGCTATCCACCATTTTTAACCCCACCAGGCATTTCAACGTCCCACAAATGCTTTCAAAAATTGTTCCGATGAAACTGCGACTTTCCATTGTGTGTTTCGTTGAGCAGAAGAAGGGAGCTGAAAATTGTAAGGATTGTAGAAAAAACATCCAGCTTTGGAGCCCGGGGAGCAGAATACTAAAAGAAATTTCATTCCCAGTTGGCTGATTTTAGAGATCGGGGGTGTTCTGTGTGTGTGTGTGTGTTGTGTGTGTGGTTACATTAGGATGTGTGTGTGAGTGTGTGTTTGTGTGTGTGTGTGTGTGTTTACTATAGGATGCTTCTCTGCCTTTGGGCTGCCGAAAAAAGCAAACCATGAATCACAGCCTTGTTATCTCTGTGGGAGAAGATAGCCAGATGACTTTCCACCTCCATCTGCTACCGTTTCAAAAGCACTGTGATTTTGGAATTCTGCTCACCGCATGCCCTGGCTATTGAGGGGATTAAGAGAGATATCTTGAAATGCCTTCCACAGAGACCGCATAACAACAACAACAACAAAAAGCTTTGTGGAAGTTGAAAGACAGCAGACCTTCGTGGCTGCAGATGCTATGGCAGATCGTGGTCCATTTCTATGGAAGCCTAGTTTGAAGAAGGATTAGAAACATTTAGTGGCTGTAGAGGCACAGGAAGAGTTTGAAACGAGTTCCTATTCAGCTTTTCAGACCAGACCTGGGAGTTAAGTACAGGTAGTCCTTGATTTAGTGACCATTCAACCAGCGATAGGATTCAATTTTTTTTTTACTACCGGTTCTGTGGGCGTGGCTTGGTGGGCATGGCAGGGGAAGGGTACTGTAAAATCTCCAGTCAGAGGCGGTATTTGCCAGTTCTCCAAACTACTCAAAATTTCCGCTACCAGTTCTCCAGAACTGGTCAGAACCTGTTGAACAAGGCCTTGGTGGTGCAGGCTGTTAAATGCCTAGCACTTAAGTTCCAGCTGCCTGCAATTAGTGCAGGCTTGAATCCTACCAGGCTCAAGGTTGACTCAGCCTTCCATCCTCTCGGGGTAGGTAAATTGAGGACCCAAGATTGTTGGGGGCAATAAGCTGACTTTGTAAAAATGCCGCTTAGTAATAAGCAGGCATATACAATGGAAGGAAGGCTATTGCTGAGCGCATTGGATTGCATCCCAAAATTGTAAGCCGCCCTGAGTCTTTGGAGAAGGGCAGCATATAAATGTAATTAAAAAAAATAACATCTCTGCATGAGCTCTGGCCTCACCATTAGGAGGCTGTGAGTTTGATTCTAGGTAGTGGCAGATATTTCTCTCTCTGGGCACAATGAGATTATATCTGCTGAATAAAACTCCAGGAAGGGCATCCGCTGTCTATTATCATCATATCTACAAACGGTCACAAACTGAGGCAGTGACTAAACAAGGAGTGGCTGTCTATACATGAACAAAGATATTATGAATCAAGCTTAGCTCTGTGATCTTAATTAGTTGATTAGAAGATTCCTACCTGCTGCCTGAAACTGACCGGACCTTAATCAGTTCCATAACAAAAACTTTTCTTATTCAGCACACAAAATCTGGTTAAGCTCATGCATTGGTCAGAAAATTATTTTTAATTAACATTTATTACCATCCTATCTCCAAATGGTCACAAACTGAGGTGGGGACTAAACAAAGATTGGCTGTCTATACATGGATGAAGGAATTTTGAATCAAATTTGGTAAGCCCAGCAGCTACATGAATATGGGTTGTTTCAGTGGTGGGATTCAATTTTTTTACTACCGGTTCTGTGGACGTGGCTTGGTGGGTGTGGTGTGGCTTAGCGGGCATGGCTTAGTGGGCATGGCAGGGGAAGGTTACTGCAAAATCCCCATTCCCTTCCCACCTTGCTAACCTGCTTTCCAGCTCCGTTCTCCTGTGCAGGGCAACAAAAGAAGACCCAGCCAATCAGCTGGGACTCGGGAGGCATAGATGGGGTTGGTGGGGCCAGTCAGAGGTGGTATTTGCTGGTTCTCCAATCTACTCAAAATTTCCACTACCAGTTCTCCAGAACTGGTCAGAACCTGCTGAATACCACCTCTGGGTTGTTTGACATACAACTTCACTCAATTTCCCTGCAGTTGATACCTGTGACTTTTGATTTAATTCTATTTTCAGATCCATTTTACATTTGGGAATGCTTGAGGGTATGTGTAAATTCTGGTATCAACTGACATGAGGTTTAGCTCCCAACTGAATGGACAAATCAGAGCTTCAGTATATTTACATATTTTCACCTATCCTCAGTGCTCTGTCTGAAATCTCTGTCAGAAAAAAATATGAAAAACACAGTGCAGTTTGAAAGATCATCCCTTCAGAGAGGGTCATTTTTCAAATAAATATCTCTATATAAAAAGTCAGTGGATAAATAGCTGTATATAAACATATGTATAAAAAAACAGATTTAAAAGGGAAATTTTTCCGGCTCTGATAAAACATAAATCACAGATTAAATCAGAAATACACATATGGCTGACTGTCCAGAGAAATGATTACAAACAGACTGATAATTTCTATTTATTCCTATGCTCCTGAGTTTCACAAACTTCCCATGTCACCTATTTTGTCTTTTCCAAAGGGCAGTTCTTCAATTAATCAAGATATTTTAGAGTCTTTTCAACAACATGGGATTACTTTAAGAGATTATTATAAGTGACCCTTTACTAATCCTATTTTGTTTTATTATGAATTTGCAGTAGTTTCAGAATTTTATACTGGCTGATCCATCAAATTAGATAGATAGACAGATTAGATAGATAGATAGATAGATAGATAGATAGATAGATAGATAGATAAATAGATAGATAGACAGACAGACAGACAGACAGACAGACAGACAGACAGACAGACAGACGGATGATACTGTAGATAGATAGATAGATAGATAGATAGATAGATAGATAGATAGATAGAGATAGAGATATATTTCTGAAGCTAAAACCACAACTCATTTTAGACCATTTAATAGCATTTTCTTCTGCACCAGATGAAACTGTTCTCACTCTCTTCAAGTTAAAAAAAAATATGAAAAATTCTGAAAGAGTTGGGCAATTCTGAAAGAGTAAAGGCACCAGGCTAGAAACCAGGAGATGATGAGTTCTAGTTCCCCCTTATGCATGAAAGCTGGGTGGGTGAAAACCTGGTCTAAACCAGAACACCTGGTCTAAATTACCCAGTCTAGCCTCCATCTCTGGAATTCCGGAAAGCCTCCCACCAAGTCTTACTCTATTTATCTGTTTGTTTATTTATATCCCGCCTTTATTATTTTTATAAGTAACTCAAGGTGGTGAACATATCCAATACAACTTCCATTTCCTATTTTCACCACAGC
The DNA here is from genome assembly GCA_009733165.1 of Naja naja. NCBI lineage: Eukaryota > Metazoa > Chordata > Lepidosauria > Squamata > Elapidae > Naja > Naja naja. The sequence continues at coordinate 55,902,764 of CM019152.1, read as the reverse complement.
GACAGCCTGTGAGGTGGGTTGCATTGAGCGAGAATTATTATTATTTGCACTTGTATGCATGCCCATCTCCTCAAGACTTCGGGCGGCTCACAGTTAAAATATGAAACAATAAATACTTAAAAAAACTATTAAATTTAAATTACAAGTCCAAATATAATATAAACTAAAACCATTAAAACTATCCCAACCCGGGGGGGGGGGGGTGACTTAAGGTTGCCCAGCCATCTTTCCTGCCTAAGATGGGACTAGAATTTGCCATCTCCTGGTAATTGGCCCAAAGTCACCTGGCTGGCTTTCAGAGCAAGGCAAGGCAAGGCAAGGCAAGGCATCTCCAAGATTCTTTCTGACACCTATATGATTCTATAATTTCTGTTAGAGGCTAAGTCCAAAGTTGGGGGAGGGGCAGGATTCTAGAGTTGCATTGGCTGGAATGCCTAGGTAGTAATAGTAGTAGGTATGAAACACAGCTAAAGAAGAAAAATCACACACACACCCCTATTGTAACAGAGCTATCAGGTGTCTTCCATGAAGACAAAACAGAATAAAGAAAAATGAAAGTGAAGAATGGTGAGCAGGAGAACACTC
>CM019152.1:55888801-55901179 GCA_009733165.1 Naja naja | reverse complement strand
AAAGGAAAATAGAGTGGAGGAAGGGAGGGGAAGGAGAGGGGAAGGAAGGGGAGGAAAGGAAAGGAGAGGAGAGGAGAGAGGAAGGAAGGGGAGGAGAGGAGAGGGACAGGAAGGGGGAGGGAGGGGAGAGGAGAGGATAAAGAAGGAGAGGGGAGAGTAGGGGAGGGGGAGGACATAGGAAAGGGAGACAAGGATACCCAAATGCCAGTTCTACTGATTATTTCTAATCTTTGGCTATTTAGGAAAAAATACGGGCAGACTATAAATAGAGAACTATCTCAAACGATACACCTGTTTGTCTTTTGCTATTTCTTTTGGGATTCTGTCCCCCCCTTCCTTTAAACAACATGGGTTTACAATTTCAGATCTGTTTTAGCAAGCTGAGTGGGAAGCACAGATAAGAACGGAATTGGCCACTTTAGAGAAGAACAAGTTTTCCTGACAAAGGATCAACCCAGCTTTCTGCATAGCGAAGGCCTCGCTTGGCAAATCTGAAGTATCAAATCCAAGGGATAATCTGAAATAATGCATATCTTAGCTGTCCAGATGTTTGACACACCTGTCACAGCTGCCAGAAGACACTGTGAAAGAAGTTCAGAACACCCAAAGCAGCCTGGAAAAAAATCATTTAAGGACCAACTATCAATAAGTCACCCCAAGATATATGTTGACAAGAGGGCACAACGTTTTGGGACCGAGTTGTGCTAAAAGTGCCAGTTTTTTTTTTTACAAAGAAGTCTTTAGTGGAATTGGGGGGGGGGATATAGGATGCAAAATAACATAGTTGGAAGGGACCTTGAAGGTCTTCTAGTCCAAACCCCTGCTCAAGCAGGAAACGTTTCAGACAAATGGCTTAAAAACCTTCAGTATTGGATCATCCACAACTTCTGGAGACAAGACATTCCACTGATTAATTGTTCTCACTGTCAGGAAATTTCTCTTTAGTTCTAGGTTGCTTCTCTCCTTGATTAGTTTCCATCCATTGTTTCTTGTCCTGCCTTCAGGTTTTTTAATTAATTTATATGCCCCTTCTCCGGAGACTCAGGGCGGCTTACAATTTTTGGGATACAACCCAGTGTGCTCAGCAATAGCCTTCCTTCCATTGTATATGCCTGCTTATTACTAAGCAGCATTTTTACAAGGTCAGCTAATTGCCCCCAACAATCTTGGGTCCTCAATTTACCTACCCTGAGAGGATGGAAGGCTGAGTCAACCTTGAGCCTGGTGGGATTCGAGCCTACAGCAGTTGTAGGCAGCTGGAACTTAGTGCAGGCAATTAACAGCCTGAGCCACCCAAGGCCCTTAGGTGTTTTGGAGAATAAGTAAACCCTCTCTTCTTTGTGGCAGCTCCTCAGGAAGGAAGACTGCTATCATGTGACCCCTAGTCCTTCTTGTCATTAAATTAGACATACCCAGATTCTGCAACCGTTCTTCACATGTTTTAGCCTCCAGTCCCTTAATCATCTCTGTTGCTCTTCTCTGCACTCTTTCTACATCTCAACATCTTTTTTTTAGTGTTTAATCAACTAAACATGGTTCATAGTTGAAATGATCACACCAAAAATGAAGATCCTGTTGCAGTCTACGGGAAGGGGAATTTTGACATAAGTGGCCACTCCAGCCTTCAGAAGAAGAACTGTTAAGCAAACAGTTTCAGCTATGATGTCAGCGTTCATGTTGCAGAATACAATAGTCTGCCCCATAACGAATGGTTTCTGTTATAGTTCTCTGAAAATCTCTCTCTCTCTCTCTCTATCCCACTCTCTCTCTCTCTCTGTCTCTGTCTCTGTCTCTCTCCTGCTCACTCACTTTCTTGACAAAGCTGTGCAAGGCATACAATAAATCTAAAGGAAGCTGAGGTCCATAAGATCAAACCCAGACAAAATGACTTTTCCTTTGACGGAGTGTAGCTGTATCACAAAAGGAATTTAATCGATGCTCAGCAGTCACGCCAAAGCTTTCAACACTAATTCAGCATAAATGATTTGGATTAACTAGGCAATCATCCTAATCTACTCGAGACACATTATTAGCAAGGAGACATTCAGCTTGTTAGGAATATTTTAAGAGAATCCCGAAATATTCAATAAATTGCTCCTATTTTTTTTTCCAAATCACCTCTAAACTCGGGGACATTCAATGTTCAGGTTTGAATGTTGAATTCCACCTGTTCAAAGGCACTTAAATCAATTCAAACCCATGGCTTGAAATGGCACTCAGGCATGAATTGAACTGTTGCTATCACGTACAGGTACAACACTCATAATTATAAGCTCTAAGGTGGCTGTATGGGGAACAAAATTATCTGAAATGGAAAGTGATTTTATTCATTGTGGGTCTGGGATGACTGAGTTCAGTCTAGCTTTCTATAAAGGTAAAGGTTCCCCTTGCACATCCATGCTAGTCATTTCTCGCTCTAGGGGGCGGTACTCATCTCCGTTACAAAGCCGAAGAGCCAGCGCTGTCCGAAGATGTCTCTGTGGTCATGTGGTCGGCATGACTAAACGCACGGAATGCTGTTCCCTTCCCACCAAAGGGGTCCCTATTTTTCTACTGGCATTTTTACATGCTTTCGAACTGCTAGGTTGGCAGAAGCTGGGACAAGTAACGGGAGCTCACTCTGTCACGTGGCGCTAGGGATTCGCACCACCAAACTGCCAACCTTTCTGATCAACAAGCTCAGCGTCTTAGCCGCTGTGCCCCGCATCCCTTATATAGCCTTCTATATCCCATAATAATTCTGCATGATTTCCCACTCGAGAACATCCCCAATCATAGCACCTTCAGTTGATCTTCCTCTTCCTCTTCATCATCAAAAGTATCATCAACACTTCGGTACAACAAGTTGCAGAGACACTCTGAACAAATGGGGCTATTTTGGTGGCTTGTGGTCTTTGCAACTGTGGTGACATGCAGACAACAACACACACACACACACACACACACACACACACACACATATATATATATATATATATATATATATATATATATATATATATATATATACCTGTCCTTTATGTCCAATGTATACTTGAGGACCTCATGACAATGTGACAAAACACAATTAAAGTTGCTAGTTTCTGGGCAAGATTTGTGTATATATTAGTCTTGTATTTTATACTTTGAATTTTATGTCATATAGTATGCCTTGTTTTCAATCAATCCATCAGAATAGAGCTAGAAGGGGACTTGGAAGTCTTCTAGTCCAACCAGCTGTAGTAGGAGACCCTATACTATTTCAGACAAATAGTTGGCCAATCTCTTTCTTTTAATCTCCAGTGATGGATCATCCACAACTTCTGGAGGCAAGTCATTCCATTGATTAATTGTTCTCACTGTCAGGAAATTTCTCCTTAATTCCAAGTGGCTTCTCTCCTTGATTAGTTTCCATTCCATTGTTTCTTGTCTGGTCTTCTGGTGCTTTGGGAAATAAGTTGATCCCCTTTCTTCGTGGCAGCCCCTCAAATACTGGAATGCTGCTTTTAATTGTGATGCTTCTGACACAAATAAACAAACACAATAAAACTCAAGTGTTCTGACTTCGGCTTCACAAATAATGAAGCAGACTCCTTGTTCTAACAAAACGTGTAAGATTCAAGGTGCTGGTGTTAACCTATAAAGCCCTGCATGGCTTGGGTCCGGGGTACTTGCAGGAGTGCCTCCTACCAGCATCGAGGTCCAATTGCCCAGTACACTCCCATAGGCAGGCCCTCCTGGGGGTGCCGTCGGCCAGACAATGTCAGTTGGCGGTCCCCCGAGGGAGGGCCTTCTCTGTGGGGGCACCCACCCTTTGGAACCAACTACCCCTGGAGCTACGTCTGGCCCCTGACCTGCGCTCCTTCCATCGTGATCTCAAGACCTGGCTGTTTTTACAGGCCGGCCTGGATTGAGTGGGGTTGGGGATTTTAATTTCGGGATGTTTTAATATTTTATAATTATTTGGATTGGGTAACTTGTTTATATATTGTATCTATGTTTCTGTGTAAGCCACCCCGAGTCCCCCCCCCCAGAGATGGGGCGGCATATAAATCCAAATATAAATAAATAAAACCCCTTTTTATTAGGCTAATGAGAATTCCTATCATTCACATCCAGCAAAGTCCCAGCAAACAGTCTTTCAAGGGTGAATTGCAACCACGGATCTTATCAGGCTTGGAGAGTTGCCAGGCTGCTAGCTTTCAAGTGCAATGCTGTACAAGAAAATACTTGGCAAGGAGTCTCTGAGAGTCATGAACAAACCTTCACCCTAATTAAATGAACTAATTGTCTCCTGCAAACCCCATTCCACTTTCACTCCTCTTTATTCCCTATGGGAGAGACCATTCACAATTCACCTGTGCCTTTACTCCCAAGTCAACCTTTGTTCCTTAACTGTTCCCTTCTCCTGGCAGCTCTGCACATGCACACTTTGGGAACAGGCTCCAGCTGTTCTTCTGCCCCACTGATGTCCGACTCTGAAGGCAGCTGATAACTGTCAGATGGCCCTGGCCCCATCTCTGCCTCCGATGCAGAGCACTCATCTGAGCCTTTCCCAGACTGCAGGACTGGCCCATGTTCCTCCCCAACCTCCTCACTGTCTGAGTCTGCCACCAACTCCACTGGCCACTGGTGGGCCACAACTCTAAGAAACATTTTACTGCCTATTCCATTGAGCTCAGCGGGATCCAAGAGGCCTATCCACGGACAAAATTTGTTGGGTTGACTTTCGGGGTATTTAGAGTTTTAATGAACTGATTGATTATATGAACTGCAAAGAGTTTTCCTTTATTTGCAGAGAAGACAAAGCAAAAAAAAATAACACACAATTGCTTGTGGGTGGAATCCTGGAAGAGGCACAAAACATGACTTCATTTTTCTGCCTTTTACTACAGAATAAACCCAGCTGTTTGAGACAGTATCCGACTCAGGAATTTTTCAAGACAGATGGAATTCTCTGCTTTATCCTCTCCTAGTCAATTTTTGCTGCAGGCTGGTGACTCTAGTTGGCTTTATTTTATGGTAGAACGAAAGCAAAGAGGAACCAATAATTGTCAACACAGATTTATTAGCTGGATTTGTACAACAAGCTAAGCTCAAATTTGCTGACAGGTTGCAGAATAAACCATAATGGGCTGGATGCACAGGGAATATGTTAAGCGACCAGCAAGCCACAGGACCTGGGTTCCTATATCTACCAACTGGGTGACCCCAAGCCAGCAAACACAATTTGACTTAGAGTATTGTTTGAATACAGATGTATTATTCTGACCTTGTCAACTTGCTGCCTTCGAGACATTTTAGGATTATACAACTCTGGGTTAGCTGGAGACATCAGGGAACTGTAGTTCCCAGTCCTTTTGCAAGACATCAAGTTCCAAAAATTGATGTCCTCGTATAACCCTCTACGAGGTGCTCAGTTTTTTTTTAACGATTTAGGAATTAGCTGCACTTGTGAAAAAGGAGACTTTGTCATTTTGCCATGCTACAATGCAAAAAAAAGTGCTTTGTTAGCTTCCTTGAAAGTATTGATCGTTTTGAACTTTTAATAATTTAGTTTTTTTTATATTTAAACCTGGGGTGTCCAATCTTGGGAACTTTAAGATTTGGGGGCTATGACTCCCAGAATTCTCCAGCCAGCCCTGGGGACTTGACTGGTTAAGGAATTCTGGGAGTCGAAGTCCCTAAGGGGACTTGACTGGCTGGGGAATTCTGGGAGTCGAAGTCAGGCTTCAAAAATTTTAGCAACAGGTTCTCTGCCTGATTGCTGGGTGGGCGTGGCCTAGTTGGCCTCCTGCACCATGGTGTGAAGGGGGTGTCTTTGCCCTCCCCGGGCTCCATAGACTTTCCTCAAGCTTCCAGGAGGGTGGAAACGGCCTCTCTGGGCTCCGGAGACTCTCTGGAAGCCAGAAACAGGGCCATTTCTGTCCTTCCCAAGTTTCCAGGAGGCCTATTGTTCACCCCCCTTGAGCCTCCGTGCATGCCCTGCACTTACCTGCATTCAAAACGGTCCGCGTGGATACTCCTGGGAAGGGAGGGGCAGGGTGGGTGGGGCCAGCCAGGAGTGGGATTTGGGGGTTCTCGGAACTGCACAGAAACCTAGCTAGGGGCTCTCCTGAACCCCTGCGATCCTCCAGCAACCCAGCCCTGGTCAAAGTCCCCAAGTGGACTTGACTGGTTGGGGAATCAAAGACTCCAAGTCTTAAAGTTGCCAAGGTTGGACACCCTTTATTTAAAACTTCCCTTCCAGAGGTTTTTGCTTGGTCTCACACCACATCCTGATTTGATTTCAGTAGAGCTAGTCCTCCGCTTACAACAGTTCATTTAGCGACCGTTCAAAGTTACAACGTCACTGAACAAAGGGGCTTACAGCCATTTCTGACACTTGCAACCATTGCAGCATCCCCATGGTCACGCCATCAAAATCCAGAATGCTTGGCAACTGACTTGTATTTATCACGGTTGCAGTGTCCTGGGGTTCCATGATCCCCTTTTTGCAGCCTTCTGACCAGAAAAGTCAATGGGGAAGCCGGATGCACTGAACAACCACTTTACTAACTTCACAACTGCACTGATTCACTTAACAACCATGGCAGGAAAGGGAGGGGTAAAAGGAGGCAAAATTCGCTTAACAAATGTCTCACTCAGCAACAGAAAATTTGGGCTGAATTGTGGTCGCAAGTCGAGGACTTCCTATATTCAGGGGTGTGATTCAACTAGTATAACTGTTCTGACCCACGCCCTTTTCCGACAAATCAAACACAATCCAAAAGGAACAGAAACCTTGCAATGCTTTTACAAAATAATTAGCTGTAATAAGCACAAGTCTTGCCAAACTGAGCGAGACTTGCCAGAAGATAACAGACAAGAAATAATTTGCAATACAAGAATCTTCAAATACAAACTCAGGATACTGGAATGTCCATGAGGCTGGAGTTTCAAAACGTCTTTGCCTTCTGCAAAGTATGTTCCTTTCACAGCTGGCTTTTATCTTCTTGAAGGAGGGGCTGTCACCTTGCAGCCTTACTCCTGAGTAGCCCATGCTGTTGTAACTGCTCTTTCCTCTGAGCAATCCTGCACGCATGCGCATGTGGCACAGGCTCCTTGGGAACCTCCTCATCACTGCTGCCAGCCCCCACAATCTCTGGAGGCAGCAGTCCACTCCCTAATGGTCCTGGCCCCTCATCTGAGTCCTCGCTCCCCTCAGCCATCCGCACCTGCTGCCGACTAACCACAGCAATAACAACTGGTTCACTTTGCGTGTGCACATGCCAAACGCGTGCTCCGTGCGTGTGCTCCGCATTTTAAAAAGCTAATTCCTTCAACTGCAGCTGAAGAAAACAGCTGAGGCACGGCAGAGCAGTTTGCCATGTGAATCAGCTGTGCTCCAACAAAAAAGACATAAAGCACAGGAAAGAGCAGCAGCGGGTGAGCAGGCCCACATGCTCATCGGAGCAAACCGGTTCAGAGCCAGCTGATCATCGGAACAAGAGGTTCATCTGAACCGCTCCAAACTGAGAGAATCCCTTCCCTGCCTGTATTTCCCCTCACCCTCTTCTTACTTCTGTTTGCCTGCACAGTATCCTGGAAGCATTTAATACGCTCCAAATCCATTGGAAACTTTTGAAAACATTTCTCTCTGCTACACCTGGTCGCAGCGCACCGGAAAGACTTTTCACCATGATGAATGAAACCCTGCCTGCCCATCAAGTTAGCAACAGATCGGAAGTCCACCTGCTATTCTGTTTTTCCCAAGCACTACCTGCAAACTCATTAAGCTACCTCGATCAGCAAAGCATTTTCAGGCTGCCGTGTACCAAGTAACCTTGGTTGCCTCACGGTCCCAATCCCACCGTGATTTTTTTCTCAAGAAAGATAACCTGGAATGTAGTTTCAGTTTGTGATGACTTGCGAAATGCACACACACACACACACATCCCTTCTCCCTGCACAAGCCACGCCAGCATCTGCAGCGGAGCCTGGCTTGAGATCATTGCCTTCCGCAACAAGCAAGTAAGCAAGCAGCCACCAACCTTCAACAGGAAGAAGGCAAAGCAAATGAGACTGGGAAGTGTACCTCAAGATGTGGCTTGCTCCACCGTTCCAGACAGCTGCGGTGTTTCTCAGCAGGCACCTGCAGAGATGCTCAGAAAATAAGTTGCTTCAGATCTCCGGCGCGAGGTGCAGCGAGGATCCTTGTAAAAGTTGTCTTCTGAGGCCTTTTTGTTGTTGTTGTTGTTTTGGGTCTCTGAGCCAAGCAAGCCAGACTTGGCTTTAGGGATGTTCTTGTTCCTGTTCCATTCGCAGAGCAAGCCTGGAAGGTTGTACTGTATGTGCCGGCTGGAAGAACGCACATGTTCCTCAGCCAGACACAAGCTGGAGATGTGCGATGCATTCACAAAATGCATCCCTTGCTTAGTGCAAGGAGCCCTTCTCTCCTGGAGGGGGGCATCTTTTTTAATCCTACTGCTAATTACACCCTATTGACCTTGTTGTGATCGAGCACTAAGAGCTGGATCAGTCAGTGGGGAAGGAGCCGAGAGAGAGAGGGAAAAAAAGAGATTAACAGCGAGAGACCCAGTGCATCCCCCCAAAAAAACCAACCCAAAATAAACAAATGAGTATTTGGATTCTGCTTCTTTTATTACCACCGATGCTTGCCAGTGAGATTAAAAACAAAACAGTTTTCTGGAGAGACTTTTTTGGGGGGAGGGGAGAAAAGAAAAAAGAAAACTTGATTTGTTTCCACTGTCTGATCTTGTCTTACCTGGTTTGCACAGGTAGTGGAAGAGAAGTGTCAGCTTGGCAGTTGGAAGAATTTTTTTCTCTCCTATTTGCAGGAAAAGAGAATAGGGGTCGATCCAGGGTTTTCTTGGGTGGGGTGCGGGAGGGGGAAGAGGGGAGAAGCACCCTGCCAAAGAGACGGGTTTCACAGCTGCTAAAGTTTCAGGGGAGAGGGAAATCATCTGGAAGAGGTTATTATTCTCTAGGAAAAAGATCTCTGTTGTTTTTCTCTCTTTGGGATGCCTCTGGCATGGGCTTATCCGTTTTTCTAAAATGTGAGGTCACGTGTAACAAAATGTAGTATTATTGTATGAGGGTCAGTGAAGAAGCAAGAGACTCTGGCATGGGCTTATCCGTTTTTCTAAAATGTGAGGTCACGTATAATAAAATGTAGTATTATTGTATGAGGGTCAGTGAAGAAGCAAGAGTCCTGATAGGTATCATACTGTTGGGTTGGGGAGCGTGTGTGTGTGTGTGTGTGTGTGTGTGAAAGTGTGGCATCTTTGGGTGTGCACATGCACATATTCATAGGCCTAGTTGGATTTTATCTGTAGTTAAGAACTCCGCCCTTTCTTTTCCTTCCTTTTTCTCTTCTCCTTTCTTTCTTTTCCTTTCCTTCCTTTTTCCTTTTTCCTTTTCTTTCCTTCCTTCCTTCCTTCCCTTCTTCTTCCCTTCCTGCTACCTTATCACATTTTATCCCTCGACTATGATGATTTCCCACCTTTAAGATTTAACCCGGAGATTGATTACTAACTATCAACCATCCTAACAGCGATGAACAGAGGTCAAAATTGTTCCACCAGGACACCAAACAATAACACACATCCTTACAAGGGTTTGTCGCAAGGTACATGTTTTGTAATTTGGGGGGGGGTCATCATACCTGTACCTGATACTTATGCACAAGGCATACTGATTCCTTCAACTAATCTAATGTTGAGATATAAACAATCCATCTGTTTAAAATACAGTAGCTTGCAGATGACACAACAGTGATTGGTCTCATTTGAGATAACGACGAATCTGCATACAGACAGGAGGTTGTACAGCTTGCCTCGTGGTGCAACCAGAACAATCTGGAACTGAACACACTCAAAACAGTAGAAATGGTGGTAGATTTTAGAAGAAACCCTCCCATACTACCACCTCTTACAATACTAGACAACACAGTATCAACAGTAGAGACCTTCAAATTTCTAGGTTCTATTATATCACATGACTCAAATGGACCAACACACTGCAGCTGGTGCTGGCAGGGGTCAGACGCCCTAGCCCCTCACTTGTGGGTGCCTCAGGGGTCCATTCTCAGCCTCCTGTTTAATATCTACATGAAACCGCTGGGCGAGATCATCCAAGGTTTTGGGGTGAGGTATCTTCAGTACACTGATGATACCCAGCTTTATATCTCCACCCCAGGCCAGATCAGTGATGCTCTCTCCGTGATGTCCCAGTGCCTGGAGGCGGTACGGGTCTGGATGGGGAGTAATAGGCTTCAGCTCAACCCCACCAAGACTGAGTGGCTGTTCTTACTGGCATCTCGGTCTTTATTGGATGTACCACTTTTCGTCATGGGGGGAGAGGTGTTGCCCCCCGTGGATAGGGCGAGGAATCTGGGCGTCCTCCTGGACTCACAGCTCAGTTTGGAGGAGCATGTGGGAGCTGTGGCCAGGGGGGCTTTTGCCCAGGTTCGGCTGGTTCGCCAGCTCCGCTCTTATATGGACCGAGATGCCCTTCGAATGGTTACTCACGCACTCGTCACCTCCAGAATCGACTACTGCAATGCTCTTTACATGGGGCTGCCCTTGCGGATGACCCGGAGGTTACAGCTGGTGCAGAATGTGGCTGCGTGGGCTGTGATGGGAGTATCCCGTTACTCCCATGTTACACCCCTTCTGCGCGGCTTGCATTGGTTGCCGGTTGTCTCTGGGGTCACCTTCAAGGTGCTAGTAACAACTTATAAAGCCCTAAATGGCTTGGGTCCAGGGTACTTGCGGGAATGCCTCCTGCCAGCATCACTTACTGATCGCCCTGTTCGCTCTCATAGGAGGGGCCTCCTTGGGATACTGTCAGTCAGGCATTGTCGGCGGGCGGTTCCCAGGGCTAGGGCCTTCTCCGTGGGAGCACCTGCCCTCTGGAATCAGCTCCCTGTGGATCTCCGTTTGGCCCCTGACCTCCGCTCCTTCCGCCGAGACCTGAAGACCTGGTTGTTTCAACAGGCCAGCCTGGAATGACCCGGGGGGTGGGGGGCAAGGGTTTTTAATTTTCTTAATGTTTTAATGTATTCGGCTTGTTTTATTTAATTGTTTTTATTGTAAATATGCTCTGTTTTAATGTTCGCCGCCCTGAGTCCTTAGGGAGTAGGGCAGCATACAAGTTGAATAAATAAATAAATAAATAAATAAATAAATAAATAAATAAATAAAACAAATAATGTTCTTTCTGTGCCAACTCAGAAACCTCAAACTATCCAAGGAGCTGCTGATCCAGTTCCACAGAGGAATGATTGAGTCTGTCATCTGCACCTCTGTAACTGTCTGGTTTGGCTCTGTGACCCAACAGGACAGACCCAGACTTCAGAGGGTAATTAGGACTGCAGAAAAAACAATTACTACCAACCTGCCTTCCATGGAGGACCTGGATACTGCACGAGTCAAAAAGAGGGCTGTGAAAATATCTACAGACCCCTCGCATCCTGGACACAAACTGTTTCAACTCCTTCCCTCAAAACGATGCTATAGAGCACTGCACACCAGAACAACTAGACACAAGGACAGTTTTTTCCCGAACGCCATCACTCTGCTGAACAGATAATCCCCTCAACACTGTTCAACTATTTACAAAGTCTGCATTACTATTACTATTAATCTTCTCATCACTCCTTATCACCCATCCCCCCCCACTTGTGATTGCATGAGTGTAACTTTGTCGCTTGTATCCTTATGATTTATATTGACTGTTTCCTAGTATGATTTGATTGCTTATTGTACCCTATGACTATTATTAAGTGTTGTACCTGATGATTCTTGACTCTTGATGAATGTATCTTTTCTTTTATGTATACTGAGAGCATTTGCACCAAGACAAATTCCTTGTGTGTCCAATCACACTTGGCCAATAAAGAATTCTATTCTATTCTAAACCACCTTTAACATGTTATAGACAAGTAGCTGCTATGGCCTTTAACTGATGGAGTTGTGACAAGTAAGAGGCAGTGAGCTTTGTTGGTTGAGAATTGACTTATTCTCAGTCAAAAACTCACAGAGACAAACATTTGGCTCCCCAATGCTAACTTTGTCCCAAAGCCAGTTTTCTATGTACTTATTTTCCTTTGGCATTGAGTTTAAATTGTACTGATGTAAAAATCCTATGCACCTCCCTATCTTAATACGCAAAATGGGGACATAAACAATGAACACATCCATCAATAAAATATTTACCATAAACGATTCAAACTTCCCATAAATCCTCTAAACCCCCAGCCTTATTCTCCAAACCAATGCAACTGAATTCATGCACATTACAAATATTAATACATTAATTATATTACAATGCCCTGGTAAGACCACATTTGCAATACTTCATCCAGTGTTGATCTCCACAATATAAAAAAGATGT
>CM019152.1:55628325-55880908 GCA_009733165.1 Naja naja | reverse complement strand
TGAGACTCATTAGAAAGAGTGCAAAGAAGAGCAACCAAGATGTTTAGGAGGACACAACAACACAACAACAATACAAGAGCACACAACAGATACAAAGTCAATGTAAACCGCTCCAAACTTGATTGCAGAAAGTAGGACTTCAGCAACAGAGTGGTCAATGCCTGGAATGCACTACCTGACTCTGTTGTTACATACTCTAACCCCCAAAACTTTAACCTCAAAACTATCCCCTATTGACCTCACCCCATTCTTAAGAAGTCTGTAAGGGGCGTGCATAAGTGCACCATTGTGCTTCCTATCCCTGTCCTATTGTCCCCATTTATTCGTACCTATTTCCTGTATTCATACTCATGTTTATATCTATACCTATTACCTTGTTTAAGCGATTGACAAATAAAATAAATAATAAATGGAGACTAAACCATATAAAGAACAGTTGTTGGAATTGGGTATGTCTAGTTTAATGAGAAGAAAGACTAGGGATGTCATGACAGCAGTCTTCCAATATTTGAGGGGCTGCCCCAAAGAAGAGGGAGTCAAGCTATTCTCCAAAGCACCTGAGGGACAAGAAGCAATGGGTGGAAACTCATCAAGGAAAGAAACAACCTAGAACTAAGGAGAAATTTTCTGACCTTCAGAACAATTAATCAGTGGAACGATTTGCCTCCAAAAGTTTGGGGTGCTCCATCAATGAAGGTTTTTAAGAAGAGATTTGACAGCAATGTCTGAAGTGGTATAAGGTCTCCCCTGCTTGAAAAGGTGTGTTAACTGTCTTATTCTGTGATATCTGTGACCTTGAACCGGGTGGCACTTTGCCATTCAAGAATAATGAGCAACTCAGGGGTCTTCCTAGATTCATCGCTCCTGTTCAATGAGCATCTGACGAACTGTGGTTCATTACAATGAAGCTATCATATCTGGGTTGCAAAAATCTAGCCAACTATTAGATGGTGAGAAGGCTTCAGTGTTACAGCCTGCTGGCTGTATTCAGTAGCCATCCAGACACCCATGCTTTGTGCTAGCTGGCTAATAAGAGAAACAGAGATCAGAAGTGAGTTCAGTTTCTATAGGGAGATGTTTTCATAGGAGAAGGAAAGGCTGAAAGGTTGGCATAAGAAGTGGAGTTTAAAGACAGAAAGAGAAAGAATTCTTGGAAGAAGAGCTGGGAGGAGAAATTTGATGGAGGAACTGCAGTGGCTGGCTGACCCTAAGATGGATCTGTCCAATATACATAGATATACATAGATACATAGATTAACAGAGTTGGAAGGGACCTTGGAGGTCATCTAGTCCAAACCCCCCCATACCCAAACAGGGGACCCTACACCATTTTTGACAGATTTTATTTTTTATTTTTATTTTATTTTTAATTACATTTATATGCCGCCCTTCTCCGAAGGCTTACAATTTTTTGGGATACAACCCAGTGTGCTCAGCAATAGCCTTCATTCCATTGTATATGCCTGCTTATTACTAAGCGGCATTTTTACAAAGTCAGCTAATTGCCCCCAACAATCTTGGGTCCTCAATTTACCTACCCCGAGAGGATGGAAGGCTGAGTCAACCTTGAGCCTGGTGGGATTCGAGCCTGCAGTAATTGCAGACAGCTGGATCTTAAGAGCAGGCATCTAACAGCCTGAGCCACCAAGGCTCAAGATGGCAGTCTAATCTCTTCTTGAAAGCTTCCAGTGATGAAGGTCCCACAACTTCCAAAAGGCAAGCTGTTCCATTGGTTGATGGTTCTGCCAGAAAATTTCTCCTTATTTCTAGGTTGAATCTCTCCTTGATCAGTTTCCATCTGTTATTCCTTGTCTGGCGTTCAGCTGCTTTGGAAAATAGCTTGGCTTCTTCCTCTCTGTGGCAGCCCCTCAAATATTGGAAGACTGCTATTCTGTCTCCCCTGGTCCTTCTCTTCACTAGACTAGCCATGCCCAGGATTGTAAGGCTGGAAGGAATCTTGGATGATATGTTATGCTAAAAAACATGGCAGTGAAGATTTCTTATTTCAGTAAAGAGTAGCACCGGCTGATATATCTAAATCATGACAGTACAGCATTACACTGATAAATAAAGGGGCATATCCAGAGAAGACGGCTGAACGGATTGGTTGGGTCAATCCAGAGGAAGTCTCACTGAAGAGCTGAAGAGGAAAATACAGCATGATGCTTTTTCTTCTCAGTGCAGAAGATCTGGAGAAGAGACTGGACAGCCATTTGTCTGAAATGGTATAGGGTTTCCTGCCTGAGCAGGGGGTTGGATTAGAACAGAAGTGAAGAACAACAGCCATTTTACGACTTGTGGACTTCAACTCCCAGAATTCCTGAGCCAGTATGGGAGCTGAAGTCATAAAAGGGCTATCGTTTCTCACCCTTGGACTAGATTAGGCCTGTCAAACTGGCGGCCCGCTGGCAGGATGCCTCATGCGCAGGCCACGCCCACCCCATCTACGCAAAGGCCAAAAGAAAGATATGTCATGATACGTCACATGATGTGATCGAGTTTTGACACCATGACCCATGGACTATATGATCTCCAACTACCTGCATATGAAATTAAATAATGATTGTTCTTTCTTTACTTTGGGGATTCTTTCATGTGTGTGTGTTTTTTTTTAATTTTGAGGTTTTATTTGTTTCTTTTTTTAAAAAAAAGAGTTTTAATTGTTACTAACATTTGTAAGCCATCCCTTTTCGTCAGATGGTTGGATGTATATAGGGATGGGATTCTACCGGTTCAGACCAGTTCAAGCGAACCGGATGTTAAATTTGCATCTGGTTCACCAAACTGGTATTTGAACCGATTGGCTGGCCACATCCGCCCCGCCCCTCTCAGGAGTTTCCATGCAGCCCATTTTCAACACAGGTAAGTCCAGGGTCTGCATGGAGGCTCTGGGAAGGGGAAAAACAGGCCTTCCAGAAGTCCAGAAGCAGGCCTGTTTCTGGCTTCCGGAGGGCCTCCACAGCCTAGGGGATGCCTTTTTTGCTCTCCCAGAGGCCCAAGGGAAGCCTTTGGACCCTTGGGAAAGTGAAAAATGGCTCTCCCGGAAGTTTCAGTAGGCCACGCCCACCATGGCCATGCCCACCCAGCAACTAGGCAGTGAACTGGTTGCTGGGATTTTTGAATCCCACCCCTGGCTGTATACATTTGCTGAATAAATATATAAACCCCTTCTAAAGAACCAGGCAAAAATATTAATTCAAATGAAAGAACTGGGTTGTTGTGTTTTTTTTTAAAAAAACACACACACCATTCAATCCCAGTTAAAAACACCAGTCTTTCAGCTGTAAAATTCAAAGTACAAAGAGCTCATAAAATCATTCTTCTGCTGAGTTACATTTTGTCAAACGTGTATGTGTGTGTGTGTGTGTGTGACTATGTGTGTTCTTTTAGGCATTGATTCTAATTCACCAGCCTTCATCAGCTGGCAACTGTCATAAATGCAAATTACTGCTTTTTTCAAGATTAGGCCTCTTCATTATTCATCACCGATAGGCGAGCCACAGATTTTTCAAAAAAAAAAGCTTGTTCATGAGAGAGTCTTGGAAAAAACCTGATGGCCTCATACAAATCATGTAAAAATGAGGGGAATTTAATGCCATTCTAATAGTTTCAAAGGTAAATTATTAATGTTCCAGGATAACAAGAAAAGAAAAAAGAAAAGAAAACACATCTCCTAGGTTAAACGCACAGCTTGTCTATGGTGACATTCAGGTATCCTTGCTTTGAAGGTTGAAGGGGTAGTAAAGTCAATAGTATCTTTAGAAAAGTCAAATATGGGTTGCTGACAGGAGTACAGGACTCGAATCATAGATTCAGGACAATAAACACCAGGGAGAGAATGATTGGATCTGGGGCCCAAATGTTCTTTGAAATGGGTAATCATGAAGAGATTCTGAGGTGTTTCCAGATGTCGTTCAAAGACTGTAAGGAAAACATTTGAGGTGACCTCGGCTGGAATTCTCCATCTCATTCTCAGCCGGTCAAGTACCAAACAAGAAGTCCTCAAATTTAGAACAGAACAGAACAACAGAGTTGGAAGGGACCTTGGAGGTCTTCTAGTCCAACCCCCTGCTTAGGCAGGAAACCCTATACCATTCAGACAAATGGTTATCCAATCTCTTCTTTAAAACTTCCAGTGTTGGAGCATTTACAACTTCTGAAAGCAAGTCATTCCACTGATTAATTGTTCTAATTGTCAGGAAATTTCTCCTTAGTTCTAAGTTGCTTCTCTCCTTCATTAGTTTCCATCCACTGCTTCTTGTTCTGCCCTCAGGTGCTTTGGAGAATCGCTTGACTCCCTCTTCTTTGGGGCAGCCCCTGAGATACTGGAACACTGCTATCATGCCACCCCCCTAGTCCTTCTTGTCACTAAACTAGACATACCCAATTCCTGCAACCGTTCTTTATATGTTTTAGCCTCCAGTCTCCTAATCATCTTTCTAGCTTTTCTCTGCACTCTTTCTAGAGTCTCAACATCTTTTTTGTATCATGGCAACCAAAACTGGATGCAATATTCCAAGTGTGACCTTACCAAGGCCTTATGAAGTGGCATTAACACTTCACGTGATCTTGATTCTATCCCTCTGTTGATGCAGCCTGATTATGGTCCACATAGCGACCATTTGAAGATACCAGGGAACTCCTCAAAAGAGTCTTACAACCTGGTTTCAAAGCTCTGATGTGACCCCACCCACCCAAGTCACGTGACTGTATTTTGGGCACCCACATTTATGACCACCTGAAAGGCCTTACAGTCGGATGGCCACAGTGTACAACAATCTTGCTGGAAACCCAATTTACTTCTGATTTTCAGCAAAAGCTGACCTATAGCGAACAAAACAGGGTCCCTTAACAGCCACGGGGCTTGCTTCACTATGGTTGCAGAAAAGGTTGTGAAATTGGCTCCCATTATGTGGTGAACCACTATATGACTGTCACAACTCACAATTGAGCCAAGCTCAATTACAGTTGTAACTCAAGGACTACCTACAATTGCAGAAGTTGGATGCTGAAGGTTTCCCCAGTCTTGTTTCTCCGCCTGTATTTCTTTAAGCTATCCTCTCCCTTTATGACATTTGGATTCTATGATGCCTTCATCATCTTCTTCTTCTCCTCCTCCTTGAAATTTGGCACGTCTGTTCCTCTTGCCTTCTAGGTGCTCACTAAGAAAGGATTTTTCGAGCATTAGTATTTCCTATATTATTATTAACACTCTCTGATGCTAAGGAGTTCTACTCCCCCTTCCCACCTGAAAAGAAATCTGTTCCAAATGCAAAACACAAGCAGAGGAGAGGAGTTCCAGTTTCAGTTTTAATATCACAGCACCAAGCAAATTTAGTACAGAACAGTTGAGCTAAGGCATGCCCAGACTCCTTGTTGTCTCCTTCTTGCTCACACAGCAAATACTGCTTCACTTTCCAAACAGCCCTCAACTCTCTCACACGCTGACAGGGCACTAGGCAGATGAATACTGATGGATGCTGGTAGGCAGAGGCACAATTTTTCCCCCTTATTTACCTTCCCAAAAACTAAGCCGGATCACATAGTTTCGTAGTGAAGTATGGGTATAGAGCTAGTCTTAAATATAACTTTGATAACATCAAGAGCAAAGAATGGGGAACTCTTGCTGAATTCAGAGCGCTGAAAAGTGTTATTATTGTTACTTATAAAAAAGAATCTGGTCAATTAACAGTCAAAGCTAAATTGGTGCTAGATAAGAGTCATCGCAATTCTTGTGGCTGCACAGCAATTCCAAACTGATGACACATTTAACTCCACCTTCCAGCTCAGTCTGCTCATCTCCTACAGATAAGAACTCATATACCCATGTTATATTAACTTGGACCTTTAGTTCATCCAGGCTCCTTGCTGTGTCCTTCTTGCCCACACAGTAAATACTCTTTCAGTTTCCAAACAGCCCTCAACTCTCTCACACACTGACAGGACACTAGCCAGATGAATACTGATGGATGCTGGTAGGCAGAGGCACAATTTTTTCTCCTTATTTTCCTCCCCAAAAACGAAGCCCGATCACATAGTTTCATAGCAAAGCACGGGTATAGAGCTAATTTATAAAATATTCTTTCTTTCACTTAACATGATATTCGACTCTCTTCTTAAACTGAACGAATGGAATTGCATTCCTCAGGACGAAAATAATGGAAATGACTTGCTTTGCAACAAATTAATGAACGGCAACAAAAACTCAAAGGAGAAGAAAATGGTTGCGCAAAGAGAAATGTCTATTTTCTACTATCTGCAATGCAGACTTCTTTTCCCATGTATTTGATATGTTCATAGTTTAACATTGATTTTAATCTCCTAATCAACTTGATTGTTATCAAGCTGATACTGACTTTTGACAACCACATCGATAGATTCTCCCCAGAATTATTATATTATTATTGTATTGTGTTGCATTAAATAATTGTATGGAGTACAGATATATACGTAATTTTATTACATTATCATTACATTGCATTTTATTACATTATCCGTTATCATAGATAATTCAATTCTGTATTATGCTGCTGAGATTATAGTTAATTGACAACATAAACTTCACCATTTATTTTCATCCTGCACAGTTTACTGGTGGTCTTTTGTGATTTGGGGAACAGCTGCAGAAGTAAATATGAGAATGAAAAATAATAATAACCCTCGGTGTGTATTTTAAATCAGAATAGCTATGATCAGTTCATGGTTTTGTTTATTCATGTATTCTTCTGTTATGTACTGTAGAATGGTGTCTATTGTATTGTGGATAAGAATGTTTTTATTTATTTATTTATATCCTGCTTTTATTATTTTTAAAACAACTTCAGGTGGCAAACATATTGTTCCTCTCCTATTTTCCCAATAATAAGCTTGTGAAATGAAGTGAGCTTAGAGAAGTGACTGGCCCAAAATCACCCAGATGGTTTTAATGGCTAAGGTAGGACTAGAACTCACTGTCTCCTGGTGATTGGCTCAAAGTCACCCAGCTGGCTTTCATGGCTAAGGCAGGACTAGAACTCACAGTCTCCTGGTAATTGACTCAAAGTCAACCAGCTGTTTTTCATGCCTAAAGCAGGACTAGAACTCACAGTCTCCTGGTGATTGGCCCAAAGTCATCCAGCTGGCTTTCATGGCTAAGGCAGGACTAGAACTCACAGTCTCCTGGTAATTGACTCAAAGTCAACCAGCTGTTTTTCATTCCTAAAGCAGGACTAGAACTCACCATCTCCTGATGATTGGCCCAAAGTCACCTAGCTGGCTTTCACGCCTAAGGCAGGTCTAGAACTCACAGCCCCCTGGTTTCCTAGGAGTCTCACAATAATCCCACCAAGCTCAGAGAGCACCATCCTTCATTTCACACACACCCAGCTGCAAATATCACTCTATCAGTAACCCGAAATTAAATCTCTCCAAGCTGATCCATGACATAGTCAACTTTTCTTTCCCACCTGGTTGATCTGCAAGGAAGGTAGTCAAACTGTTTTGATGATCTGAGCAAGGAACACCTGGTGCTGAACCTCGTATGGGCTAGAAAAATAACATTACCTTATTTCTTTAGGACATTTTTATCCCTATACTTTCCTCCTGAAATCTCAGGCACCATTAATAGCAACAGTCCAGATTGTGAGACCAAAAAAAATACAACTACCTGTGAGCAGCAGCATCCACAAAGAGAAGAACCGGTTGGGAGAAGCATCGATTCATCTCTCCTCAAAGTAACTAGAGCACCGAGTATTCCCACTGTTAATATTGACCTTCCTAAGTTTTCCTTCGGTGAGATTTCTGACTCACTACTGATCTTCAAGAGTCTTTGCTGCTACGTCTGGAAACCATCCGCTCATGAATTCTGTCCTTCCGAGAAGTCCACAGATTTAATTAGAAGGGTTCTCTGTGGGAAGCATGAGCTGAATATGGAAAAGCAAGAACATCAGCCTGGCAACCAAATGTAGGTTAGCCCACTTCATCGTGTTCCCTATAGCTACCTACGGCTGCGAAAGTCGGCTCTTAAAAATACAAGACAGGAAGAAAATTGACTCCCTGTGAGCTCTGGTGCTAGAGAAAGCTCCTTCCCATTCCTTGACCAACAAGCTAGTACTGGAGCATATAACCCCAAACTGGAAGACGAAAACACTGTGTCTCACTTATTTGGGCCATGCCATGCAGGTGAATTTACTCTCACAATCAGGAGGCTGGGAGTTCGTTCCTAGGTACAGGCAGGTATTTCTGTCTCTGGGCCCACTGAGAATATATCTGCTGGGGAAAAAAACTCCACATCGGTGACAGGAAGGGCATCGGGCCTGTAAACAGGCAGCTCCATTCAGTTGCCCAGACTCCACCCTGCAAGGGATTTGGGGGAGGAGGAAGAGGAGGAGGAGGAGGAGGAGGAGGAGGAGGAGGAGGAGGAGGAGGAGGAGGAAGAAGAAGAAGAAGAAGAAGAAGAAGAAGAAGAAGAAGAAGAAGAAGAAGAAGAAGAAGAAGAAGAAGAAGAAGAAGAAGAAGAAGAAGAAGAAGATGCAGGGGAATATTCTGGAGAAAGTAATTATGCTTGGAAGAGTTAGAGGTAAAAGGAAACCAGGCCATGAAAAAACAGGATGGTTTGATACAAGAAGAGAGTGGACTACCATTTGTCAGAAATGGTGCAGAGTCTCCTGCTTGGGCGGGGGGTTGAACTAGATTACCTACAAGGTCCCTTCCAACTCTGTTAATCTGTTCTGTCTTAACCATCAAAGCTGACACTAGGAAGAGGAGAAAGAGAAAGGGAGAGGCTAAGGAGGAAGAGGAGGAGGAGGAGGAGGAGGAGGAGGAGGAGGAGGAGGATCAAAAAAGCTCAAGGAGAACTTAGATTACTCAATGGGCAAAGAATGCTGATTATTGCGTGAAGTGTCAAAAACACAATTTGAGGGAATATGGAGCAGAACAGTGGCAGGACTTCATGGCTGGCCATGAACACTATCTCCCCATTTCTTTGTTTAACTACCACAAACACACAACTGAAATACCTCCCGGGTAGAAATAACTTATTCCCAAAAGCATCCGTGAAAGCACAGTCTACAGTGCTTTACAGTGGATGCAAGGATGGTTTTCTTCCAAACGAGTTGGGCCAAAGAATTATTATCTTGTGAGCCTCAAAGTTCTCTTTCTTTCCTTATGTCTGGGTTGATTCTTTCCTCTCGCTTCACCCCAAACAATGGTGATCACTAGCACAGAAAATCCAGAGACTGCTGGTTCAATTCCCAGAAGAGTTTTAATTACAGGGGCCTGATTGGGCCGATGATCCTGTTTCTCATTAGAAGATTCCATCAAGAAACCACTGATAACATCTCTACAAGCTTCCAGCTTCATTCCAGGAGATCTTCTTCCTCACTCAGGTTAAGCTCCAACTGCTGCCTATAAACTGTTTAAAAAATGCTGCTTGTTCAGCCTGCGCTATGATTGCCAAACCATAGATCCCTTGTGTAAATAATTTAATTCATGTTTATTGAGCTCAAGCGCCAAGAAAATAGGGGATTAGTTTAAAACTGCTTTAAGGTGGCTGGTAGATTAAAATCAAATCAATTGTAAAGTTGCTGGGACTTTTCCCCAAGGTGATGGAGAGAGATGAGAGAGAGAGATCCTGGACATGGGCTTCAAATGTCATATTCCTCTTGTCAAGCCGCTCCTGAACAACAAACAACGTCAGAAGCGTCTTACCTGGGCTAAAGAAAAACAGACTTAGTCTGTTGCTCAGTGGTCCAAAGTCCTCTTTTCTGATGAGAGCAACTTTTGCATCTCCTTTGGAAACCAAGGACCCAGAGTATGGAGGAAGAATGGAGAGGCACACACTGCAAGATGCTTGAAGTCCAGTGTAAAGTTTTCACAGTCTGTGTTGATTTGCGGAGCCATGTCATCTGCTGGTGTTGGTCCACTGTGCTTCATTAAGTCCAGGGTCAACGCAGCAGTCTACCAGGAGATTTTGGAGCACTTCATGCTTCCTTCCGCAGACGAGCTTTATGGGGATGCTGACTTCATTTTCCAGCAGGACTTGGCACCTGCCCACACTGCCAAAAGCACCAAAACCTGGTTCAATGACCGTGGGATTACTGTGCTTGATTGCCCAGCAAACTCGCCTGGCCTGAACCCCATAGAGAATCTATGGGGCATTGCCAAGAGAAAGATGAGAGACATGAGACCGAACAATGCAGAAGAACTGAAGGCCGCTATTGAAGCATCCTGGTCTTCCATGACACCTCAGCAGTGCCACAGGCTGATAGCTTCCATGCCACGCCGCATTGAGGCAGTAATTGCTGCAAAAGGGGCCCAAACCAAGTACTGAGTACATATGCATGCTTATACTTTTCAGAGGTCCAATATTGTTCTATGTACAATCCTTGTTTTATTGATTGCATGTAATATTTTAATTTTCTGAGATTGTGGATTTGGTGTTTTCATGAGCTGTAAGCCATAATCATCATAATCATGACAAATCACCGCTTGAACTATCTTGCTTTGCATGTAATGAGTCTATCTCATATATTAGTTTCACCTTGTAAGTTGCATTACTGAAATAAATGAACTTTTGCACAATATTCTAATTTTTTGAGTTTCACCTGTAGATAGATAGATAGATAGTGATAGAGAGATAGAGAGATACACATAGATAGATAGATAGATAGATAGATAGATAGATAGATAGATAGAGATAGACAGAGAGATATAGATAGATAGATAGATAGATAGATAGATAGATAGATAGATAGATGATAGACAGAGAGATACAGATAGATAGATAGATAGATAGATAGATAGATAGATAGAGATAGATAGATAGAGATAGAGATAGAGATAGAGATAGATAGATAGATAGATAGATAGATAGATAGATAGATAGATAGATAGATAGAGATATAGATAGATAGATAGATAGATAGATAGATAGATAGATAGATAGATAGATAAACACAGTGATTATGAATATTGGACTATAGGGTGGTGTGTTGGTACACTTCTGTAAAAGATATAGATTTTTTTTAATCTTCATTTTTAACAGAATCATCCTAGTTTGCATTTTTAAGATTAGTAATGAAGATCGTAAAAGCATCACTCTTCAGATTTTGCTTTTCTGAATTTTACAGTATAGTTTGCAGCCCAAAATTGACTATGCATATACATTTTTTTAAAAAATAGTGGCCCTTTCCAGGTATAATTGTGGAAATTTTAGGCCCAGTGCACACACTACCGAAAGAAAGTGGATATAGCTGTGTCTGCATCAGTCAATGCAAATCCATCTTCCTATATGCTGGCACACAAAAATAATTCCATATACATAGAAACACTTGTAAATGTCAACAAAAACCAACTTTAGCTTTTTGGCTAAAAAAAATGTGGATTTTTCAGGGTTGACGAATGGATCTATGAAATTTCAGTGGCCATGCAGGTTGGAAATGATGGGGTAGAAATAGTGACAAGGAACATCTGGGAAACAGGTTACAATAGGGTGACTTTCAGGGTAAGCTAATAACCCGGTAACACCTATATAGGTGTCCTTGGCAATCCACTGACAGGTTAATTTCAGGTAAAATAGGAACAGGACTGTGAACTGCCAATTATAGGAATGTCTGTTTGGGTTTATTTTTATTTATTTTTTACAGCCAGTTTTTTTTTACCTCAGGATGTTTTGTTTTGCAGGATTTTTTTTAATGTGTCACTGCCAGTGGAGTAATAACTGTCTTTGCCCTTATAGATCATTTAAAAGCCACAGGAGATCCTTGTCTTCTCAGGGGTTTCGCGAACGCAACAGCCTTCCCATTTCAAAAGGCGCTTCAAGGAGAATCGCAAAGGCAAACTAAGGCGAGGAGATTTGTTTGTCTGTCTTCTTGACAAGATAAAATCAAAACAGTCGCCTTTGCTAGTCCATTAAGGAAAGCACCATGTCCGGTTCTGAGAAGTAGCAGGAGAAAACAGGAAGGTAGAAAACAGGAGTTCTGAGGAAAAGGCCGATCACGCAGGAATTGTTTAATTTTAGCAATAGAACTTAGGTTTCTATACCGCTTCCTCGTCTTTTACAACCCTCTCAAAGCAGTTTACAGAGTCAGCCTATTGCCCCCAACAATCTGGGTCCTCATTTTACCGACCTCAGAAGGATGGAAGGCTGAGTGGACTTTGAGGCGGTCAGGATCGAACTTCCTAGCTGTGGGCACAGCTAGCCTGCAATACTGCATTCTAACCACTGCACCACCACAGCTCTTTCCTTCTTTCCTTCTTTCCTTCTTTCCTTCTTTCCTTCTTTCCTACTTTCCTTCTTTCCTTCTTTCCTCCCTCCTTCCTTCCTTTCTTCACAATAGCACTTAGACTTATATACCGCTTCCTACTTCTTTACAATCCTCTCTAAGCAGTTTACAGAGTCAACCTATTGCCCCCCACAATTTGGGTCCTCATTTTACCGACTCCCATTTTGTGAATTTCTTGCCATGATTGTTAAGTGAATTACTGCAGTTGTTAGTAATATGGTTGTAAAAATGAATCTGGTTTCCCCATTGACTTGCTTGTCAGGTCACAAAGTGGGATCATATGACCCTAGGACACTGCAACCATCATAAATATGAGTCAGTTGAATTGTACCACTGATTAGGGGACTGGAGACTAAAACATATGAAGAACGGTTGCAGGAACTGGGCATGGATAGTCTAGGGAAGAGAAGGACAAGAGGAGACAGGACAGCAGTCTTGCTAGGAGTCAAGCTATTTTCTAAAGCACCTGAAGGCCAGACAAGGAATTAGGGATGGAAGCTGAACAAGGAGAGATTCAACCTAGAAATAAGGAGAAATTTTCTGATAATGAGAACAATCAACCAATGGAACAGAAGTTGCCCTCAGAGGTTGTGGGAGCGCCATCACTGGAAGCTTTCAAGAAGAGACTGGACTGCCATTTGTCAGAAATGGTGTAGGGTCTCCTGCTTGGGCAGGGGGTTGGACTAGATGACCTACAAGGTCCCTTCCAACCAGTGGTGG
Organism: Naja naja; assembly: GCA_009733165.1. Classification (NCBI taxonomy): domain Eukaryota; kingdom Metazoa; phylum Chordata; class Lepidosauria; order Squamata; family Elapidae; genus Naja; species Naja naja. The sequence goes on along the minus strand of CM019152.1, from coordinate 55,867,925 downwards.
GATTCAAATTTTTTTACTACCGGTTGTGTGGGCGCAGTTTGGTGGACGTGGCAGGGGAAGGATACTTCAAAATCCCCATTCCCTCCCCACCCCACTAACCTGCTTTCCAGCTCCGTTCTCCTGTGCAGGGCTACCAAAGAAGACCCAGACAATCAGCTGGGACTCAGGAGGCAGAGAATAGATAGGGGCGCGGCCAGTCAGAGGTGGTATTTACCGGTTCTCCGAACTACTCAAAATTTCCACTACCGGTTCTCCAGAACTGGTCAGAACCTGCTGAATACCACCACTACTTCCAACTCTGTTAATCTGTAAGTAAGTGCAAGAGGGGGAAAAACTGGGTAATTGATAATAGAGAGCATTTGACCCTATAAATCGTTCCTTCTGAAAACACAGCTCTGAAGCATTCAGAAGGCACATCAGTCTCACTGATTTGCTCACCTTCTGTAGGTGTTATCTTATTTATCAGGGAAAAGACCTTGCAAAGAGGACACCCCAAAACTAAGTTTTTTTCCATTTTATGTGAATTCTTATCTTCCACCATTTCCTCCCCCCCTAAAAGTACACCTTAGCACTGAGATGAGAACAAAAACAAATGCATCACTCTTTCCGCAATGATTAACTCCATGCATTATTTTTCTCTATCTTTCTTAAACCATCAGCCTAGAGAAAAAGCTTGCTCCATTGCTAGAAATATATCTGTGTGCATAGATGCATGCCCAAAGTCACCACACATGTCTCTGAGAGTAAAAATAGAGGGTGGGATGATTTATTGTGTGAGGGGGAGAAGACATGACTGGGTTACAAACTCTCTTGCCTCTGGCCCTCTTTTAAATAATAGAGCAATGGAAGGCACCTTGGAAGCAGGGGTGGTATTCAGCCGGTTCACACCGGTTCAAGCGAACCTGTAGCAGGGATTTGGCATGGGTCGCCAAACCTGTAGTAATTTCTGGCTGGCCACGCCCCCAACCCGGTCGCCCGGCCACCGCTCGCTCGCTTGCCCTGCGTGCCCAATGCCCAATGCTCACTCACCCCATCCGCCTGATGCTCACCCGCCCACTCACTCCTTAAGGTTTTTTTTTTAGCTCCCAACAATCAGCTGTTCTTATGAACAGCTGTGCCGGGATTCCCCTCGCTTCTTACTGCTTCACCCAGGATGTCACGACTCCAAAGACGAATGACATGGAACCATGACACCTGAAAACAAGGTCAAGAACGACAGGGCAAGAATATGTACTCTACTCACACATGAATCCTAAACCTGGTGGTGGTGGCACATACGGGGCAGAGGGTTCTATGGATTCACTGATGCGTTATTTTAGTATTAGCCATAACTTCCCCGGATGCCGGGCGGCAGGGCGTGAAGGCGTCCAAGTAGATGTGAATTACTACACATGAATCCTAAACCTGGTGGTGGTGGCACATACGGGCAGAGGGTTCTATGGATTCACTGATGCTATTTTAGTATTAGCCATAATATGCCGGGCGGCAAGGGCGTCCGGAAGGCAACCCTAAGTAATGTGACATTAATTAACATTACTAAATAAGAGGTAGCTGTATAAATACAGCTCTGGGTTGCAGAGCAAGCCAGAGCTGACTTTAATTGTATGTCGATGGTCGTTACCCACGATTTGGAGAGTAAGGCGAATAAACCGATATCCGAGTGATTGTCATTCTCTTACCCCTGACGTTTGGCGAACGGCTGTGACAGAGGGGACTTCCCTGAGGCCCAGGAAGGCAAACAATGGAGGGAGGGGCCGCAGCCCCCCCTCCATTATTTGCCTTCCTGGGCCCCAGGGAAGCTTTCTAGGAGCAAAATCACACCCCAGAGGCTCCCTGGAGGCCAGGAAAGCCCCAAAACGGACTGTGGAGGAGTACTGTGTGCCCCTCCTATGCTCCATTTTTTTGCTATGTGGGCCCCAGGGGAGCCTTCTAGGAGCAAAAATGGCCCCTACGGAGGCTCCCCTGAGGCCAGGAAGGCCCCAAAATGGGGTGGGGTGGGGGTGGTGCTGCAAAAAAAAGAAGCCATGCCCACCCAATCATATGGCCACGCCCACCTAGCCATGCCCACCTAGCCACGCCCACCTAGCCACACCCACCTAGCCATGCCCACAGAACCGATAGTAAAAAAATTTGAATCCCACCACTGCTTGGAAGGTCTTCTAGTCCAATCCTGTTCCATTTGGTTGTTTGCTCTCACCATTAAGAAATGTTTCCTTAGTTCTAGGTTGCTTGTCGTTTAGTTTCCAAGTGTTATTTTTTGTCTTGCCTTTTGGTGCTTTGGAAAATAGTTTGACCCCCCCTCATCTTTGTAGAAGCCCCTCAGATCACCACATTATAAAAAAGATGTTGAGACTCTAGAAAAAGTACAGAGAAGAGAAACCAGGATGATGAGGGGACTGGAGGCTAAAACATACAATGAACAGTTGCAGGAACTGGGCCTGGCTAGTCTAGTGAAGAGAAGGACCAGGGGAGACAGGATAGCAGTCTTCCAATATTTGAGGGGCTGCCACAGGGAGGAAGGGGTCAAGCTATTTTCTAAAGCACCTGCAGGCCAGGCAAGAAATAATGGATGGAAACTGAACAAGGGGAGATTTAACCTGGAAAGAAGGAGAAACTTTCTGACAGTGAGAACAGTCAACCAAAGGAACAGAAGTTGCCCTTGGAAGTTGTGGGAGCGCCATCACTTGAGACTTTCAAGAAGAGATTGGACTGCCATTTGTCAGAAATGGTGTAGGGTCTCTCGCTTGGGTGGGGGGTTGGACTAGATGACGACCTACAAGCTCCCTTCCAACTCTGATGATCTGTTATCTGTTATTGGAACACTGCTATCATGTCCCCTAGTCCTTCTTTTCATTAAACTAGAAATACTCAATCCCTGCAACCATTTTCGGTATGTGTTAGCCTCCAGCCCCCCAATTATTCTTATTGCTTTTCTTTCCAGAGTCTCACCAACTTTTTTTTATATTGGGGTTGCCAAATTATCAAGGCACTCTGGTCAAATAAAAACAGCTTTGCATTGTCCCAAATTTTTCAGGCAAGCAACTGGACTTTCTTGTTTTTACTTTTGAAGACGTTTCACTTCTCATCCAAGAAGCTTCTTCAGCTCTGACAGGATGGGGAGGCATGGAAGGATTTATATTCCTTGCAAACAGCTGGTCATTTGCATCCTTTTAGAGAGTCATTGAGGCCACCTGGAAGGTTTATCCGTGTCCTCAGGATCAGCTAAGTGATGCAAATGGTTCCTGTAGTCTACATTTCCCTCCCATTCCAGTAGAAATCCATTCCTACTCCCACACCATTCAAAGGGTGTCCATCCCAAATTGTGTAGTTAAAAGTCTGTAGAAATTCTCCGTCATCCAGATCATGGTTGTCCCAAAGGAGCTTTTTCTGGAGGCAACTGGACTTTCTTGTTTTTCCTTTTGAAGACGTTTCACTTCTCATCCAAGAAGGCTTTTAGCTATACAATTTGGGATGAAGACCCTTTGAATGGTGTGGGAGTAGGAATGGATTTCCAGAGGGAAGAAAAATGCAGACTACAGGAACCAGAAGCTCTACTAAGGTGACCCTGAGGACATAGACAAAGCTCCAAGTGGCCTCAATGACCCTCTAAAAGGATGCAAATGACCAGCTGTCTGCAAGGAGTATAAATCCTTCCCTTCCCCACCATCCAGTCAGAGCTGAAGAAGCTTCTTGGGTGAGAAGCAAAACATCTTCAAGGAAAAAACAAACTAAGTTCAGTTGCCTCCTGAAAAAACACGTTTGGGACAACCATGCCCTGGATGATGGAGAATCTGTACAGACTTTCAGTTTTGCATTGTAAGCATAATCAATGGTGGTTTTTTAACAGGATGGAAAGAACACTGGAAAGAATCCTAAAGGAACAGTTTGGCTGTTAGTCTCAAGGACAGCAGCATCTAAGGTAAGTCACCTGTAAAAATGCTCTTTCCAGACCTGTTCAGGTAGGATGACTGAATCTGAGCACATTATGGCTTACTCACCTTGAATCCAAGTTGTTGTTTTTTAAAGAAATCACTCAAAATGCATGTAAATAAAAACATGAAATGTTAGCTTGTGCCTTTGGATGCTTCACGCTTCATTTAAGCCAATTAACCCATTTATTCCATTTCTGTTCCATTTGTTGGTTTGTACCTGCTACGCAAACATGGTATAAAAATAGAAGCAGGTCCAACAGATTGTCTATTTAATGCCCCACTTCGGTGACAACAAGATCAAACCAGCTGTTGTTTAGATCATCTGGGTGTTACAACCATTGACTGCAATGCTCTATCTAATCGGGCCAAATGACAGAGCAAACAGCCAGTGTGCTCTGGTAGACAAAGGCAATTTGAAAACAGGGCAATTCTGAACACAAGCTAGAAGAACTTTGGAACCGTTTTCAAAATTATTTATGAACAAGAACTGCTGATGCTTTGGTTATTCCTGACATAAATATTCTGCTTTAGTTTTATAATCGGCATACATGAGTGAGTCATTCATTCATTTATTCATTCATTCATTCATTCAAATCTGTTATACACATAGTCCTCGACTTATGACCACAGCTAAACTCTGGGTTGCAGAGCAAGCCAGAGCTGACTTAATTGTATGTCAAAATTTCCATTGCTAAGGGAGACAGTTATGAAGTTAGTTTTGCCCCATTTTATGACCTTTATGTTTTGTCTTAGGCCTCCCCAAAAAGCTAAGTCAATTTTGAGTCCTGGCAAAAACCTCTTTTATTACATTAATGTGAAATTATTTCATTCACAGTCAGCCAATGGCTTGACAAACAGTCTTGCAAAGGTAGATTAATGAGCTCAGACCTTTATCAATCCTGGAATGCTGCCTGGTAAATAGTTCCACACTCAGTGCTGGCAGGGAAGGGTTGGGTTATACAGACAAATCTTCATGAGGCTGGAACGAACGAATGAGTGAGTTGTTTCCTGCAAAATCCTCCTCCCCTTTTGCTCCTCTTTTAATCCTGATGGGAGGGGCCATTCATCATCCACCTGTGGCCTTACTCCCACATCGACCCTGAGTTCTTAATTGTGTCTTCCTTTTGGCAACTTTGTGCATACGCAGGCTGGGAACCGGTTCCAGAAGCTCCCTCGCCTCACTGCTGTTCAAGCCCAAAGGCAGCTGCTGACTGCCAGCCTGCCCTGGTGCCATCTCTGCCTCTGATGCAGAGTCCTCATCCAAGCCTTCCTCAGCCTCCAGGAATGGCCTGGGTTCCTCCCCAACCTCCTCACTACTGTCCAACTCTGCTGCCGGCTCCGCCAACCACCGGCAGGCCACAACACTTTCTTGCCACAGTTGTTAAGTGAATCCCTGCAGTTGTTATGTTAGTAAAATGGTTGCTAAGTGAATCCAGCTTCTCCATTGACTTTCCTTGTCAGAAGGTCACAAAAAGGGATCACATGACCCTGGGACACTGCAACCATCATAAATATGAGTGAGTTGCCAAGCATCTGAATTTTGATTACGTGACTATGGGGATGCTGCCATGGTCGTAAGTGTGAAAAACGGTCACAGGTCATCTTTTTCAGTGCCATTGTAACTTTGAATGGTCACTAAATGAACTCTTATAAGTTGAGGATTTCCTGTGCTCAAATTAATTGTTTGAATATTTGATGCCATGCTTTTTCCAATTCATAAAAGTGTATCATGCTAAACTGATAGAGTTTCCAGACTACAACAGCCAAATTGTACAGGTCAGAAAAAGGGTGGAGAAAATATCTCCAGAGGATATTTACCCATATTGTAGGGCTATAGAAGTATGATCCTTCTTATCTTCTCTACTATCCCCTCTTATTGATATCATTATTATGGCTATTATTACTCTGTTCTTTTGCATGTATACTGAGAGCTTCTGCACCGGAGACAAATTCCTTGTGTATCCAATCACACTTTTTTTTTTTAATTACATTTATATGCCGCCCTTCTCCTGAGACTCAGGGCTGACTACAACACAGGATACACCCCAGTGTGCTCAGCAATAGCCTTCATTCCATTGTATATGCCTGCTTATTACTAAGTGGCATCTTTACAAAGTCAGCTTATTGCCCCCAACAATCTTGGGTACACTTGGCCAAATAAAGTATTCTGTTCCATTCCATTCCATTCTATTCTATTCCTGACTCTATTCCTGACTCTATTCCTGACTGTATTCCTGGTTCTGTTCTGTTCTGTTCTGTTCCTGATTCTGTTCCTGATTCTGTTGTTCTGTTCTGTTCTGTTCTGTTCTGTTCTGTTCTATTCCACTCCACTCCACTCCACTCCACTCCATTCCATTCTTTCCTGTTGTTCTGTTCTGTTGTTCCATTAGTCCAGTCCATTCTTTCCTGTTTTGTTCTGTTCCATTCTATTCCATTCTAGTCTAGTCTAGCCTAATTAAATTAATCTATTCCATTCTTCTGTTCTGTTCTGTTCTAATTTCTATTTTATTTTCTAATTCTATTCTATCCTGTATTATATTCTATTTTATTCTAATTTATATTATATTCTAATTTATATTCTATTTTCTAACTCTCTTCTATTATTCTCTTCTGTTTTATTCTAATTTATATTCTATTCTAATTTATATTCTATCCTATTCTAATTTCTATATCTACAGTATATCTATTATATTCCAATTTCTATATCTATTCTATTCTATTCTTGAGACTTCATCCCATGCCTGGAACTAAAAGCAATACCTTATTTTTGGAACAGAAAAAGAGTTAGTGTGTTAGCTTCCTTTTCTTTCACTTTCTGAAAAATCTAAAATAAACATGAGGTGGCTTTGTTTTGCTGTGTTTTCTTTTAAAAGCACTCAAAACAAATTACCGTTTTGCAGGCCATTCAAAGAGGACTATTTGCAGGAATTGGCTGTGGGGATTTTAAAAATGCCTAGTTTCTTCCCTGACTCCAAAATTGATGCTCAAGAAATATATCGTTTAGTCGTAATTGGAACATAAACTTTATCCAACTCTATTCTTCGATAAGCAAGACGCAACATCATTTTGGACTGAATGGTAAAGGGCTGCAGCAATAGCATCTCTACCCTTTTTAACATATGAATTGTCTTTTTATCAACATTATGGAAAATGAGGTCAGTAGGAGGTTTTGTGGTAAAGATCTATTTTGTTTTTGAAGAGCTGAATTCCTCTGTGGATGGTTTAATGTGTTTTATCCTTCCTCTCTTCCCTCTTTCTGTTTTCTTCAGTTCTATATTTGTTTTTTTGTTTGTTTGTTTGCTTATATTGTCATTTATGTATTTATTTTGTTTCTGGTTATTGTTTCTTTTTGTCCATTATTAGATTCAAACCAATTTTACTTCGTTGCACTGAAAAATACAGCATTGTTTTGCTTCTCTTTGGATATTAGGCGCCTTCCAGCATTTTGCTGATTTTGTGGTGGCCCGCTGGAGTGGAACTGGTGGCAGACTCGGACAGTGAGGAGGCTGGGGAGGAACATGGGCCAGTCCTGGAGTCTGGGGAAGGCTCTGCATCAGAGCAGAGATGGGGCCAGGGCCGTCTGACAGCTATCAGCTGCCTTCAGAGTCAGAGATCAATGGGGTAGAAGAACAGCTGGAGCCAGTTCCCAGTGTGCGCATGCGCAGAGCTGCCAGAAGAAGGGAACAGCTAAGGAACAAGGGTCGACTTGGGAGTAAAGCCACAGGTGGACGGTGAATGGCCCCTCCCATAGGGAATAAAAGAGGAGTGAAAGGGGAATGGGGTTTTGCAGGAGATAATTAGTTCATTGGGGTGAAGATCTGTTCCTGCATTCCTGCCAAGTATTGTTCTGCTACAGTGTGGCATCTGAAAGATATCAGCCTGGCAACTCTCCAAGCCTGATAAGGTGTTGGTTGTAAATCTCTCTTGAAAGACTGTTGGCCAGGATTTTGCTGGATGTGAATGATAGGAATTCACATGAGCCTAAGAAAAAAGGGTTTTTGTTGGGATCGAGGAGTCTGCTTTGTGATTTTTGTGAAGCCTAGGTCAAAACAAACTAGCTCTAAAGATTTTTACATACAGGTGAGGAAGGGGCTGGGGGACAATTGGGGTTAGTTGTAACAATAAACACATCTAACTCCCTCCAGTATGCATGTACTTGTGGCCTAGAACAGAACATGGTCGGAACTTACAAACCTACATGGATTTCTTGATAGTGAAAACAATTAATCCATGGAACAACTTGCCTCCAGAAGTTGTGGGTGCTCCAATCCTGGAGGTTTTTAAGAAGAGATTGGACAACCATTTGTCTGAAATGGTAAAAGGTATCCCTTTTGGAAGTTAAAACCCACCCAGGGGTGGGATTCAGTTTTTTTAACAACTGGTTCTGTGAGCATGGCTTGGTTGGTGGGTGTGGCTTGGTGATCATGTGACTGGGTGGGCATGGCCAACTCGACATCACTCATGTCAAGGGGCGCTTCTCCTCGCCTGGCCGCTCATGACAGTGGGGATGCTGCAACGGTCATAAGTGTGAAAAATGGTCATAAGTCACTTTTTTCAGTGCCATTGTAACTTTAGTGAATGGTCACTAAATGAACTGTTGTAAGTCAAAGATTACCTGTACAAAATACAAAAAGCTTCTTTGCTTGCAAAAAGCTGCCCTAAATAACAATCATTAGATTAAAAATACCTGCAAGCCGGAGTTACAAATCAGGCAGGGTTCCAGAGCACCTTGAGGAATGAAAAAGCCAACTCTTGCTCATAAAGTGAAACCCTTTAGCAGAGAGGTCATTTAAGCTCTCCAGAAAAAGCACACCCAAAAAGCAATCCTTAGATACATTTGCACCACTTAAAGATACCAGTTGGTCTCATTCACCTCATAAGATATCCTAAGGAAATCATCCAGATTTAAGGAAAGGTCACATGCCACCCAGAAAGGCAGTAAAAAAATCAGTGCCAAGCTTGCATCCTGCCTCTTGGAAGTATACCCCAAAAGGACAGTGCCAGATACCACTAAAGCAGTGAAGGAACACCCCCTCCCCAGATAGAAAAAGAAACCATGAGGCAGGAAAAAATTCAAACACAACACAAATAATTCAATTCAAAAGGTAGCTGTTGCTTGTTGAAGCTGAATAGGGAAAATTATCCAATCAATAAACACAGGATTAAACTTCACCAAGCACAGAATCAACCTTCACCAAAAACCAGTTTTAGACCAAAACTCAGAAAGGGTATGTAAACATTTGAATGTCAATCTTTCTAGCTAGCCAAGAAACCTTGCTGAATGTCACTCATCTTGGTTCCCTGTCATTAAAAGCCTTGCTTCATTATTCAATTATTTCTTCAAAGTGCTGATTGTCCAAGGAAGTATTTCCTCCTGACAGCAGTGTGAAAATCTTAAAACAACCCTTCCCCTTTAAGAAAGCCAAGCCTCAGAAGCTTCAGAGACAGGAAGTCTAGGCATTCTGGCAAGAATGTAATAAGGGTGGGTAAAAAAAACAAAAGGAGATTGCTTCTAACTACCATTTCTCCAAACTGCTTAGAAAGTTAACAAGGGGTTCTATAGAACCGGACAGAACCAGTAGAATCCCACCCCTGCCTTCTCCTAGGAAAATGAAATACTTTAGGATATACTAAAAAGGCAGAATATTTCCCCTAAAAGAGAAGTAGAAACTCAGAGCCACCCTGCCTTTGCTAATGGGCCATTAAGGCCTGGGCCAGCCTATTCTACATAACAAAGATCTATCTCCTCCAGGTAGAGCTATCATAGGAATTGCCCAAAGCCCTTTCATTACATCATCATCCAGCAAGGCTCAACCAAGCCAGGGACTCAGGACAACCTACAGAGTTGTCCCTGCATGGCCCCATGGGAATCTGACAACCAATCAGAACACAAGCTCAAATTCAAATCCCAACAGAGGGCATAAAACCAAGGGACTCTCAGCATCTCCTCCCTTTTCCTTTGCCCGAGTGCTCCAAGGCTTGTGATCCTGTCCACCATTAAACCATCTTTCCAAACAACCTCCATGTCTTTTTCCCCACTTGGAACTGAACCCAGAAGGATATTTCTTCTAACACCCACTTGATTAGAAGTGGGGTTGGACTAGAAGACCTCCAAGGTCCCTTCCAACTCTGTTATTAGCAGAGGTTTTGCAGGTCTTTATGGAATAATTAATTTTGTTGTCTCCTAAACAGGTGTACAGGGTAACAGAGTCACCCTGAGACCTTTAATCCAATGTACCAAGAGGATACTGGCTTAGGAAACAAGAGGTTGGTACAAGAGAAAGTCTTGCAGAAATTATCTTCCCCTTGTTTCTGTGCTTTCCCTTGTGACTTCATTGTCTTTTGTATGTATGTGATGTTAGGCTGCTTCAATCACAAACAGCTCTAAGCTGTTTACAGTTCAGGCCATGCATCATAAAATCCAGTCATTTAAAGCTAGTCCCTAATAGTCAAACTATAAGATCTTTATCACCATCAGAATAATGGAATAACAACAGAATAGCAATGTCAGCCTTGGAAGTCTTTTTTTTTTCCTTGGAAGCTCTGGGGTTGCCACATTCAGTGCCTGGGAATTTGGGAGGGGGGTTTCATAGTGGGCTAGAAGATTAGACACAACAACATTCTTTCTCAGAGCATCAAGGACATGTTGCTCTGCACCTAGAGGAGAGTGACTGGGAGGGTATCTCCAGTTGGGGCAAAGATTTGATTGGGCCATGTGATGGACTGATGGATGGCAGGGGATGGATCTTTAATTTCTCTTTTGGGAAGGGAAAACTTGGAACTCTCAGATTTGGGTTTTCCCAGATGTGCCAATTTGACAACTCTAATAAAATAGAACTTTGAGGAATTGTTTGTCTCAGAGTTTATTGGTTTGGAGGTTGGTTAGTTGGAACGCTGACAAACAATAGAACAACACAGTTGGAAGGACCTTCTCTTTATTAGACTAGATGCACCCGGTTCCTGCAACCGTTCTTCATAAATTTTAGCTTCTGGTCCCCTAACCATCTTTTTTTAAAGAATTTTTTATTTTTGAATAAACATACACAAACAAAACAAAACCATAAAAACCATCTTCCAGTTACATACATACAGTGTGTCGGTTGGTTACAAATTTTTTGTGCATCCTCTCCATAGTCCTCACTTACAATTGCTTGTATAAATTCTCATATTATCAATCTGATATTTGTTTGTTTATTTGATTGTTTGTTTGTTTGTTTGTTTGACTTGTATGCCTCCCCCTCTCCAAAAAGGACTCAGGGCGGCTCACAAATAAAATCAGAACAATAAATTACCTAATATGAGATTAAATTAAACAAGCCAAATTAACTAAAAACCCATTAATAATTTAAAATATAAAACCAATCCCCCCGAGGAGTCAGCACAGCCCAGCCTGTTCAAACAACCAGGTTTTTAAATCATGGCGGAAGGTGTGGAGGTCAGGGGCCAGGCGGAGCCCCAGAGGTAGTTGGTTCCACAGAGTGGGAGCCACTACAGAGTAGGCCCGCCCCCGGGATACCGCCAAACGACACTGGGTCGCAAATGGCACTCTGAGGAGTCCCTGCCTGTGCGCTCGTACAGGGCGGTTGGTATTCGATGCCGGCAGTAGACGCTCCCGTAGATAACCTGGACCTATGTCTTGTAGGACTTTGAATGTCAATACCAGAACCTTGAATCCCATCCAGAGGGCAATTGGTAACCAATGTAGGTCACACAGGAGGGGTGTAACATGGGAGTACCGGGAAGCTCCCATCACAACCCGTGCAGCCGCATTCTGCATATGTATACATTATTATCATTGTTAATCATTTATTGGACTAAACTATTATTCCTTCATTTTATATGAGATATTCAAAGTTTTAAATTAATTTATAAGATAACAATTCATATCATCATCCTAAATCCATCCAATAGTAATACATCTTTATATTATATTCTGTATAATTCTATCATCCTTGTATTGTAAAATTATCTAACATATTTCATTTCCATATTTTTTTCCAACCATTAATAAAATAAATCCCATATCTTACAAAATTGTTTATCTTCTTGTTCTCTTATTTCAAATGTCAATTTACTCATTTCAGCACATTCCATTATTTTCTTAATAACTTCTTCCTGTGTTGGTATTTTCTCATTTTTCCAATTTTTAGCAAATATAATCCTAGCCGCTGTTAATACATTTACAATCAAATATTTCAATTCCCTACTGTATATTTCTGGTAAAATCCCCAATAAAAATATCTGTTTAAAGTCTATGTGTTTCTTTGTCATTTTTTCCAACCATGTGTGGATTTTAGTCCAATATCTTTTATCTTCTGCATATGTCCACCACATATGGTAATATGAACCTGGTATATGATGACATTTCCAACATTTTTCAGATTTATTCTTAAACATTCTTGCTATTCTCGTTGGGGGTAAGTGCCACCTTGATCCCTAACCATCTTTGTTGCTCTTCTCTACACTTTGTCTAGAGTCTATGTGTTTGCTAAAATCAACCCAACCTGATGACATATCATTATTTAATTCAAATATGTACATTGGAAGTCAGTGCCGAACCACTTTCTTACTGTTGCCAAAGAAGCAGCTCCATTGTGTGCATTAGGTCTTCAGGAATCGTGGTGGACCTGAAAGAGTATTTTGATGCCTTCAAATCAATGTGGATTTCTAGTGATTGCCTTGACAAGTTTCTGCAGTTTTCTTAGCAAAGTTTTACAGAAGTGGTTTGCCCTTACCTTGCTTCCTAGGGCTGAGAGAGAGAGGCTGGCTGGCCCAAGCTGCACAGTTGGCTTTGTGTCCAAGGCAAGACTAGAACTCACAATTTCCTGGTTTCTAGCCTGGTACCTTCACCACTGCACCAAATTGTCTCTGAAGGAGATTTTGATTTTGTCTTTGACTTTTTCAGTACTACTGTTACCGAGTAAGAGTTGAATTGAATCAAATTGAATACTGTATTTGGTCAAATGTGACACACAAAGGAAATTTTCTCTGGTGCAGAAGCTTTCCATGTACATGAAAAGAAAAAGATGTGGAGTTGTTAGGATATATGCAGAGTAACCCTTGTGTAACAAGGATATGCACATTGAAATGGATATGAGAAGAGTTATGAATAAATACACAGCCACACAGAGACACACCAAATTGTGTTAATGTTTACTCGAAGAAATAGCACAGTCCACTAAACAGTCCAGGTCATACATGTTTTAACAGTCCAGCAGTATCCAGTTATAAAGTCTTCTTACCCTTTTCACGTCTTTTACAGCAGACACATATCAAACCATAATACAACAGATAATCTTCGATATCAACAGAATATCAAAGTAAACAGAGTTAGTCAGTATCAGTCCATATTCAGTCAGAGAGAAAATCAATATCAGCATCAAGAGAGATCTTCAGTGGGAGAGAGAGTTAAACCATGGTCGATATCTCCCTCTTATGGCAACTTGCAGTACATTCAACCAACCAGAACACAGCATAATACATTACAGTATTTTTCCTTAAAGCTACAGACATATATATTTGAGCTTTATATATTGTCAACCCAACTATGTTATGTACATATACTTAACAGGAGTGAAGTGTTCTCCCAGGCTCGTGGTCTTGCAGAAAATTTAAAAGAAAAGAAAAACTACTCTTTAATTTGTGCTTCTGAATGAATTTAATGAAAAAGAAATTATATTGAAATCCTTTGAATAAGAATCAGAGGAGGAGGAGGAGGAGGAGATGTGGAGGAGGAGATGTGGAGGAGGAGGAGGAGGAGGAGGAGGAGGAGAAGAGGAGGAGGAAGAGGAAGAAGAAGAAGAAGAAGAAGAAGAAGAAGAAGAAGAAGAAGAAGAAGAAGAAGAAGAAGAAGAAGAAGAAGAAGAAGAAGAAGAAGACAACCAGGGAGTAAAGAAGATAATAAGATAATAATGCTACAACAATGATATAATAGACTGACTTCTGTTTTGAAAAACATTATGTGTTTTTCAAAACCAAAGTCTTTATGCTTCCTTTTCCATGGATGCCTTTTTGTTGATAAATTAAAGAGCCTACAATAGTTGTGTTTTGTTTGTCCCTGCATGACTGTTTTTGAAGGCAAGAACTTAATCCCTTTATCTGTTCTCATCTGGCAAAATTGATTCACAACGAGGTCCTTGGTGGGTTTTTTTTAATGCGATAGATGAATATTGTATTAGAGTCAGGCCGAAGCTTCTAATGTATGAAAATAGTATTCCAGGGTGATCTGTTTTTGTAGCAGCTCCTTTCAGACCTAATGCCTCTGCCCGGCATCCTCTGGAAAATGTATTTCTTTTGATCACCATGGCATTAGCGTTTTGAGTGATAAACATGGCATCCTCAAACACTTCTGCCTTTTGTCTGCTCAGTTTCTATGGGAGGCTTTCAAAGAGCTGCCTCTTTGGAGGCCATCAAAGACATCTTTGTATTATTTTGCTTTCCTTCAGGTGGGAAGTTTTGCATTGCTAAATAAAGCTTTAACACCTAGAGGAGCAGAGAGACAGACAACCTCACCGTCACTGAAGTAGCAGACAATTCCTTGAGCTGCACCTTTTCAGGCAGAAAGGTGCCATACCCCTGTCAGAGTCTGAATCTGAGGAGGAAGATGAACAGCTGTGGAGGAAACTGGGGAAGGGCAAAGTCCAGCTGGGCAGAGCAGGGAAGAGGAAGAACAAGGGAGAGGGAGTTCAGAGGAAGACCGAGGCCCACCCACCCTTTTTTTTTAATTACATTTATATGCCGCCCTTCTCCGAAGACTCAGGGCTTACCAATTTTTGGAGCACAACCCAATGCGCTCAGCAATAGCCTTCCTTCCATTGTATATGCCTGCTTATTACTAAGCGGCATTTTTACAAGGTCAGCTAATTGCCCCCAACAATCTTGGGTCTTCAATTTACCTACCCCGAGAGGATGGAAGGCTGAGTCAACCTTGAGCCTGGTGGGATTCGAGCCTACAGTAATTGTAGACAGCTGGATCTTAAGAGCAGGCATTTAACAGCCTGAGCCACCAAAGCTCAATCACTCTTCATCCTAGGGCATGCAGGGAGGAATGGAGAAGAGAGCAACGTGGGTTGTGTGGCTTATGGGGGAGGAAAGGAACCTGATTCCCTTCATTAGTCACATCTGGGAAGAGAGTTTAAAAGAAACCCCCAAAAGTACATCTCACAACCCAGTTCCAGAGTTCTGGTGGTGACCCACACCCACACACCCACACATGGACATTGTGGTCATATGATTGCATTTTGGATGCTTGGCAACCATCTCACCTTTATCACCAATTGAAGAGTTCTGTGGTCCCCTGAAATGATTTATAATATTTTTTATCCAAGTTCCCAGCCAGTTTCTTGGGGGAGGGGTAGAGGGAAATTTCCATAGTGTTCTGGCCTAGGCTTCACAAAATCACGAAGCAGACTCCTCGTCCCAACAAAAACCTTTTTTATTAGGCTAATGTGAATTCCTATCATTCACATCCAGCAACATCCTGTCAAACAGTCTTTCAAGAGTGATTTACAACCACAGACCTTATCAGGCTTGGAGGGCTGCCAGGCTGATAGCTTCCAAATACCACACTGTAGCAGAAATTACTTGACAAGAAGTCAGAAACAGATCTTCATCCTAATGAATTGAACTAATTGTCTCCTGCAAACACCACTCCCCTTTCACTTCTCTTTATTCCCTATGGGAGGGGCCATTCACCATCCACCTTACTCCCAAGTTGACCCTTGTTCCCTTCTCCTGGCAGCTCTGAGCATGTACACATTGGGAACAGGCTCCAGCTGTTCTTCTGCCCCACTCATCTCCGACTCCGAAGGCAGCTGATAACTGTCGGATGGCCCTGGCCCCATCTCTGCCTCCAAACCAGAGCCCTCGTCAGAGTCTTCCCCAAACTCCAGGACTGGCCCACGTTCATCCCCAACCTCCTCACTGTTCGAGTCTTCCACCAGTTCCACTGGCCACTGGTGGGCCACAACACGTAAGAATGCATCAACTTGTTTAAGAACTACAGTGTTCATTTAACAATCACTTCCTTTGCTTTTTGGCAACCACTGCAAAAGGATCATAAAACCAAGCTGGTCACAAGGATGCTACGACTTATGACCGTCATGACTTACGTCAAAAATTCCCGGCACTATTAGGATGGTAAGTCGAGGACTATTCATCCCGAGCATTACACCTGAAATGGGGTCAGAGCAACACAGAACAGAATGGAGGAATGGCTTCCCAGGACTGCAAATTTCTATTTTTTACTTGGTACAACCTAAAATAGTATTTGCCTTTTTTAGCAGCCTTGTCAAACTGCTAAGTCCTATTGAAATAGAGATTAACTGCTTGTTCCCCATCACTGCTTCAGGAGTAATGAATTTCAAACTCCCTCCTTGCCTGGAGTAAAGACCCTTTCACATACTTTATATATATATATATATAATTCATAAACATTTTGAATACATTGTATTGTCAGGGCATATCATTTACAGAAAAGCGAAGAAAGAACAAAAAGGAATATTAACATATATACTAATAACAATAGAAATAGTGTAACAGAATAGTTTTAACTAGATTTCTCTTTATATTAGCTTATTTGTAGTTCTGTTGGTTATACTGGCATATTTATCATTATGAACAATCTTTATATTTAGTTCATACATAGCAATAATCTTTCTTCATCTAATTTCTACCTCTTATCTCTAACCACTCGTAAAATCTATTGCATGTTAAGTAATATTCTATATCTTCTTTGTCCTTTATTTTTAATGTCAATCTATCCATCTCTGCACAGTCTAATATCTTCCAAATTACATCCTCATCTGATGGAGTGTTCTCATTTTTCCAGTATTGTGCTTGGTGCTGTCAATACATGCAAAACTAGATATATATAGTCCCTTTATCATAGCCCTCCGGCATTATACCCAACAAAAATATTTCTAGCTTCGGAGCTATAGGTTGCTTAATCATCTTTTCCAACTATGTATGTATTTTCATCCAATATTTTCTTGCTTTCACACAGTGGTGGGCTACAAATTTTTTAACAACTGGTTCTCTGGCTGGGTAGGTGTGGCCGGTTGGTCATGTGACTGGGTGGGTGATGTCATTCATCACACCCAGCCCCACCTCCCTGCCACTCACCTCAAAGGAACAGGTAGGATTCAGCCTGTTGGGGCTAATCCCACCCACCACTGGTGGCCCCGCCCCCACTTGTTTTTTGGCCTGCTTTTTGACCTGTTTTTGAGCTGTTTTCAGGCCAACTTTTGGCTGTTTTTAGGCTGATTTTGGGCTGTTTTCAGACCATTTGGAGCTGTTTTCAGCCCAATTTTCAGGCCATTTTCAGATTGTTTTTCTGACTTAAATGGCCCAAAAATGGCCTGAAAACAGCCTGAAAAAATGACTTGTTTTCCAGGCCAGTTTTGGGCCCTTTTCAGGCCATTTTTTGCCCAAAAAATGGCTGAAAACAGCCTGAAAAACATGCAGGGTCGGAGCCAACCAGTGGCCCGATTTGCCAGTTCTCCAAATCACGCAGAATCGGAATAAGGGGTTCAGGTGAACCGGTCCAAACCTGCAGCAGCCCACCTCTGCTTTCATACAAGTCCACCACATATGATAATAAGTACCTGGGGTCTGATTACACTTCCAACGGCGGACACATTGCTAAACATTTTTGCTAATCTTGCCGGTGGCAACCCTTTCACATCCTCAACGCTGTAAGATACCTGCTCTAGCAGAACAGGTGGAATAAATTGGTGATATCTTTGATCCTCTCAAGAAAAGAGAACTTGCCCAATGGGAAATAAATTTAGAAGTAATTTAAAGGAAGATAGAAAAACTATATATATATATATATATTTGGCCCTAGATTCATTTCAATAAAATTATTTGAAAACAAATTAATTCCAAAGAGAAATACAAACCTAACTTTGGGCCAAATGTAAGGAAGCTAAAACAGGTAGTCTTCAACTTATGACTAGAATAGAGCCCAACATTTCTGTCGCTAGGTGAAACATTTGTCAACTGAATGTTGGCCCATTTTATAACCACACTTGTTAAGTGAATCACTGCAGTTGTTCACTTAGTAACATGGTTGTTAAGTGAATCTCATTGATTTTGCTTGTAAAGAGGTCGCAAAAGGAGATCACATAACTCTGGAACACTGCAACCGTCATAAATACGAGCCCATTGCCAACATTTGAATTTTGATCACATAAGCATGGCGATGCCGCAACGGACATAAGTGTGAAAAAATGGTCATAAATAACTTTTTTTTCCAGTGCCATTGTAATTTTGAAAAGTCACTAAGTGAACTGTTGAAAGTTGTGTTAATTCTATTCTATTCTGCATGGTAACCTACAGTCACCATGACTAAATTATATAACAGAAGTTAACACTTAACAGTAGCATCCACCAATTTTAGAGGAATGGAATGGAATGGAATGGAATGGAATGGAATGGAATAGAATAGAATAGAATAGAATAGAATAGAATAGAATAGAATAGAATAGAATAGAATAGAATAGAATAGAATAATTGGAAGGTCTTCTAGTCCAACCCCCTGCTTAGGCAAGAAACCCTATACCATTCCTGACAAATGGTTATCCAACCTCTTCTTAAAATCTTCCAATGTTGGAGCATTCACAACTTCTGGAGGCAAGTTGTTCCACTGACTAATTGTTCTAACTGTCAGGAAATTTCTCCTTAGTTCCAGGTTGTTTCTCTCCTTGATTAGTTTCTACCTGTTGCTTCTCGTCCTGCCTTTCAGGTGCTTTGGAGAATAGCTTGACTCCCTCTTCTTTGTGGCAGCCCCTGAGATATTGGAAGACTGCTATCCTGTCTCCCCTAGTCCTTCTTTTCATTAAACTAGACATACCCAGTTCCAGCAAATGTTCTTTATATATATTTAGCCTCCAGTCCCCTAATCATGTTTGTTGTTCTTCTCTGCACTCTTTCTAGAGTCTCAACATCTTTTTCACATTGTGGCAACCAAAACTGGATGTAGTATTCCAAGTGTGGCCTTACCAAGGCATTATATGTAAAGCGGTATTAACACTTCATGTGATCTTGATTCCATCCCTTTGTTGATGCATCCTCAAACTGTGTTGGCTTTTTTTTTGGCAGCTGCTGAACATTGCTGGCTCATATCTAAGTGATTGTCCACTAGGACTCCAAGATCCCTCTCCCAGTCAACACTTTTGAGCAAGGTACCACATATACTGCATCTGTTCATTTTGTTTTTATATTGGATAGTTAATAAGAAAATTGCAGGCTCCATTATGATAATCACTGGAGGATTAACTGTCTTTAGAAGGAGGTTTGTTTGTGTAACAGAACCTATGGCATAGTTAGGAGAATCTGTTTTTGTTACTCTTGAAGTAAATAAGAAAGGACATTTCTGGTTCATTCATTGTTGCCAGAGGTGGTATTCAGCAGGTTCTGACTGGTTCTGGAAAACCAGTAGCAGAAATTTTGAGTAGTTTGGAGAACCAGCAAATACCACCTCTTTTTTTTTTGAAAATTTTTTTTTATTTTAAGACAAACATAAAAACATAAAAGCCATCTTCCATTTTATATACATACAGTGTGTCAGTTGGTTACAATTTTTTTGTGTTATCCTTTTGTAATCATCACTCACAATTTGTAAAAAAGATTCTCATATTGTCAATCTAAAACAAGCTTATATATTTATCAGTTATTATTTATGCATGACTAAAGTATTTATTTCATCCTTTATACGAGATATTCTCAATTTTATTATAAAGTTGATATTACATTTTCATCCAATGGTTATATATGTCTATATTATATTTTATATCAATCTATTAAATTTCTATTACAAAATTATGTAATCTATTACATTACCAAGTCTTTTTATCCAACCATTGCTAACACAAATCCCATATCTTATAAAATGGTTTATCTTCAGCAAATACCACCTCTGGCTGGCCCTTCCCCCATCTCTTCTCTGCCTACCAAGTCCCAGCTGATTGGCTGGGTCTTCTTTTGTTGCCCTGCACAGGAGAACGGAGCTGGAAAGCAGGTTAGTGGGGTGGGGAGGGGAGGGGATTTTGCAGTATCCTTCCCCCAGGAGTGGGGTGGAAATGGGGATTTTGCAGTAAGCTTCCCCTGCCATGCCCACCAAGCCACGCCCACCAAGCCATGCCCACCAAGCCATGCCACGCCCACCAAGCCACACCATGCCCACCAAGTCATGCCCACAGAACCGGTAATAAAAATTTTGAATCCCACCACTGATTCACACTCAACATCTACTTCGTCCAGCAGTTACAAGGTAGATAAATTAATTTCCAAATTACTTATATTGACCCTCTCATGGTATCTCTGTTCTCTAGTTCCCCAACAATAATCCATAATCTCCTTCTGAAAAATCACATATCATCCGTATTAATCCTTGCTCCCCCCCCACAAAGAAACTTGCAATTTGCACATTCCTTATGAAAGAGTCTCTGCCTGTATCCATGTAGTTTAGTTTACTTTATTGTCATTTTCTTGCCCACAATGGGTTAATTCAGTACCCAGGTTAAACATGTTGTGTGAATGTAGCCATTTCGATACGTAGAGCAAAGGTATTGCACCCTAATATTTACAACAACAACTGACCCCCAAATTTCCATTTCTAAGCAATGGAAGACTTAAGCCAGCAGGGTTAAGCCAGCAGGGAAAGTTACCATTGGTGGTCTTGTAACCCCAGAACAGTGTATAGAATAGAAATAGAAATAGAAATAGAAATAATAGAATAGAATAGAATAGAATAGAATAGAATAGAGCAGAACAGAACAGAACAGAACAGAACAGAATAGAATAGAATATAGAATAGGAGCTGGAAGGGACCTTAGAGGTCTTCTAGTCCAGCCCGCTGCTCAAGTATGAGAACCTATTCAATCTCAGACAAGTGACTGTCCAATCTCGTCTTAAAAACCTCCAATGATGGAGCACCCATGATTTCTGGAGGCAACCTGTTCACTGGTTAATTGTCCTCAATGTTAGGAAGTTTCAGTGCAACCATAATAAAAACATGCTAGTTGCCAAGTACCCAAATTTTGATCAGGTGACCATGGGGACGCTGCCACCGTCAGAAGTTGAGGATTACCTATATTAAAATTAAGAAAAACACTTATATTTTAATTAATTTAATTTAATAATTGGACTCGTATGCCGCCCCCTCTCCGAAAGGACTCAGGGCGGCTCACAACTAAAAATACAATCAATAAATACATTAAAAACAAATTAAATCTAACAAGCCCAAATAAAATCAGTTTAACCCCACCCCCAGGACGTCAGTCCGGCCCGGCCTGTTTATATTTATAATTAATCACATCATGAGATTATGGGATTGAGTCAGAGGTGGGTATTCAGCAGGTTCTGACCAGTTCTGGAGAACCGGTAGCAGAAATTTTGAGTAGTTCAGAGAACCAGCAAATCCCACCTCTGACTGGCCCCACCCCCATCTAGTCTCCGCCTCCCGAGTCCCAGCTGATTGGCTGGGTCATCTTTTGTTGCCCTGCACAGGAGAACAGAGCTGGAAAGCAGGTTAGATGGGTGGGGAGGGAATAAGGATTTTGTAGTAGCCTTACCCCAGGAGTGGGTGGGGAATGGAGATTTTGCAGTAATCTTCCCCTGCCATGCCCAACTAGCCACACCCACCAAGTTACACCACGCCCACCAAGCCATGCCCACAGAACCAGTAGTAAATTCTTTTGAATCCTACCTCTGGATTGAGTGTCACCAACAAAAACATTTGCTTAGGGCAATATAGACAGCCTGGGTTGCATATTGTGACTTCTATTGTGTTACATAAAGGAGCAAAACATAAAAGATCCCATCGCTGTACCGGTCTGACAATGGAAGGTCCTTCTGCTATTTTCCCTCCCCAATTATTCCCCTTCAATTTGATTGAAAAGAAATTGCTTCAATTTCTGTTCTTTTTTTAAAGGAGAGGAAAATTTGCAGTGAAATTTTTCCTGGGTGACACACACTTAATGTAGTGAATGAATCTTCCAATATACAAAAAAAACCCCACCAATCCACCCCTATTAGCAAGCTTTCTTCCTATTTTGCTCCTCCTGGGTTTATATATCTATATCAGAGGTGGTATTTGGAAGGTGGTATTTGGAAGGTTCTGTCCAGTTCTGGAGAACCGGTAGTGGAAATTTTGAGTAGTTCAGAGAACCGGCAAATAAAACCTCTGACTGGCTCTATCCCCATCTATTCCCTGCCTCCCATTGAGTCCCAGCTGATCAGCTGGGTTTTCTTTTTGTTGCCCTGCAAGGAGAATGGAGCTGGAAAGCAGGTTAGCGGGGTGGGAAGGGAATGGGGATTTTGAAGTATCCTTCCCTTGCCATACTCACCAAGCAACACCCAGCAAGCCACACCACACCCACACCAAGCCACACCACGCCCACTAAGCCACACCCACAGAACTGGTCGTAAAAAAATGTGAATACCACCACTGATGTATATATTTCTGACCACACTGCTGGGACACTTGGAGTCCTGCAGAGCAATGAAAAAAATTTGGATAGAAATAACACGTAGTCCTTGACTTATGACCACAATCGAGCCCAAAATTTCAGTTGCAATGGTTGTTACGTGAGTTTTGCCCCATTTTATGACCTTTCTTGGCACAGTTGTTAAGTGAATCACTGCAGGTGTTAAATGAGCAACATGGTTGTTAAGTGAATCTGGCTTCCCCATTGGCTTTGCTTGTGGGAAGGTCACAAAAGCAGATCCCATAACCAGGGGTGGGATTCTACCGGTTCTGTCCATTTCTGTAGAACCTGTTGCTCTGAAGAGCAGCAAACAGAGAGCAGACATAGAACCGGTTCTATGTTTGCTGCTGTTTTGGCCCACCCGCCCGCCCGGGCTCTTACCTGACCTTTATTTCCTGCGTTCCTGAGACACAGCTGTGGTTGAAAAAGCAGGAAAAAGGGCTTTTCCAACCCCTGCACACTTGCACACAGCGCTGCTCAGCTGTCTGGGCAGCTCAGCAGGTTGTAAATTGCACTCACGCAACTCGCGCGCAACGCAGAGGGACAGAACCGGTAGTTATACCGGTCGTATCCCATCCCTACCCATAACCCCAGGAGACTGCAACCGTCATAAATCCATGCC
Source organism: Naja naja (assembly GCA_009733165.1). Taxonomy (NCBI): domain Eukaryota; kingdom Metazoa; phylum Chordata; class Lepidosauria; order Squamata; family Elapidae; genus Naja; species Naja naja. The sequence goes on along the minus strand of CM019152.1, from coordinate 55,844,880 downwards.
AGTTGCCAAGCATCTGAATTTTGGTCACATGACCATGAGTAACAATCATAAGTGTGAAAGCCACCATAAGCCACTTTTTTTCAATGCTGCTCTAACTTTGAACTGTCACTCATTGAATGGTTGTAAGTCAAGAACTTCCTGCCATAGGAAACGAATTCTTAGTTGCTTATCAGGTCAACCAAAAGCTGCCTTTCCATGTGCAAATATGATCTTATGCACATGTCTCCATCCTTCAATCAACCAATCAATCAATCAGAATAGACCTGGAAGGGATATTGGAGATCTTCTAGTCCAACCCCTTGCTCAAGCAGGAGATGGACCTTATTGTCAACTCGTAAATCATTCCTATGCCTGTTTCCGAGTTGACATTAGAAGGAGGGGGGGAAAGGCCTGACGGAGCAGTGGGGCAGATGAAGGCCAGAAGCACATTCCATGCTTATCTTGTGGAGACTGTAGTCTAGGCGACTGGATCTTCTGCCCCCAAAAATCTTTCATTGGAGAGTGTGATTGATGACATCCAGCCTGTGAATGTGCTTTGTTGGAGAATCTGATATATGACGCACTCAGGGGGGTGGAGAGAAACAGGGTCATAGGTGATAGCAAATTATGTGTCTCAGAATTGGCTTCAGTATGGGTTAGTGCCGGACACGTTGCTCCTAATAAATCTTTTGAATTTTTTCGAAGCTTGGCTCAAGGCTCATGATTTAATTAGGGCAATTGTCGGAACCCTGACACCTATAACCATTTCAGACAAGTGACTGTCCAGTCTCTTCTTAAAGACCTCCAGTGATGAAGCATCCACAATTTCTGAAGGCAAGCTCTTCCACTGGTTAGTTGTTCTGACTGTTAGGAAGTTTCTTCTTATTTCTAGGTTGCTTCTCTACTTGATTAGTTTCCATCCATCCATTAGTTTCCATCCAACTTCTTGTCCTGCCTTCTGGTGCTTTGAAGAACACATTGACCCTTTCTTCTTTGTGGCAGCCCCTCAAATATTGGATCACTGCTCTCATGTCACCCCAGTCCTTTTTCTGGACTATCCATACCAGAGGTGGTATTCGGCAGGTTCTGACCAGTTCTGGAGAACCAGTAGCGGAAATGTTGAGCAGTTTGGAGAACCGGCAAATACCACCTCTGACTGGAGATTTTACAGTATCCTTCCCCTGTCACACCCACCAAGCCATGCCCACAGAACTGGTAGTAAAAAAAATTGAATCCCACCACTGACCCATTCCCAATTCCTGCAACCATTCTTCATATGTTCAGTTGGAGAACTGCTTAATGAAAATGGTACTGAATCCAGTGTTGTGTCTGTACAGCTGAAATCTTACGCAGAGTCCTATCCAGTAACACAAGACATTGACTTACTGTCATTTTTGTCACCTAATTTCCTTCAAATGCCCAGAGGAAATCCATCCACAAGATTTGAAAGTTAATATTCATTCCCTTTGTCGCCCCAAAGCAACCTCTATTGATCAACGGAAGACCTGCCTATACAGGAGCTTCAGGCTAGCTATGGACATGCATATTCACCATCACATTATGGCTTTCCTGAGTAAGCAAAATATAGAATAAAAAAGGGAATGGAAATTAAGGGTAAGAGATAAGATAAGGAAAGGACAGGGAAAATAAGGGATTGGAGATGAAAATGTATGAAGAACGGTTGCGGGAATTGGGAATGTCTTTATTGTTGTTAGTCGCAAAGTTGTGTCCGACCCATCGGGACCCCATGGACAATGTTCCTCCAGGCCTTCCTGTCCTCTACCATCCTCTGGAGTCCATTTAAGCTCATGCTGACTGCTTCAGTGACTCCATCCAGCCCCCTCCTTCTCTGCTGTCCCCTTCTTCTTCTTTTGCCCTCCATCTTTCCCAGCATTCAGCTCTTCTCCAGGGAGTCCTTCCTTCTCATGAGGTGGCCAAAGGCTTTGAGTTTCCTCTTCAGGATCTGGCCTTCTAAAGAGCAGTCAGGGTTGATCTCCTCTAGGACTGACCAGTTGGATCACCTTGCAGTCCAAGGGAGTCTTCTCCTCCAGCAGGTGTCTTCTCCTCCAGCACCAGAGTTCAAAGGCCTCCATTCTTTGACGCTCAGCCTTCCTTATGGTCCAACTTTCACAGCCATACATTGCCACTGAGAAAACCATAGCCTTGACTATATGCACTTTTGTTGGCAGGGTGATGTCTCTGCTTTTTAGTATGCTGTCTAGCTTTGCCATAGCTTTCCTCCCCAGGAGCAAGCGTCTTCTAATTTCTTGGCTGTAGTCCCCATCTACGGTGATCTTGGAGCCCAGGAAAATAAAATCTGTCACTCCGGGTATGTCTAGTCTAATAAGAAGGAGAACTAGGGGTGACATGACACCAGGGTTCCAGTATTTGAAGGGCTGCCAAAAGAACAGAAGATATCAGAAGATAACAGTGTCATCTTTGAAACGTTCCCATGCTGTTGCAGCCATCTTTTCTTTTCTCAGCTTGCCACAGACTCTGGGGGCGGGGAGGGAAAAATTTGGAATGCTAGTCCCAGATGGCAATACGAAATCGTCCCATGGGAGTCAAGGTCATCTCAACAGATGTTTGGCAATGACCTGAAGGAGTTGCCATAGAAACACCATGATGCCTGATTGGACAATGTGATCTGGCCAAAGGAGGGGAGGATAAAGTTTTATCCTTTAATTAGGCAAAAATTGCGGGGAGTTGGTTAGAGTTGGTTTTGCTTCATGCGTGCCGAATGATGTACTCCATAAAGTTATGCTGAAAGAGATTTGATCATTTTGACTTGATGGCTTGGTTGAGCTCATCAGTTGGAACCTTGACAAACCGAATGGCAGAGTTGGAAGGGACCTTGGAGGTCTTCTAGTCCAACCCCCTGCTCAGGCAGGAAACTCTATACCATTTCATAAAAATGGCTGTTCAGTCTCTTCTTCAAAACATCCAGTGATGAAATAGTTACAATTTCTGGAGGCAAGTCACTCCACAGATTGGATTGGATTGGATTGGAATGGAATGGAAGGGAAAAGAGAAGAGAAGAATGGAATGGAATGGAATGGAAGAAAAGAAGAGAAGAGAAAGAAGAGAAGAGAAGAGAAGAGAAGAGAAGAGAAGAGAAGAGAAGAGAGGAATGGAATGGAATGGAATGGAATGGAATGGAATGGAATGGAATGGAATGGAGTAGACAAGAAGTAATAGGTGAAAACTTACCAAGTGAGATCCAAGTTAGAATTAAGGGGAAAATTCCTGACAGTGAGAACAATTAATCAGTAGAACAGTTTGCCTCCAGAAGTTGTGAGTGCTCCATCCCTAGAGAAGTGGAGGCCAACCTGTTATCGAGAGCACCTGAAGGCAGGACAAGAAACAATGGATGGAAATTAATTAAGGGGAGAAGCAACCTAGAACTAAGGAGAAATTTCCTGACAGTGAGAAACAATCAATCAGTGGTCTTCAGAGGTTGTGGGTGCTTCATCACTAGAGGCTTTTAAGAAGAGACTGAATAGCCACTTGTCTGAAATGGCATAGGGTGTCCTGCTTGAGCAGGATAGATTGGACTAGAAGACTTATATTCATTGTTTTGCTCCAAAAGATGCATTAGGGCTTATTTTCCGGTTAGGTCTTAATTTTTGAGAAAATACGGTTCCAAATGTGTCTGTCTGGCTGACAATCTTAGCTGGGGCTTATTTTGGGTGTAGGGCTTATATTACAAGCATCCTGAAAAATCATGCTAGGGCTTATTTTCCAGTTGGGTCTTATTTTCAGGGAAACAGGGTATTTGCAGTATCGCAAAGTATTTCCAACTTTTTCTCCACAACCACAGTTCAAAGGCCTCCATTTTTCCTCATTGAGAAACCTTTCTGATTTTGTTCTGTTTTCACAGCCATATGTTGCCGCAGGGAAAACCATACTTGTGACAGTCGGCAGCTCTGTTGTCAGGGGAAAAGGTGGATAGATAGCTTCTTGAAACATTCTGCTCGGAAATTTCATAGCATATTGTCTGGTTTTTCCTCATAATCCTAAAGCTTTATGAGTTTCTCTTCCCATGCGGATCACATTAGCATGCAAATTGTTCTACGTGGGCCATATTCTCGCTGTGACAATTAGTGAAGTGGCTTAATTTATCTCATTCTCAGGAATGGGCCAGTTTTTCAAAATGATGCATCACCAGAGACCTGTTGGCAGGCCTTCAAAATGGATTCTCTAAGTCAGGGGCAGGGGGGGAATCAAATGCAATTTCATTGAGGGATACATCAGGTGTTGTGTTTGACCTCAGGGGGGCTGGGTTGGTGTGGCCAGCTCAATGTCACTCATGTGGTGGGCACCTGTGGTGGCCGGAGGATTCTGCCAGCAAAAATGGGATCCCGAGCTCTGTTTTCAGCTGTGACAGCCTCTTGCAGCTCTGTCAGCAAAAACGGAGCTCATGGGGGCCACACACAGCCTCCGGGCCCCATTTTCAGCCATGATGGTCTCCTGCAGCCCTCTGCCAGCAAAAATAGGCTCCCAAGCTCTGTTTTCAGCTGCAGTGGCTGCCTGCAGCCCTCTGCAAGTGCAAACAGAGCTTGGGAGGGCTGCATACGGCCCTTCTGAGCTCTGTTTTCACTGTCAGAGGCACCTGTTGTGGTTCGCCATCAGCCAGTGCATACAGCAGTGGAATTGGACAGTGGGGAAGAAAGGGGATCAGTCCGGGAGTCTGGAGAGGACTCGGACGAAGATCCTGTGTCCAATGCAGAGATGGGGCCAGAACCATCTGAGAATGGGGTGCTGACTCCAGAGCCTCTGGAGTCTGGCAGCAGTGAGGCAGAGGACTCAGGGGAGCCTGTTCCCAGTGCCCATGTGCGCAGAGCTGCTAGAAGACGAGAGCAGCTGAAACAAAAGGAGCGACTCGGGAGTAAGACTGGGAGGTGATTGCCCCTCTGATAAGATATAAAGGATGGGCAAAGGTGATGAAACCTTTGCAGGAAGCAAAGTCATTCGTTCTGTTCGGATTAATCTTTGAAGCTCCGTGTGGACTTTGTACTTCAGTTGATTTTTTTATAATTCATTTGGCACTCTAGTTGTTGGAAGCAATTCAAAGGAAAGAAAGGTGGGTGCTTATCTCGAAGGGACTGTTTGGGACTCATTACTGGCTGGGAATGAACATAATTCCCAGCACTGAAATAAAACAAGAGTTGTTTTAACTAAGTGTTGCTTAATTACGGTCTTGGGAAGCCTTGGTCAGAACAGCACCGCAGACCGGTCCTTCACTGTTTCCAGGGTAGCCCCGCAGGCCAGATCTAAGCACTCCACAGGCTGGATGTGGCCCATGGGCCTTGAGTTTGACACCCCTACTTTAAGTCATGAAAACTCTTGCACGCACCTAACATTCACTAGCATGCCTGGCTATATTATTATTATTATTTATTAAGAAAGAGTGTTATACAGGTAGTAAGTCCTCGGCTTACAACAGTTCGCTTAGTGACCATCCGAAGTTACAATAGCACTGACTTATCACCTTTTTTCACACTTAGGACCATTGGTCACGTGATTTGCATTTGGATGCTTGGCAAGTGACTCACATTTATGACCATTGCCATGCCCCAAGGTGATGGGATCCCCTTCTGTGACCGTCTGACAAGCAAAGTCAATGGGGAAGCCAGATTCCCTTAACCACGGTGTTCCTAATTTAAGAACTGCAGTGATTCGCTTAACAACTGTGGCAAGACAGGTTGTAAAATGGGGCGAAATTCACCTAATGAAAGTCTCGCTTAGCGACATCAAATTTTGGTCATGGGGATGTTGCAACAGTTGCAAATGCGAGGACTTGGTGGTAAGTCAACTGTTATGGTTTCGAATGGCCGCTAAAAGAATCGTTGTAAGTCGAGGACTACCTGCATTCCAAAGGACTATGAGCAAATAGCGATATAATATGCAGAAACGCTGAAGCACAAAAGTACAAAACGCTCTTATTACTTTTCTGCCAGTTAAGGAAGTCCGAGGAGAGGATGGTGAACGGCTCTCTTCGAAGCTCGCTAATTTGTACCACCTTCTCCATTAGATCTGAATCAAACTTGCATCCCGTTGGGTCTTTCTAATCAGCTTATACAGACTCCAAACCATAATTAATCTGTTTTCTTTTCGACTGAGAGCTTATTATAAACATATGGCTGCATAACATTCTTCAACCTGATCACATAAAAAAAAAACCTAACATAGATGCAGAAAACTGAAATGTGGAAAAAAGGTGGAAAAACAAAACAAGGAAAAATCTTTAAAAAGTCTCCTCCTTCTTTTTCTCTTCTTCTTCTTCTTCTTCTTCTTCTTCTTCTTCTTCTTCTTCTTCTTCTTCTTCTTCCTCCTCCTCCTCCTTTCTACAACCTCGCTCCCTTTTATCAGTGGTGATGTTACCCAGTTGGGTAATGAAAAATCTGTAAGAAAACAACCAAGCTCAGAGAGCACCAAGGACCCCCACAGTCATTGTCCTCCCCCTCCTCCTCTTCCCCCTCTTCCCCCTCCTTCTCCTCCCCCTCCTCCTTCCTGTTCTTCTTCGCCAGATAGATCTTTTTCTGTTCTCTTTCCAAGGAAGGTTGACTTTCTAGACAGAGCAACGATAGGACATATCAACCTCACATAAAAAGCCCTCTCTTCTCTTTCCTTCAGTCACACTCCTAAAGCCATTAATCATCTCGAAGAAAGGGGAAAGTTACATTGAGATGTGGGGGGTTTGGGAGGTGGAGAGAGTGTGAGAGGTGTGTGATTTGCAAAGTTTATTATTCCCCCTTTGACTCTAACGATCCTTTAAGCCTTCCGTAAAGCGACGGATATCAAACTCAAATATATTAGCTTCGTTTACATCATTGGCATCCCCCGGTCTGCAAATCTTTTGCTCTGCGTTGTGCGATGAAGGCCCTGTTTTCCAAGTGTCCTCTGAAAAGCTTTCACAACTGATCCTACACAACACTCCTGGTGGGGAATCCGTGATTTATTTTCCACCCTTGAGTTGTAACCTCCTGAGTTTTAGCAGTTTCTTTCTTTCTTCCCTTGTTTTAGGTACTCCTCGACTCATTTAGTGACCGTTCAAAGTTACAAGGGGACTTGAAAAAATAATTCCCTCAACACTGTCAAACTATTTACTAAGTCTGCATTACTATTACTATTAATCCTCCCATCTTTCCTTTCACCCATCTCCTCCCACTTATAACTGTATGACTGTAACCTTGTTGCTTGTATCCTAACAATTTTTATTGACTGTTTCTGTTAAGTTTGCATGAAGAGTCAGACGCGGAGTGCTTCAGTGAAGAGTTTATTAGTGACTACAGCTCATAACATACCCGATTTGGCTGGGCTGTGGCTGCTACTTATAGCCAGCAGCCGCAGTTGCCAGCCAATCAGAGTGCAGGATTTTCCCGCACTTTTTAAACCAATCATTTCTGACATTTTACAAGAACAGTTCAAACTAAACCAATCACATTCAAACCTGCATACATAACAGTTTCCTAGTATGATTTGATGCTTATTTGTACCCTATGACTATCATTAAGTGTTGTACCTTATGATTCTTGACTCTTGACGAATGTATCTTTTCTTTTATGTACACTGAGAGCATTTGCACCAAGACAAATTCCTTGTGTGCCCAACCACACTTAGCCCGTAAAGAATTCTATTCTATTCTAATCTAATCTATTCTATTCTATTCTATTCTATTCCATTAATTCTATTCTATTCTATACTTTTCCCTATTCTATTCTATTCTTTTCCCTATTCTATTCTTTTCCCTATTCTATTCTATTCCTTTCTTATTCTATTCTATTCTACTCTACTCTACTCTACTCTATTTTACTATCATTCCAGAATAAGAAAATATAGCAAAAGAAGGCCAATCCATTTCATCCATCTCTCTTTCCATTCTAAAAAGAAAAGAACATACTATCATTTGTGGTGGACCTGCCCAGAGGCTCGGAAATATTGGCGTAAAATTCAAATTTGGCTACAGGAAATTAACGATGAAAAAGTAGATTTAGAACCAGAGCTCTTTTTGTTGGGAATTCTCAGGAAAAGATATGTAAAGAGTATAAAATATTTATCAATACACATTATAACAGCCGCAAGAATTACATTTGTGCAATGTTGGAAACAGCCCGACATCCCAAAAGATCAAATGATTATACAAAAGATAATGAACTGTGTGGAAATGGATAAATTATCGCTAAGTCTTAAAGATAAAGAAGACTCAGTATTCTATATGGTTTGGGAACATTGGTACAAATGGCTAGAGAGGAGATAGAAGAAGGAATAGGAAATATCAATAGAGGTATAGATGGAGTATAATACATTTAAGTAGGAGTTAATACTTGATAGAATATATAAAAGATTGCTAAGTAAATACCGCCACAGGTTGTTCTGAACACAATATTTTTAATGTTTTAATGGTTTATGTTGGTGGGTCTGACAGTTTGTGTTTGGTGTGGGTTTGTTTGTGTGTTTTTAAGGTAATAAAAGTTAATAAAGTTTTTCTAAAAAAAAAAAAGAAAAGAAAAGAAATTGGATTTTATACATAGGTTGCACTGCTTCTGGGAGATTGCTAAAAGCACAACCTTCTAGAAAAAAAGGCATTATGCAAAAAACCTTGGGAGCATGTTTACTAAAGATGAAAAATAGAAGTATAGATTAGGAACACATGGGCTGATGCAAGGAATGCATGTATATTGAAAGACGTGAATATGGTTGCATATATGGGTTCCTACATAGTTTGTTATATAAAAATGAGAGTCAGGAGAAACCTAAAAGTAATTTGAAGACAATGAAAACAGGGAATTTAAGACGTGTGTGTGCTGAAACAAGAAAAGACGAAGTCAGGAATGGCTTCTCTTTCATGGTGCCTGCCTTCTGAAATGGTACAGGTGGTTCTCAACTTACAACCATTCATTTAGTGACCGTTCAAAGTTACAACAGCACTGAAAAAGTAACTTATGTCTGTTTATCACACTTACGACCGTTATAGCATCCACACGATCAAAATTTGGACTCTTGGCAATTGGCATCTATTTATGATGGCTGCAATGTCCAGGGGTCATGTGATCACCATTTGTGACTTTCTAGCAATCAAAGTCAAAATGGGGAAGACAGATTCACTTAACACCCGTGTTACTAATTGAATAACTGCAATGATTCCCTTAGCAACTATGGCAAGAACCGTTGCAAATTGGGGCAAAACTCGGTAACAACTGTTCTTGCTAAACCACAGAAATGTTGAGTTCGATTATGGATGTAAGTTGAAGACTACCTGTATCTCCTGACATACTAATATGAATTCCCACCCTGATAATAATTCGAAAAGCACAGGAAATCTGGATTTTCTTCCCCAGGCTTTGGGTTAAGATAAGTGATGAGATCGTATAAGATCTTATTCTGCCTGTACGGTTCTCCTTTTTTGTACACACATCTCTTTGTCCTTTTGTTCAGTTGTTTAAATCAGCTCCATAACAGTATCTGAGGCTGAGCATGAGATGCCACAGAAGTTCTCATCCAGTGCTTGATGACCTGATGAGACGATACAAGCTCAGATTAAATTCTGCTGAGACAGGATTGCTGCCTTGAGGGCCTGCCACAAAGAAGAAGGGGTCAACTTAAATTTCCAAAGCTCCTGAAGGCAAGGAACAACGGATGGAAACTAATCAAAGACAGAAGCAACCTGGAATTAAGGAGAAACTTTCTGACAGTGAGAACAATTCACCAGTAGAACGGCTTGCCTTCAGAAGTTGTAGGTGCTCCATCACTGGAGGTTTTTAAGAAGAGACTGGACAGTCACTTGTCTGAAATTGTACAGGGTCTTGAGCAGGAGGTTGGATCTCCAAAGTCCCTTTCAGTTCTGTTATTCGATTCTCCAAACCACCTGAAGGCAGGAGGAGAAGCAATGGATGGAAATAATCAAGCAGAGAAGCAACCTGGAATTGAGGAGAAATTTCCTGACAGTCAGAACAATTAACCAGTGGAACAGCTTGCCTCCAGAAGTTGTGAATGCTCCAACACTGGAGGTTTTCTAAGAAAAGAGTAGACAGCCATCTGTCTGAAATGGTATAGGGTTTCCTGCTTGACCTCCAAAGTCCCTTCCAGCTCTAGATTGATTGATTGATTGATTGATTGATTGATTGATTGATGTTACTTAGTTTGGGTAATAAAACAAGCTCAGAGACCACTAAGAACTCCTAATAATCTCCCCACAGTAGTATGTTTGGCTTATCCCCTACATTTTGTTCCTTGTTCTGCTTATCTTGGTTGACCATCTTAGATCATTACAGTTGGGGGTTATTGTTTTGTTTGCTTTCTTTTGCTTAGCTGTACACTATCTACAGCCGTCCATTAGGGCAGTTTCCCCCCCTACTAAAAATAAATAACAATCACATAAATAAAATACTCACATAGATTTAATGACTGTCCTAAAAGCCATAAAAGTCATCTCTGGGAAGGGCACTGGCTGGTTGGCCTATCTCTTTGATTTCCATCACACCATCCAGAGACTTTTGCGCAAAATCAATGGAGGAGGTTGTCTGGATAATTGTGTTTGGTGTTAATTGATATTGTGATCATATCCTACCCTGTCTCCTTTTCATTTAAAGCGATTTAAGGATCTATTCAAGTTCTAAATTGGTATAAGATGTCAGTAATGGCTGGGAGGTCAATAATGAACTGGATTAAGGCCAAAAACTGGAGCTTAATCCAAAACCGTGCTTCAGCAACGATGGGTAAGTGGGGGAAACCTAGGCATGACATTTAAGAGGAAGAATTTCTGTGGCTAGTTTAAGTTGTGAAGAAATCCATTAAGCACCAAGCTTTTATTTTTAAAAAATAGCGGCTTATTTGCAATTAGGATGGCCAGTTTGCTGAGTAAAATTTAAGAGTTGTTGTGGCCCGCCAGTGGCCAGCAGAGCTGGTGGCAGACTTGGTCAGTGAGGAGGTTGGGGCGGAACATGGGCCAGTCCTAGAGTCTGGGGAAGGCTCTGATGAGTGCTCTGCATTGGAGGCAGAAATGGGGCCAGGGCCGTCTGACAGTTATCAGCTGCCTTTGGAGTCAGATATCAGTAGGGCAGAAGAACAGCTGGAGCCTGTTCCCAGTGTGCGCATGCACAGAGCTGCCAGGAGAAGGGAACAGTTAAGGAACTAGGGTTGACTCGGGAGTAAAGCCACAGGCAGATGGTGAATGGCCCTTCCCATAGGGAATAAAAGAGGAGTGCAAGGGAGTGGTGTTTGCAGGAGATAATTAGTTCATTTAATTAGGGTGAAGATCTGTTCTGCATTCTTGCCAAGTATTGTCTGCTACAGCATGGCGTTTGGTAGGTATCAGCCTGGCAGCTCTCCAAGCCTGATAAAGGGCAAAAAATGGCCAAACCGGAAGTTTGGAAACAGGCCTGTTTCCAGCTTTCAGAGGCCCTCCGGAGCCCAGGGGAGGTTTTTTCACCCTCCCAGAGGCCTAAGAGAAGCATCCAGATCCTTGGGAAGGCAAAAAATGGCCCTCCCAGAAGTTACAGTAGGCCACGCCCACCATGACCACACCCACCCAGCAACTGGGTAGAGAACCGGTTGCTGGGATTTTTGAATCCCATTCCTGGCTTAAACTATAAGACCTCCAAGATCCCTTCCAACTACCGTGTTTCCCTGAAAATAAGACCTAAGTAAGACCTAGCACTATTTTCTAAACCTGCCCTAATATAAGACCTACCCCGAAAATAAGACCTAGTGTAAATCTCCAGTTCCAGGAAGACTTTTCAGGGAGCAACCGTGCACCCAAACATCTACACACTCACACCCACTATTTGGCACCATAAATATATAAGACCTACCCTAAAATAAGACCTAGTGTGTTTTGGGAGCCAAAAAAAATATAAGACGGTGTCTTATTTTCGGGGAAACACAGTATGTTATTCTATTAACTCTTCCTTTAAGAACTCCTCAATGGAAGATTGAACTCCAAAAGTTAGCAGCGCTGGGTAAATAACCAGAATAGGAATACACAGAGCCACAAATGTGAACAGTTGCATCAGTGATGCAATTTTACAATTAGGAGTTTGCCTCCAATTCTTGCTTTCTAAAGTTGAGCATGCCCTATCGCTATGCTTTTCTCTCCATGGCAACCGGTTGCAATAATGAAAACATGACTAAAATGAAAAGGGGGCTATAAATACTCAAAGCTGCTGCGTGAGCTATTTGTAAAAATGCGATATATTTGTCTTCACGAAAAGTACGGTAGAAAAGGGAAAAGGGGGGTCAAAAGAGAAATAGAGGTTATTCCAAAGAGGAATAATTCAGGAGAACTAAACTGCCTGCTGAATGTCATGCTGAGGTGGGCTTTCCTTAAATGAGCAGTGACTCCCATGTGTAACTTGGGGAAGAAGATTGCAGATACATCCCTCAAAAACTTTTCTTCTGTAAATGCTACCGCCGACAATCCAAATGCTGTTATTCATTTATGATTTGTTTATCATACAAAACATACAGAGGGAAAATGCCAGTTCTGAATTACATTCATTTTTTTTCTTTTATTCCTTCCTGGAAAATGCAGATTCAGCCAGAATATTTACTATATGGAGTACTCCTTGTAGAAAAGCAACTATTCTGGCTTCCAAATTCACCTTCGTTGCATCGATGATGCTATCGAATCATCCCATCCTCTGCTGTCCTCTTCTCCTTTTGCCTTCCATCTTTCCCAACATCAGGGTCTTCTCCAATGAGTTATCTCTTCTCCTTTGGTGGCCATGGAAAGATCTCAGTGGATGGAAGCATCTGATCAACCTTGGGTAGGGTGGCAAGCTGTGCAGAACCAGCCCTTGTCTATCTATTTATTTGTTGTTGTTCAGTTGTTAAGTCGTGTCCGACTCTTAGCAACCCCATGGACCATAGCATGCTCTCCCTGTCCTCCACTCTCTCCCAGAGTTGGCCCAAATTCATATTCATTGGGGGTCTTCTCCAAGGAGTCATCTCTTCTCATTAGGTGGCCAACATACAGTATGTGAGCTTCAGTTTTAGGATCTGCCCTTCCAAAGGACAGTCAAGGTTGTTTTCTTTAGGATCAACTAATTGGTTCTCCTTGCAGTCTGCATCTGTCTGTCTGTCTGTCTGTCTGTCTGTCATCTATCTATCTATTATCTATCTATCTATCATCTATCTATCTATCTATCTATCTATCTATCTATCTATCTATATCTGTCTATCTGTTATCTATTATTTATTAATAGATCTATCTATCTATCTATCTCTATGAGCTGTGGTGGTGCAGTGGTTAGAGTGCAGTACTGCAGGCTACTTCTGCTGACTGCTAGATGCCTGCAATTTGGCAGTTCAAATCTCACCAGGCTCAAGGTTGACTCAGCCTTCCATGCTTCCAAGGTGGTTAAAATGAGGACCCAGATTGTTGGGGGCAATAGGCTGACTCTATAAAACTGCTTAGAGAGGGCTGTGAAGCAGTATATAAATCTAGGTGTTATTGGGAAGGAAGGAAGGAAGGAAGGAAGGAAGGAAGGAAGGAAGGAAGGAAGGAAGGAAGGAAGGAGCCATGATGGTGCAGTGGTTAGAATGCAGTATTGCAGGTTAATTCAGCCCACTGCCAGGAGTTTGATCCTGACTGGCTCAATGTTCATTCAGCCTTCCATCCTTCCAAGGTGGGTAAAATGAGAAGCCAGATTGTTGGGGGCAATAGGCTGACTCTGTAAACTGCTTAGAGAGGGCTGTAAAGCACTGTAAAGTGGTATAGAAATCTAAGTGCTATTGCTATCTATCTGTCTGTCTGTCTGTCTATCTATCTATCTATCTATCTATCTATCTATCTATCTATCTCTATCATCTGTCTGCCTGTCTGCCTGTCTGCGTATCTCTATCTATCTATCTATCTATCTATCTATCTATCTATCTATAACCTGTATATACTGGAACCATTGTAAATACAAGCCATGTTCTGAGTGTCTGAATTTTGATCAAAAAAGGTTGTAAGTCACTTCGTTTTCCAGTGACATTATATGGTCACTAAATAAACTTTTGTAAGTCAAGAACTACCTGTACTTGCATTGCTGTATTACTTATCTTGCAGTGTTATGCTGATGTGATAGTTTCTCTTTACAGTTTGCTCTGACTTCGTTGACGTGGTGAGCCACCTTGAGTTAACGGATGGGTAGGTGGAGTACAATGTTTTAAATAAGTTATACCACCATCCGTAGCTACTGCACAGGATGGGTGTATGTCTCTCTGTGTCTGTCAGTGTATCTGTGTGTCCAGAAAGCAAAAAGGAGGAGGAAGAAGGAAAACCAACTCTTATCTTGGCATTTTTAGAGAGGAAAAAAAAAAACCAATGAAAAGCTCTGTCCATGGTGCTGACAATCTTTTTATTTAATCTTAATGGCAGAGCAGTGATTTATTTTCTAAGGATCCTATTAAGCAAGAGCAGCTTCATAACAATGCAACTGATACCCCATATAAATGCTTCCTATTCCATTAAGGGCTTGAAGGATCAAAATTAGCACTTTAATTGGAACTAGAGATGTAGTAGCAGCAAGGCAGAAAGACTTAACCTGACAGGCATGCCTTAAAAACCAAGGTGGCGATGGATGTGTTCTTCACATATTGCATGGAAAGTATCAACTAATTTCTCTTTTAAAAAGCTAGAATTGTTGATAGATGAGAATAGTTGTAGCTCGTGGTTGAACTGTGGGGTCCTTGGCACTCTCTGAGTTTGGTAGTTTAACAGATTAACAGACCATCAGAGTTGGAAGGGATCTTGTAGGTCATCTAGTCCAACCTCCCGCCCAAGCAGGACGCCCATTTCTAACAGATGGCTCTTCTTGAAAGCCTCCGGTGATGAAGCTCCCACAACTTCCGAGGGCAACTTCTGTTCCATTGGTTAATTGCTCTCACTGTCAGAAAATTTCTCCTTCTTTCCAGGTTGAATCTCTCCTTGTTCAGTTTCCATCCATTATTCTTTGTCTGGCCTTCAGGTGCCTTGGAAAATAGCTTGACCCCTTCCTCTCTGTGGCAGCCCCTCAGGAAGACTGCTATCATGTCTCCCCTGGTCCTTCTCTTCCCTAGACTAGCCATGCCCAGTTCCTGCTACTGTTCTTCGTATGTTTTAGCCTCCAGTCCCCTAATCATCCTGATTGCTTTTCTCTGCACTCTTTCTAGAGTCTCAACATCTTTTTTATAGTGTGGTAACCAAAACTGGATGCAGTATTCCAGGAATTCCAGTATTCCAGTATTCTACTTTATAGAATGGTATTAGTACCTCTCTTGATCTTGATTTTTCTCTCAGATTGAACTGTCTGCAAGAAAACAACCAAGCTCAGAGAGCACTGAAGATGATAGCTCCCAAGTTCTGTTGGCCAAATTGCAAGGAATTCTAGCTTTGGGGTCTTTAGTGCTCTCTGAGTTTGTTTGCTGACCCTGTAAACTGCTTAGACAGTGTTGTAAAGCACTGTGAGGCAATATATATATCTACATACTATTGCTGCCCGCCTGCCTGCCTGCCTGCCTGCCTGCCTGCCTACCTACCTATCTATCTACCTACCTACCTATCTATCTTCATGTCTGTCTATCTATCTATCTATCTATCTATCTATCTATCTATCTATCATCTATCTATTTATCTATCTATCATCAAGAGCCATGGTGGCACAGTGGTTAGAGTGCAGTACTGCAGGCTCCTTCTGCTGACTGCTGGCTGCCAGCAGTTTGGCAGTTTGAATCTCACCAGCCTCAAGGTTGACTCATCCTTCCATCCTGCTGAGGTGGGTAAGATGAAGACCCAGATTGTTAAGGGACAACATGCTGACTCCGTAAATTGGTTAGAGCGGGCTGAAAAGCAATGTAAAGCAATGTATAAGTCTAAGTGCTATTGCTATTGGTTCAAGGCACTTGCTTTGGTCAAGGGGTTGGGCTAGAAGACCTCCAAGGTCCCTTCAAGCCCCATGATACTATAACTATTCACTATTTTTTTGGAACAAGCCACTCCTTAGATGAGAGACAAGAAGCATCTCACTTCCCTTCTTATCATTGTTCTGTCTGTTGCAGTCGTCCAACCCAAAAGCTGCACCACAACTTCTGAACTATGATCAGACACACTTACAATGAATGGTGATCCCAGTTCCTGGCCCTGCTGACTTAGAGAGAGTGTCTCAAGGTCTTTTAATTTTCCATTTGCCCTAAAAAAAAAAAACCTCCTAGCAAAACTTACCATGTAATTGTAGAAGTTGGCTTTCCTATTGCTTATTGGGTGTAACCAAAGCTGGCACCAGAAGCGTTTGTGTGTGTCTGCTCCATCGTTATTCCGACCTCGGAGGAGCTATTTCCACATTCACAAGAGCCCATCGTTTTGTCATGAGGGCCATTAAAGTGTTATGTACAAAGGCAATTGTCTAATGCAACGTGGCTCCAGACAGTCTGAGAGGTGAATACAAATGGTGGCAGAAGTGTCACCGCATTAAGCTGTTGATTAAACACCAGGTAACCTGGCCGGAGATTATCAACCGGGAATGAGACAATGGATATGAGGGAAGAGAAGGATAATGATTCAGACAGGAGGGTTTTTAACTCTGCTTGCAATGTATATATATATCTTCCTTTCCCTTAATCTCGCTTACGACAGGACTTTAAGGTTTCTATATTCAACAGCCGCAGATTTCTTATCCACAATGCAAGCTTGTAAGAAAAGAGAAATTATGCACAGAAAGTTTTGTCTTTCTCAGCAAAAGATGGTCGAGATTTCTACCTGTTTTCTTTGTTTGATCTTCTGGCCTATAAACCAATCCAATGCCTTGTCAAAGTATAAGAAGCCTCCATACTTTCTCAATAAATCATAGGATAGGATAGAATAGGTTAGGATAAAATAGGATAGGATAGGATAAGAAAGGTTAGGATAGGATAGGATAGGGTAAGATGGGAGGGGATGGGATTGGATGGGATAGGATAATGATAAGATTAAGGATAAGGGTTAGGGTTAGAGTTAGGGTTAGGGTTAATGTGCAAATCTGGCACCGAAAACAATTGTTAAAAACACACAGCGACACTTTTCCATGTTAGCAACTCTGGAACTGATTTCACGAGTGTGGTTTCTATTTTGTTTGGTTTTTTTTTTTCTGTTTCGTTTGTTAGTTTGTTTTACTTTGGGGTTTTGTGTACATCTTCAAATCAGTCTTGACTCCTGGAGATTGCTCGGAGAAATTCCTGCAAGGGTGTGTATGTGTGCACGTATGTGTGTGTGCGCGTATGTGTGTGTGCGTTTTGGCACATTTTTTGCAGTGGTTCCCCTTTGCAACCCTTCTTCGTAGGACAAAGAGCCCTGGATATAAATGCACAAAAAGAGGTAGCCTTCTTATTATTATTATTTATTTATTTATTATTTATTAAATTTATATCCCGCCTCTCTTCCCCCATCGGGGGAACTCGAGGCGGCGTACCACAAGATAAAAAACAGTGGCCTATACAATATAAAATCAAAACTCATTCATACGATCCGGACATACAAGAGGGAAGAACAAGGTCTCAATTCCATGCCCTCCGACAAAGCCAGGTCTTAACAGCTTTGCAGAAAGCAAGTAGATTGGGGATGGTTCTGATCTCCGCAGGGAGCGTATTCCAAAGGGGCGGTGCTGCCACGCGGCCCCGCCAGCCGACACTGTCTGGCCGGCGGTATCCAGAGCAAGCCCTCCCTGTGGGATCTAACTCTTCAGTAAGGTTGCATACTGTTTTTATTGTTGTTGTAGTAGTTTTAATATTTTACTGGTACACTGCCCAGGGTCCTACTGTGAGGGAACTGAGTAGTTTCAAAAGTTGATAGGCATAGCAACAGCACTTAGATTTATATACTGCTTCACAGTGCTTTATAGCCCTCTGTAAGTGGTTTACAGAGTCGTCTGTTTCCTCCAACAATCTGTGTCCTCATTTTACCCACCTCAGAAAGATGGAAGGCTGAGTCAACTTTGAGCTGGTCAGGATCAAACTGCTGGCAGCTGGCAGAATTTGTCTGCAATTCTGCATTCTAATTATTGTGCGACCATGACTCCCTCCCTCCCCCTTCCTTCCTCCCTCCCTCCTTCCCTCTCTTTTCTTTTCCTTCCTTCCTTCCTTCCTTCCTTCCTTCCTTCCTTCCTTCCTTCCAACACTTAGATTTATATAACCACTTCACAAACACCCTTCTCCAAACACCGTTCCTAATCTTCACTCAACTCTGCCACACGGCAGCTGTCGGGTCTCAAACGCAGGCTTGCTAACCTCCCATCCGGTGTTTCAACCACTCAAGACACCGTGCTCCTTATTATTCCATACAAAGAGTGGTGGGGACAGCACAGAAGATTATAAGAAGCTTACTTCCCATCATTCAGGATACTGCTTATAAGTGCTATGTGCTTATAGCTTAAAGCATTGTTAGAGACCCCACACACCCACTTCACGGTCTCTTTCTGTTGCTCCCCTCTGGGACGAGTTTTTGAAGTATTTCTAGCAGGACTACCAGATTCTGTAACAGCTTTGTTCCCTTGTGCCATCCGTCTGGTAAACTTTCAAGATTTGTTTTTTTCCCCCAAGTACATGTATACATCTGAACTAGACTGTTTCTCTGTGGCTTGTAATATATGCATAATTTTGCATTTAGTTATCTTGTCATGTTTATGTTTATACTAGTTCAATAGCCGTGCTTCACTACAGAACTATGTGGTTGGGCATAGTTTTGGGGGAGGAAAATAAGAAGGAAAAAAAATCGTGCCTCTGCTTACCAGCATCCATCGGTATTCATCTGGCTAGTGTCCTGTCAGTATGTGAGAGAGTTGAAGGATATTTGGAAAGTGAAACAGTATTTGCTGTGTGAGCCAGAAGGAGACAGCAAGGAGCCTGGGTGTGGCATAGCTCAACTGTTCTGTACTAAAGCTGCTTGGTGCTGTGAAACTAAACCTGAAACTGAAACTCCTCCCCTCTGCTTGTGTTTTGCATTTGGAAGAGATTTCTTTTCAGTTGGGGAGGGGGAGTAGAACTCCTTAGCATCAGAGCGTGTTAATAATAATATAGGAAATACTAATGTTCCAATGATCATTTTGAAAAATCCTTTCTTAGTGAGCACCTAGAAGCCAAGAGGAACATAGGTGCCAAATTTCAAGTTTGTGGGCTTTACAGTTCTGGAGATTCTGTGATGATGCATGAGTGGTATTTTGCTTTTATATATATATATAGATTAGAGGGGGGAGACCCTTTGAGAGCTATGTGCAACATAAATTCATTTTCATTTATGCCGAAGAGTGTACATTCAAAGTGACAATAAAATATTCTATTCTATTCTAATTCTATTCTATTCCTGATTCTATTCTATTCTATTCCTGATTCTATTCTATTCTATTCTCCTGTATGACCTCTTGAATCTCATTATTTGAACCCAAAGCATCTTGAAGGGGGAAATTGTATCCAAAAGAGAGAACTGACGAAGTGAAAATAACTGATCTGAAGTAACTATTTTTCTAGGAATAAAAAAAACATCAAAGCAACTGCCATGTTGGTTTTACGCTGTCCCGTCATATTGGCTATCTAAAGAAGTTAGTACATTGAAATGATCATATGCCTTTTTTAAGTCAAAGACTACTGGAAAAGTGTGGAAGTTTTGTTTTGGCTTGCTTGTATTTCAAGTTGTTTTTTTTCTATCCTTCCTTCAACTGGTTTTTTTGTGTTGCTTTTATCATCAGGGTCTCAGAAAGCTGGATAAGAAAAACTGACACAATTTGCACTTCAACACTTCTACAAAAAGAAGCGGGCTTTTGAGAGAGGTGGCTGGCTGGGATCTACGTAGCAAAACCTGACAGTTTTAAACTTCCCCAAAATAATGAGGGTTTTACTGTCATCCAGAAAAGGATGTAATCGTGACACTCAGGGATGTCAAATGTTTCTTGATCGCAGAGGGGAGCCTGAAGGCTGCCCAATTTCATTTCTGGTTTGAATCCCCTTTCTTTTCTTTTTCTTTTTAAGCTTATCGCTCTAATTCTCAGAATGATACTTAGTTGGTAGCATAGTACTTAGCACCAACTGTAGGACAAAGCTAAAATCACCCTCCGTTTAGTCTGACCATTTCCTTCCTTCCAAGAAGAAAATTCTACAATTATTGTAAAATTCTCCTAATCCTCCTTCCCCTTTCCCTTCCCCTTCCCCTTCTTCCTCCTCCTCCTCCTCCTCCTCCTCCTCCTCCTCCTCCTCCTCTTCTTCTTCTTCTTCTTCTTCTTCTTCTTCCTCTTCTTCTTCTTCCTCTTCCTATTCTTCTCCTTCCTCTTCCTCTTCTTCTCCTTCCTCTTCTTCTTCCATATCTATCATTGGATGTTGGCAAACATGTTGGCCAGCCTATTTTTATCAACAGCCACACGAAAAAGTGCTGCTGAGTTTTGTCCAACCCAGTGCCTTAGATTTTGAAGCCATGATGTTCTTCTTCTTCTGCTTGGACCTCATTTGCCTTCAATCTTTCCTTGGAGGATTAGGTGAAGTATGCCCTATTTTTTCTGGGTGTCATATCCCATGTCCTATTCTCCTAGCTAAGACTAGACTAGACTAGTTAGGTCATAAAGGAATATGGGTGAATGTCCTATCTTTCATTACCAATGAAATCTTATGGCTTTGCAGGTTAGTGAGATTTCTAGATTTCAACCCCCAGAGAAGAAATCACAAAGGGACTTCTCCTAGTCTTTCTAGATTTTAGAGTTAGTCTTTTTTAGACTTACAAATCATACAAGGATAGTGTTGGAGAAGACAGGTATAAAGTAGATTCTACACATGGCTCAATGGTAGTAACTGTGAGAAGGAATTTGGAGTCCTAGTAGACAATCGCTTAAATATGAGCCAGCAGTGTACAGCAGCAGCCAAAAAAGCCAACACAATCCTAGGCTGCATTAACAAAGCGATATAATCAAGGTCAGGTGAAGTGTTAGTATTGCTTTAGGTACTTTTGAGGACTACCTTGGTAAGACCAAACTTGGAATATGAGTTACAAAACAATAAAACCTAACGAGCTACATACTTGCAGCTTCCTCAATCTCACACCAAGGCATATAGAAAAAAACCAAAGGAAAAGTACAACGGAAGTTACAGGAATTGAAGTATAAACTTTTACACATGCGCAGTAAATCAAAACATCACAAGACTTTCTTATCTCATTACTATGGAGACAAGATAACGCAGTGCTGCCTAGCAGACACCCGCTTGCTATAATATGAGCTTAGAAGCTGAAACAGACAAACCAAAAAAACGCAGTGACAATATTGCACCCAGGTTTGGTCGCCACAATATAAAAAAGATGTTGACATTCTAGAAAGAGTGCAGAGAAGAGCAACAAAGATGATTCGGGACTGGAAGATAAAACATATAAAGAACGGTTGTTGGAATTGGGTATGTCTAGTTTAATGAAGAGAAGGACTAGGGGTGACATGATTGCAATCCTTCAATATCTAAGGGGCTGCCACAAAGAAGAGGGAAGGTCAACCTAATGTCCAAAGCACCTGAGGGCAGGACAAGAAGCAATGGATGGAAACTAATCAAGGAGAGAAGCAACCTAGAACTAGGGAAAAATTTTCTGGACAGTGAGAACAATTCATCAGTGGAATGACTTGCCTCCAGAAGTTGTCGCTGTTCCAACAGTGGAGGTTTTTAGGAAGAGATTAGACAACAATTTGTCTGAAATATATTAGGGTTTCCCGCTTGAGCTGGGATTGGACTAGAAGACCCCAAAGTCCCTTTCAACACTGTTCTTCTGTTAGCACACATAAATACTTAGTGTTTTCAACTGTCAACTAATAAATTTAACGGAACAATTTCAACATCTGACTTGGAGAAAGGGCCCAACGTATGAAAGCAAACACATTCTACGGCTCTGTCAAAATTGGTTAGATATAAAAACATAGATAAGATAAATCACGCCACTTCCTTTGTTGTGCTACAGTTAACTGTAGCAGTTTGTCAAGTTTGTGCTTGTTTCTGTGCTTCACATTAAATTACATGGTGCATTAAATTACACCAAACAAGATGCATTTGCTAGCACCATGTAGCCTGGTAATGTATTTTTTTCCCAGCCTGATGTCAGTGGCAACATCGACACCAGTCATTTGAAAGCTGGCATGCGTTATCATTTAGATATAATTCCTGACCCTGTCTCTGGTATAAATAACATTGTGGGAAATGATTCTACCCATGTTTCCCTGGAATTGAATCTAATTGCTTTTCACTAGCGTTTTCCTTCAAGATTTACACTTGACAGTGTTCAAAGAAAGACCTCTCCACCTTCAGAAGGACCCCTCAGGCTTGTGTCCTTCGTGAATTCGCCCAATTTTTCATGATAAACGATCGATCCATCATGTCCAGCTAGCACCTGACTTACAACAATTCATTTAGTGGCCATTTGAAGTTACAGTGGCACTGAAAAAAGTGGCTTATGACTATTGCAGCATCCCCATGGTCCTGTGATCAAAATTCTGATGCATGGCAACTGACTCATGTTTTCCAATCAATCAGAATAGAGGGGCTATAAGGGACCTTGGAGGTCTTCTGCCCTGAGTCTTCGGAGAAGGGCGGCATATAAATGTAATTAAAAAAAAATACTGGAATACTGCTATCATTTCCCCCCCAATCCTTCTTTCCTCTAGACTGGCCATTCCCAAATACTTCAGCCATTCTTTGTTGCTCTCTTTTGAACTTTTTTCAAAGTCTCAACATCTTTTTGTAACATAGTGACAAAACCTGGATGCAGTATTCCAGGTGTGGTCTTCCTAAGGATTTATAAAGCGGTACCAATACTTCATGTGATTTTGATTCTATGCCTCTGTTTATACAACCAAGGATTGTATTAAGTGATCGTCCACTAGCACTCCAAGGTCCCTATCACAGTTACTGGTTTTGAGCCAGGTTTCAGCTAATGTGCATTTGTACCTTTGGTTTTTCCTGCCCAGGTGTAAAAGGTATTTTACAGGTATTTATGATGGTTGCAGTGTCTTGGGGTCTTGTGATCACATTTTGCAAACACCTGACAAACAAAGTCAATGGGGAAGCCAGATTCAGATAACAGTTAATAAGATAACACATAACAGATAATCAGAGTTGGAAGGGACCTTATAGGTCATCTAGTCCAACCCCCCGCCCAAGTAGTAGACCCTACACCATTTCTGATTCACTTAACAACCATGGTACTAACTTAACAACTGCAGTGATTCTCTTAACAGCTGTGGCAAAAGGTTGTAAAATGGAGCAAAACTCACTTAACAGCTGTCTCACTTAACAACCAAAATGTTGGGCTCAGTTGTAAGGTGTAAATCGAGGGCTACATGTATTTAGACTGATACTCTTTCTTTTGTCATGAATACACATGAATACTCTTAAAAGTTCACAAGGAGTAACTTGTGAATTAAAATTTACACAAAACAAGCCTTTTTCTAAGCAGGTACTTACCTGATCATCATCCTCAATTATTCTGGCTCACTGAACAACCTAATCATTTTTCTATACACTTTCATCTGGTTCCAACCACTGAATTCAGGTCACCAGGCAGAATAATGTTTCACCTACATCACATTGATTCATAAGGTTGTATCCTTTTCGCCCTCTGGTTCTATCATTAGTGCCATTCTCTGAAGTGTAATCTGCAACTGTGGATTTGTACTGGTGTTGGAATCACCACAATATGACACCAACTCATACTTTCTGTCATGTTTTTCACCTTTTCATTTTCCATTTTCCATCAGTTGGAACCTTTGCTGCTTCAGTGCCACTTCACAACTTACAGAATTATAGGGATGGAAGTCTGTAGAGATTCTCAGTCATCCAGGCCATGGAAGGTGCTTTTTTCAAGGAGGCAACTGCAGTAGGAGTTTATAGGAGTCTAAATCTTACCATTCCACGCTATCCTGTCAGAGCTGAAGAAGCTTCTTGGATGAGGAGAGAAACGTCTTCAAAAGAAAAGAAAAAAAAACCAGAAAGTCCAGTTGCCTCCTGAAAAAGCACCTTTGGGACAACCATGACTTGGATGACTGAAGCAGACAATTTGTGTACTAAGCTTAGATCAGACCATAGGCAGCACAGCTCTAAGTTGTCTAGGTCCAAAATTTTAAGCCTGGTGGCATAAGATATTCTATTGTGAGCTGAGGAGTGGAGTACTCTTCTTGTGAAATACCTCTGGACTTGTTCAATTTTATTGTGACTATATGACTGTAACTTTGTCGCTTGTATCCTTACAATTTATATTGAATATTTCCTAGTATGATTTTATTGCTTATTGTACCCTATGACTACCATTAAGTGTTGCACCTTATGATTCTTGACTCTTGACGAATGTATCTTTTCTTTTATATATACGGAGAGCATTTGCACCAAGACAAATTCCTTGTGTGTCCAACCACACTTGGCCAATAAAGAATTCTATTCTGTTCTGTTCTGTTCTGTTCTATTCTATTCTATTCTGTTCTGTTCTGTTCTGTTCTATTCTATTCTATTCTATTCTATTCTATTCTATTCTATTCTATTCTATTATTAATGTCCATTATACAGTGTGGATTCCAGGCAGATGAGCTGTATTCGAGAAATGGTCTGGCAAAGGTTTTGTAGGCCCTGGTTTGCAGTTCAGTGTTACCGGAGAAGAAGTTTCACAAAATTAGTGTTGTATTTTGTTACTGTTGTTCATTGCTAAGTCATGTCTGACTCTTTGAGACCCATGGACCACAGCATACTAGGCCCCTCTGTCCTCCACAGTTTCCTGGAGTTTACATTTGTGTTCATGGCGTCCATGACACCATGACACCATCTCATCCTCTGCCATCCCCTTCTTCTTTTTCCTTCCATCTTCCCCAACATCAGGCTCTTCTCCATGAGTCCTCTTTTCTCATTAGGTGGCCAAACTATTTGAATTTCAGCTTCAGAATCTGCCCTTCCAAAGAACAGTCAGGATTGATTTAGAAAAAAACAGGATTGATTGAGAGGAAATATTTAGCTACTCAGATGAGGAAGCAGGCCACTTTGGAGTCCTTTTCCCAAGGCCAATTAGTTGCCCCATCGTGACTTTAAAAGTTTAAAAGCTTTTTTTGACGTGGTGGCTAATCATGTTGCCAACCTTTCTATTATCCGCTTGATCCATTTGGCTTCCATTTTACTCCTGTATTAAAGCACAAAGGCAACAACATTGTTTTGTGTTTTGCCTCCTGTGGTTTTTCTTCCTTGGGCTAGGTTTTGAAAGCGGGTCGAAGGAATAAACAAGAATCCCTTCTGAGGCAAATCACAGCACGTTTTATTTATCTCTTTTCTTTCTTTGTGCGGGATATCAAAAGCTAAAGGGCGGTTGACCTTTCCTTTGCTTCGCTGGTATTACTCCGAGGGAGAGTCAATAGCTTCTCTGTGAGGAGGAGAAAAAATAGAACAGGCGAGCAAATGGAAGAACCTTTTTTTAAGGGTTTTGATTAAATTGTCCCTGATGGCGTATTGAGCTTCCATCAAGGGAAGAAAAAGAAGGAAGAGATTAGGAATTGGCACAAAATGGTTAAAAGGTCTCTGGAGAGAGACCAGCTGATTTTTCTGAAGGGTTTTGCCGAGTGTTCAGTTCTAGAACCTTCCATTTTCTTTCAATCACGTGCAAGTATGCTGAAAGTAAAACAAAGGAACAGTTTGTGGTGTTCAGGTATGATCCAGCCCTAAAGTGTTTTATACAACCATATTTTCTTCTCAAAATTGAATATTTAGAAACGGGTCTCCTCAGAATCAGTTCTTCCATGCAGGTGGGACAGGAATCCATTACTGGAAAGTCACGTCTCTTGGAGTCTCTGTTTAATCATATTTAATGTTATTGTTATTTATTATTAGAAGGTCGACACAGACGTTCCAACAAGAACTTTTACTTTCAAATGAGGGCACTGAACATCTCATAATATTAGTGTCAGCATTCCAAGTAACAAACTCCAACCCAATAAACTGAATTAGTCAGGTTGATGTGGAGTGAAGTGTTCTCCCAGGCTCCTGATCTTGCAGAAAATTTAAAAGAAAAAGAAAAACTGCTCTTTAACTTGTGCTTCTGAATGAATTTAATGAAAGGAAATTATATAGAAATCCTTTGAATAAGAATTGGAAGAGGAGGAGGGGGGAGGAGGAGGAGGAAGAAGAAGGAGAAGAAGAAGAAGAAGAAGAAGAAGAAGAAGAAGAAGAAGAAGAAGAAGAAGAAGAAGAAGAAGAAGAAGAAGAAGAAGATGATGATGCAGGAACATTACCTAAATGATTCTTCTTCCTTATTTTGACTTGCTGCATTATTTATTGGGACAATGTCCAGATAAACTTCACTTGACTCTAATTTCATCTTGCTGTGGAGATCTGGTGGAAGAAAAAAACATAATTGTTTTCCCTAAGATGAATATTATAACCTGGTTCAAATCAGGCTATAATTCCAAAATCTCAGATAAAGATACAGTAAATCAGCAGCAGAATGGCAATATGAAGATGAATCATCCAGAACTTCTTCCATCTGAAGTCAAATGGCTCATTTCCCTAATTTGGTGATCTCCAACCTTGGCAATTTTAAGACTTGTGAACTTCAACTCCCAGAATTCATCAGGTAGCCATGCTGGCTAAGGAATTCCGGGAGTTGAAGTTCACAAGTCTTAAAGTTGCTGGCTGGAGAATTTTGGGAGTTGAAGTCCACAAGTCTTAACGTTGACAAAGGTTGGAGACCCCTGCCCTAACTAAAAGCTTATTTCACATCCGTTAGATGTGGCTCCATGATCACAAGACCAAGGGACAATGGTCTAACTTTATCATTGGTGAAACTACTCCTGTTCTAAATGAAAACACTAAGAGTTAAGTCCTTTCTGGTCCAGATGAGGCTTTCAGTGGTACCTGAAATCCTGATTTCTGTCAGATTTATCACTGAAAAAGCAGCATATATTTGTTTAAGGGAACAGGTGCTTCCACCTGGGGGAGAAGCAGCGAAGTCTTTATAGATTCTTAGTTAAATTTATGTTTATGAGGGAGATATATTGGACACAGGTGCACGGCTATCAGTTTTGCAGTCCTAATTTCCTCATCTTTGGTAGATATTTTTTTTAAATTTCATTCTCATCTCAGCAAAAAAGTCTTGACTCCCTAGAAGCTTTGTACTTAAAAAAAAGGCCCATAATTCACATTGTACTTTCCATAGGTATCAATAACAGCTCCATCTGTGATTTTTATGATTTAAATTAATACCAAAGTGCAGGCTGAATTCTAAACACTTCCCAGGCCGATTTCAAAATAACTCTTGGGAGCTTCATTAAATCTTTTTAATGGGCCCTGTCAAATGAGCCCTCTGTTCTTGGTAAAATTGTTATATTTCTTTCTCCTCAACTTCTTCTTCAGGAAGGCAGCAATTGCTTTAAAGCAATAGAGGAGAGAGAAAAATATCCCTGAAGTAAATTATTTGGGGAAAAAAATCTGTTTATTACACAGTTTTCCTTCCTGTGTGTCAAGGTCTCATTTCAGACAAGATTCTTCTCAGCACAGTTTTAAAAATTCATTCCTTTAATCTATTCAGGATTAAATTTAAAAATAGGAAGAGAAAAATTTAATGGAACAACAAAGGTTGCTTCAAAAATACTGTCACATTCATTATGAGGTAGAATTAAATTTATTCCAGCTCATAAACTTTACTCCGCTTCATAATAATTGCTGTAGCGCTACCAGGTTCTTATTAAAAGCATCGAATGCTTCTTGTTCAGTTATGCAAAAATCAAAAACAGTTGGGATGCAGAGAGAAAAATAAAGCAACATTCAGATGAAGTGAATATATTTATTCAGTCAACTGGAAGGAGAAGAAAAAGGAAAAATAGGTTGTGAACTTCGGTGGCTTCAAAAACTCTTCAAGATTTTTTTTTTAAAAAATACTTTTTATTTATAATTAAGAACAGCAAACGTGTTTAAGCTATGTCTGAATACAATTAAAATCTGACAATCTGATCCCAAATTATTAAAATAGATAAAATTCGATTGACTTGAGAATACAGGTAGTCCTTGACTTATGACTAAAATTGTGATGGCCTATGATTGAACTCTCAACCTTCTGAGGTGAGTGTCTTCACCTGTAAACTACTGCATCACACATACATACATACATACATATGCATACATACATACATACATACATACATACATACATACATATAAAATGTCCCTATCATCCATCTGTCTGTTTGTCTGTTTGTCAGTATATCTATATCTATCTATCTATCTATCTATCTATCTATCTATCAACAACTTATAAAGCCCTAAATGGCTTGGGTCCAGGGCACTTGCGGGAATGCCTCCTGCCACACTCCAATCGCCCTGTATGCTCCCATAGGAGGGGTCTCCTTGGGATACCGTCGGTTAGGCATTGTCGGCTGGCAGTCCCCAGTGCTAGGGCCTTTTCCGTGGGAGCATCCGCCCTCTGGAATCAGCTCCCAGTGGATCTCCGTTTGGCCCCTGATCTCCGCTCCTTCCGCCGGGACCTGAAGACCTGGATGTTTCAACAGGCCGGTCTGGATTGACCTGGGGGATGGGGTTTTTAACTGTTTTAATTTTTTAATTGATTGTATGTGTTTAATTTACTTTTATTGTAATTCTATGTTATTTTTTTAATGTTCGCCGCCCTGAGTCCCTAGGGAGAAGGGTGGCATACAAGTCGAATAAATTATTATTATTATTATTATTATTATTATTATTATTATTATTATTATCTATCATCTCTCTCACACACACACACATACACAATCTATCCATCCACTCATCTCTCTTTCCTATCTATCTATTTATCCATCCATCCATCCATCTTCCTTTTTACGATTCTGTAACCCTTCAATTTGAGGGACGCAGTGGCTCAGTGGCTAAAACGCTGAGCTTGTTGATCAGAAAGGTTGGCAGTTCGGCAGTTCGAATCCCCAGCGCCATGTAATGGAGTGAGCTCCTGTGACTTGTCCCAGCTTCTGTCATCTTAGCAGTTTGAAAGCACGTAAAAAATGCAAGTAGAAAAATAGGGAGCACTTTGGTGGGAAGGGAACAGGGTTCCGTGCGCCTTCGGCATTTAGTCCTGCCGGCCACATGACCACGGAGACATCTTTGGACAGTGCTGGCTCTTCGGCTTTGTAACAGAGATGAGCACCGCCCCCTAGAGCTGGAAACAACTAGCACGTATGTGCGACGGGAACCTTTACCTTTATCTTAATCCCTTAATTCAGAGTAGCGTTGGGGTGACTGGATGGAATTGAGCATTTACTGGCTGGATGCCCTTCCTGACACTATGCTGAGTTCACAGTTTCTTCGCACTTTGAGAGAGAAACATCTAATGCTGCCTAGGGTAGATAGATAGATAGATAGATAGATAGATAGATAGATAGATAGATAGATAATAGAAGAAAGAAAGATGTCTGTCTGTCTGTTTGTTTACCTATCTATCATCTCTCTCATCTATCTCTCATTTATATCTATCTATCTATCTATCTATCTATCTGTCTGTCTGTCTGTCTCTCTCTTTAGTCATGCAGCGACTCAACTTGCCATTTCAATAGCTTATGACCAAAACTCACAGTTCAGTCATGGTCATAAGTCAGGGACTCCCTATAGAAATAGACAATATAGATCTATTTCCAGCTCCAGAATATTTCTGCTGGAAATCTTGGGCTCAATTTTTTTTTTCATTACATTTCCTTTTAAAAGAAAAAAAACACAGGACGCTGCCTATTCCATTTAAGTCATTGACTTTCAGCTTCGGAGGAGCAAAACAAATTTAAATAAATAATATAATAAAGCCCAGCTACCTCCTGCGTTATTGCATCATTATGGAGAAAGGCCTCTTGTTTTGGATCGCAAGTGACCCTTGTTTTAAATGGAGCACCCGGTCTAATTTAGCACAGCCTGTTCCACTTTTCTAATTCCGAACAGCAGACTATTTTAAAACATGTTCTGCTTCATTTCGCTCCATGTCAAATTGCTCTTCCTTTAATTGGAAGAGAGCTTCACTGACTGCCCGTGAAAGAGATTTCAGGCTGCTGACATGCAATTTTGTATTTTCGGTTTCAAATAAAATAATATGAAAGTGTAGCTAATAATGCTTCCTAAGCTAAAAGGACTTTCCCAACGACCCCACTCCACCCTTTTAAAAGATCCATTAGAAAGAAAAAGGAATCTATTTTGAATGCCACTGAGGGTGCCAAGAATCCCAGGAATAAGAATAAATATATATTTTTCAGACAAACACATATTTGTTAAAAATATAAACTTTGGTAACTCACTTCATCAAACGTGTGTGAGCTACTATTCTGAAAAAATTCTAATTTTTTTTAAATAAAGTGTGTTTCTCTGAAACACTACTACCAGGTTTCTCCTGATTTTAGGCTTCCTTTATCATACTTACAGCAACTGGGCCTCAGTTGTAGGAACTGGGTATGGCTAGTCTAGCGAAGAAAAGGACCAGGGGAGACATGATAGCAGTGGTCCAATATTTGAGGGGCTGCCACAGAGAGGAAGGGGTCCAGCTATTTTCCAAGGCACCAGAAGGCCAGACAAGGAATAATAGATGGAAACTGATCAAGGAGAGATTCAACCTAGAAATAAGGAGAAACTTTCTGACAGTGAGAACAATCAACAATTGCCCTCGGAAGTTGTGGGAGCTTTATCACTGGAAGCTTTCAAGAAGAGACTGGGCTGCCCTCTGTCAGAAATGGTGTAGGGTCTCCTGCTTGGGCGGGGGGTTGGACTAGATGACCTATAAGATCCCTTCCAACTCTGATTATCTGTTATAGTTATCTTTCTATATTATTTATGCCTATATCAACGTACCCAAGCAACACATTTTCCTAGCAACATTACAAAGAAAAGCACAGATTCAAATATGAAGCTTGTTTTAGTCAGGGTATTACTCAATTCTTCTCTTTTAGTATCAAGCTCTATTCCAGCTCTATTCTGAGTCTTCCAGTTGAGTGTGGTTGTTCAGCTAACAGCAAATCCATCTGGTAGCAACTTTTAACCAAACAGGTAGTCCTTGACTGATGGCCACAATTTATTTATTTATTTATTATTTATTTTATTTTATTTTGTCAAGCAATTATAACATAACAGGTATAAGTATAAACTTGGTTATGAATACATGAAATGGATACGTATAAGAAAAATAAAAAGAAACAATAGGACAGGGACGGTAGGCACATTGGTGCGCTTATGCACGCCCCCTACAGACCTCTTAGGAAAGGGGTGAGGTCAATAGTAGACAGTCTAAGGTTAAAGTTTTTGGGGTTTGGGGAAGAAACCACAGAGTCAGGTAGAGCATTCCAGACATTGACCACTCTGTTGCTGAAGTCATATTTCCTGCAATCAAGTTTGGTGCAGTTTACCTTGAGTTTGTATCTATTGTGTGCTCTTGTATTGTTATGGTTGAAGCTGAAGTATTCATTGACCGGAAGGACATTGCAATGTATGATTTTATATACCATACTTAGATCGGACCGAAGGTGGTGTAGTTCTAGGTTTTCTAGGTCTAGAATTTCAAGTCTGGTGGCATAAGATATTCTGCTGCAAGTAGAGGAGTGGAGAACTCTTCTCGTGAAATATTTCTGGACTTTCTCAACTGTGTTAATATCAGTAACGTAATGCGGGTTCCAGGCTGATGAGCTGTATTCAAGTATCGGTCTAGCAAATGTTTTGTATGCCCTAGTTAGTAGTGTGATATTATCAGCAAGTCTTCCACTGGTGGGATTCAAAAATTTTTACTACCAGTTCTATGGACATGGCTTGATGGGTGTGGCTTGGTGGGTGTGGCAGGGGAAGGATACTGCAAAATCCCCACTCCCTCCCCACCCCACTAACCTGCTTTCCAGCTCTATTCTCCTGTGCAGGGCAACCAAAGAAGACCCAGCCAATGAGCTGGGACTCGGGAGGCGGAGAATAGATGGGGGCAGGGCCAGTCAGAGGTGGGATTCACCAGTTCTCCAAACTACTCAAAATTTCCACTACCGGTTCTCCAGAACTGGTCAGAACCTGCTGAATACCACCTCTGATGGGGATGGTGCAATGCTCATGAAGTACGGAACAGGGTCATAAGTCATTTTTTTCAGTGCCATTTTAACTTTGGTCACTAAAGGAATTGTTGTAAGTTGAGAATTACCTCTAGTTGCTAACCATAGTTAGTAAGACAGCAGTAGCTGTGTCTATCAGGCTTTCCACAGCAAAAGCCAATAGAATCAAAATGACAGGTTGAAGTGAGCAATTAAAGCCCACCCTTTTTTAATACATCTATGTTGCATGTATATATGCATGTACAGCCTTCCCCCTACTGGCTATTGAGCTGAATGAGTGACACCATACTTGTCTTTTTAATAGACAAAAACTCCAAGACACACCTGCTGGATTTTTTTTTAAGCAGACTCATTCAGCCAGTTCTGACAGGTTCTGGAGAACCGGTAGTGGAAATTTTGAGTAGTTTGGAGAACCAGCAAATCCCACCTCTGACTGGCCCAGCCCGCATCTATTCTCTGCCTCCTGAGTCCCAGCTGATTGGCTGGGTCTTCTTTGCTTGCCCTGCACAGGAGAACAGAGCAGGTTAGTGGGGTAGGGAGGGAATGGGGATTTTTTTTTTAATTACATTTATATGCCGCCCTTCTCCGGAGACTCAGGGCGGCTTACAATTTTTGGGATACAACCCAGTGTGCTCAGCAATAGCCTTCATTCCATTGTATATGCCTGCTTATTACTAAGCGGCATTTTTACAAGGTCAGCTAATTGCCCCCAACAATCTTGGGTCCTCAATTTACCTACCCCGAGAGGATGGAAGGCTGAGTCAACCTTGAGCCTGGTGGGATTCGAGCCTACAGCAGTTGTAGGCAGCTGGATCTTAAGTGCAGGCAATTAACAGCCTGAGCCACCAAGGCCCTTCTATATTTTGCAGTATCCTTCCCCTGCCACGCCCACCAAGCCACATCCACCAAGCCATGTCCATAGAACCGGTAGTAAAAAAATTTGAATCCCACCACTGGAAGACTTGCTGATAAAATATTTCCTAAAGAAAGATAGAATTAGGACAATAATAGGGATGTTATGATATTACGGACAACAACTGTCATGACATAATATTGTTCCGGGCATTCCTTTTTTTTCTTCTTCCCTGTTTTGATATTTGCGCTATCTTGATGTCGTTCCACAATTACAACTGGATTTTCATGAATATAAATGTTATTGCGGCTGAGTTTTCATATATCAAATAACATAGTCTATTTACTCCGATACGAAAATGAAAAAAAAAATATTATTCATATTACTTGGCAGCATTTCATGATTTTTCTGGAGCCGCCAGAATGGCGGGGGAACCAAAGTATAGATAGGGTTGTGTCATTTTTGGGAAGATCATCTGACATCCACTGACCGGTTCTGGAGAACCGGTAGCAGAAATTTTGAGTGGTTCAGAGAACCAGCAAATACCACCTCTGACTGGCCCCACCCCCTTCTATTCTCCGCCTCCCGAGTCCCAGCTGATTGGCTGGGTCTTCTTTTGTCGCCCTGCGCAGGAGAACGGAGCTGGAAAGCAGGTTAGTGGGGTGGGGAGGGAATGGGCATTTTGTAGTAACCTTCCCCTGCCACGCCCACCAAGCCATGCCACGCCCACCAAGCCATGCCACAGAACTGGTAGTAAAAAAAAATTGAATCCAACCACTGATTGAATAGTCCAAATGTCATAAGGATATGTCTGTGTCAAGTATGCTTAATTTGGTCACTTTCACCTTAGTAAAAGTCAGGGTAATCTTTATAAAATGAAATCGGTATGAAAGTAAAAAGCAGGAAAACTGCAGCATTTTTTTTCTTTCTTTCTTTCTTTGTCTCTTCTTTCTTTATTTCTCACTCTTTCTCTCATTCTTCCCTCCCTCCTTTCCTTTCTCTCTCCCTTCCTTTTTTCCATCCATTCTTCTACCTTCCTTCCCTCCTTCCATGCATCTATCCCCTCTCTCACTCCTTCCTTTTTCCCTCCTTCTCCCTCCCTTTCTTCATTTCTTCCTTCCCTCAATTCCTTCCTGCCTTCCTTCTATAAATTATCCACTCTCCTTCCTTTCTTCTTCCCTTGCTTCTTTCCTTCTTTCTTTCCTTCCCTCTCTTCCTCCTTTCCTCCCTTCCTTCTTCCAAAGTTTCATTTGCCAGCAATCACAGTGAATTTCAAAGGGGGGATTTACAAAAAAAAAAAAACCAAACAAGGAAAGCGTATGATAAAAATGGTGCAAATGACCACCAGTCTAAATGACATTCCTCACCACTGTTGGTTCCAATTGCTGGGCAGAATAGTCAAAAAATCTGCAGATAAAGCTGCTTCAAGCTGTACAAGAGCACACAACAGATACAAACTCAATGTAAACCGCTCCAAACTTGATTGCAGAAAGTACAACTTCAGCAACAGAGTGGTCAGTGCCTGGAATGCACTACCTGACTCTGTTGTTACATCCTCCAACCCCCACTCCTTTAACCTCAAACTATTCACTATTGACCTCACCCCATTCCTAAGAGGTCTGTAAGGGGCGTGCATAAGTGCACCATCGTGTGCCTCCCGCCCCTGTCCTATTGTCCCCATTTAATCGTACCTATTTCCTGTATTCTTACTCATGTTTATACTTATACCTATTATCTTGTAAGCAATTGACAAATCAAATAAATCAAATAAATAATAAACTTCCCATTCTCAGTAATCCCCACCTCAACAAGACATCTTGTGATAAGTCCAATCTTGATGGGAGAGATGGCCCTGTGAAGATCCAGGACTCAAGCCATATAGGGCTTTGAATATGACTACCAATTAAATTGGGCCTGGAGACAGACTGGTAACCAGTGCAGTGTCTCTAGCATACTAGAGGGCTACCTTTATTACTTGTGGTTGGTAGATGGACAATTAAACACCGTGCATGCATGTACCTCCCAGCTGGTTTTTGGCCTGTTTGAGGCACTTTCAGCCTCCCAGAGGCTCAAGGGAAGCTTCTGCAGCCTTTGGAGGCCGAAAAACAGGCCCGTTTCATCACTTCTGGTACTTCCAGTTTCGTCACTTCTGGTAATTGGAGGCTGAAAAACGGGCCCATTTTTCGGCCTCCAAAAGGCTGCAGAGGCTTCCCTCGAGCCTCTAGGAGGCCAAAAAAGGCCTCAAACAGGCCAAAAATCAGATGGGAGCCATGCATATGTGCACTGCAGGTAAGACGGCAGGGGGTGTTACACGCGCATGCGCAAGGGGCAGGGTGCATTACATTGTGGATGCTGGCATGCACACACACATGCACACTATCGCGCATGCATGCACTTTTGGCACACCACAACAAAGAGGTTCGCTATCACTGCCCTATACCATTTCAGACAAGCGGCTGTCCACAGTCTTTTCTTAAAAACCTCCAGTGATGAAGCACCCACAACTTCTGGAGACAAGTCGTTCCACTGTTTAATTGTGCTCCCCCTTAGGGAGTTTCTCCTTAATTCCAGGTTGCTTCTCTCCTTGATTAGTTTCCATCCATTTTTTTTCTTGTCCTGCCCTCTGGTACTGTTGTGGTTCACCGACAGCAGGTGCGGATAGCTGAGGTCTCAGAGAGTGAGGACTCATGTGATGCAGGGATGGGGCCAGGACTATCAGGGAGTGCAATGCTGCCTTCGGAGATTGTGGAGGCTGGCAGCAGTGAGGAAGAGGCCCCCAAGGAGCCCGTGCCCAGCGGGCGTGCGCGCAGAGCTGCTCAAAGGAAAGAGCAGCTGCTGCAGCACGGGGGTGTTATGTATGCAGGTTTGAAATCATTGGTTTAGTTCGAATTGTTCTTGTAAAGTGTTGGAAATGATTGGTTTAAAAAGTGCGGGAAAACCCTGCACTCTGATTGGCTGTCAGCTGCGGCTGCCGGCTATAAGTAGCAGCCGCAGCAAAGCCAGTCGGGTCCGTTCTGAGCTGAAGTCACTAATAAACTTACGAGCTGGAGTACTCCGCGTCTGCCTCTTCATGCAAACATAACAGGGTGACTTGGGAGTAAGGCTGCAAGGTAATGGCCCCTCCCTGAGGAGATAAAAGCCAGCCGAGAAACCGCAGTTCTTTGCAGAAGGCAAAGAAGTTTTACACTCGAGTCTGGTGGACGTTAGGAATATCTGAGTTGGTGTTTGAAGACTCTTCGTGTTTGAATTATTGCTTAGTAACTTTATCTGGTGTTCTTGGCAGCCTTGCAAAACCTTGGCAAGGCTCTTTCTTATCGGAGCTAATTGGTTCGAAGCAGCCTTTTACCCGTGAAGGACTGGGATTCGTAAAGGAACATTAAAAGGCTGTTACCTTTGTCTTGTGTTTGCTTCCTCGGAACCAGGTTTGGGTCAGAACAGATACTGACTGCCCCCTCCTCTTCGTGGCAACCTCTCAAATACTGGAATACTATTATTTATTGATTTATTTATTATTTGAACTTATATGCCACCCCATCTCTGCTCCCCCTTTTCTCTAGACTAGCCAAATCCAAATCCTGCAACTGTTCTTTATACGTTTTAGTCTCCAGGCCTCTAATCATCTTAGTTGCTCCTCTTTGCACTTAGAACATCAACCCTCATACACCAACTGGAGCAAAACATCTAAAATAGTGCTTCCAGTCTCACTTTCTGAAGGTTCCATGATTGATGATATCAAAGGACTTCGAGAGAACTAAAAAAAAATCAGGAGTTTTCACACCTTCAATCCAGGCCAATACAAAAGACGCCCACCATGATCACTAATGTGGAATCCACCCCACCTCCGGGCTTCATTTAATTGCATAGGACTCATTGATTTATTTCTCAGCATTGTACCTCTGAAGTAATTTATGAGACATAAGCAGGATTTAAATCCACAACAAAGCAGTACATTACAAAACCATCAGAGGCTTGGCTATTTAATTCAAGGCGTGAAGAAATAAAGACCTAAGGACAAACATTATTGAACTGCTGGAACAGGCCAAGTCCAATATTCCAATATTTTGTTTCTTACAGTAGCCAAACAGATTGTTCTGGATGCTAACAAATTGAAGTGGGTGCCGCTGGTACGTGGAGGAATACTGCTCTCAACCTGGAAGGTAACACTGACACCTCAAAACTAACAGTTCATGGATAGACTTCTATTCCAAACTTCATTTAGTCCTCTTTTTAAGTCAGTTAACTTTTGACGTTGTGGTGGAATCTGGTGCTGAATTACAAGAGAAAGGGGCACTTTCCCAAGGAGATAAGAAACAAATCAGCATTGCTTTTTTGGCATTCCAGTCAGAAGCATCAAGGATCCAGGGGTGGGATTCTATCAGTTTGCACCTATTCGCTAGAACCGGTTGTTAACATTCTAAGCAGTTCGGAGAACCGGTTGTTAGAAGAAATTACTGGCCTAATCCTGTAAGGAAGG
Source organism: Naja naja (assembly GCA_009733165.1). Classification (NCBI taxonomy): domain Eukaryota; kingdom Metazoa; phylum Chordata; class Lepidosauria; order Squamata; family Elapidae; genus Naja; species Naja naja. Next base: position 55,807,562 of record CM019152.1, on the reverse strand, counting down.
CAGGAAGGAAACATTCTGGTGTTGCTTACAGAAACTGCCTCTCTGTTAACCCTTATTACATTCTTGGCAGGACTAGACTTCCTGTCTCAGGAACTTCTCTGGAGTTTTTTTTCCCCTCCTTTGCTGGTACTTTGCTTGTGTTGAGTGACCATTCAAAGTTACAATGGCACTGAAAAAAGTGACTTATGGCCATTTTTCACACTTACGACTGTTGCAGCATCCCCACAGTCATGAGAGGCCAGGCGAGGAGATGCGTGCCTCGATGTGAGTGATATTGAGTTGGCCACGCCCAGCCAATAACACATCTCCAGGAAATACTCATTGAAAACTCTTGCTGAACAGTAGCCTATGTGCCTAAACATTGTCATTGGCATCATTTCTAATGCTGGAAGGAGGGTCGTGTTTCCCAGCTGTTGGTTTCTGGAAGAGTTCCAAGTCTCTAAATCACACGCACACATACACACACACCCATACACACCTCCCGTTTTGCCATATGTGCTGGCAAATACGCAAGAGGCAATTTCAGCTCAGCCTTAACTTTATCTAATTTATTGCTGGTTTCTGCATTTTTTGAGTAGCTTTATAATGATGCTTACTGTTTATTTGTATACTAGCCAATAACCCAGCGTTACACAGGTATTTATTTATTCCAATCCTGTATTAGGCAGGAAAATCCTGTAGTCAGGACACAGGCTGTTGTACTGTCTCTCATGCAGCATCACAAGTTTTTTATTCCACTCCTCGGGAGTTCCTTGTCTATGCTGGTGTTTCATTTTTTTTATTGCACTTGGCCAATCACCTGACATTTCCTTGGAGGGTTGAGAAGGAGGAGTACTGTGAAGCCATTATCATGGCAAGTCCACTGTGCTGTACAGTAGAAGCCATTTTAAGGCACACACCCTGGAGGGGCGTTAGGGGTGTCTTACCAGTGGTGGGATTCAACTGTTTTACTACCGGTTCTGTGGGCATGGCTAGGTGAGTGTGGCAGGGGAAGGATACTGCAAAATCTCCATTCCCTCCCCACTCCACTAACCTCCTTTCCAGCTCCATTCTCCTGTGCAGAGCAACAAAAGAAGACCCAGCCGAACATCTGGGACTTAGGAGCAGAGAATAGATGGGGGCAGGGCCAGTCAGAGGTGATATTTGCCAGTTCTCCGAACTACTCAAAATTTCTGCTACCAGCTCTCCAGAACTGGTCAGAACCTGCTGAATACCACCATCATCTGTGTACCAAATTTGGTTAAAATTGCTTGACGCATTCCAGAGTTATGCTGGAACATACACACACTCTCTCTCACACACACACACACACACACACACACACACATTTTTATATATATAGAAGATTTTGTAAACTGCTTAACATGAGTTTTAGATAGGCAAGACTAAAAAAATAGAAACTGCATAGTGAATATGAAGGAGCGATAAGGAAAAAGAGAGAAAAAGATCACCAACTATATACCAACTACAGTGGTTAAAGTCTCAGAATCTTAATATCTCAAGTTTTCTCTAACTTTGACAAATCGGTACTTCAATCCTGTTCGGATCTTGGCCGTTTCTCAACTAAGTTAAGAAGAAACATGCTTTTATGCTGTTTACTTTTCCTAAAGTTTGTCGGAACCAGATGGAATAATAAAGATACAGCCTCATCCCATTAAATGCCACCAAACTTGTGATTCGTATGCTAATGGGCAGATGGGAAGGGATATGTAATATAAAATGTGTCGGAAGAATAAATAGTCCCGTTATTTAGGAGGTAGAATGTGAACATGGTGAAGAAAGACATGGAAGAATATACAAGAATACAGAATATAGAATAACAGAGTTGGAAGGGACCTCGGAGGTCTTCTAGTCCAACCCGCTGCTCAGGCAGGAAGTTCTTCTTAAGAACTTCCAGTGTTGGAGCATTTATAACTTCCGGAGGCCAGCTGTTCCACTAGTTAATTGTTCTCACTGTTAAGAAGTTTCTCCTTAATTCTAGGTTGCTTATCTTCTTGATTAGTTTCCATCCATTGCTTCTTGTTTTGCCTTCTGGTGCTTTGGAAAATATCTTGCCCATCTCTTACTATGGATGTTCCAAGCTTCAGTAAGGTACCAGTAGTAACTCTCAACCTCTACTATGTGGGCTTCATGGCCTCTGGAGGATGAGCTAGTTCTCAAAGAAGAGTTGAGCGTCCGGAAGTTATTTTATAAAAATAAAATAACGGACCTGCCTGCAATGTTAATATTAAAGGAAGTAAGGTTTAAATACAACCAGCTGTGACACTTTGCTTCAAAACAGAGAGGGCAATTTCTGCTAGTAGTCTCTAGTGATCGTCAGAAAAGAGTAGAATAACAGAGCAAAAGAAGCGTCTTCGATGAGTCCTCAAAGAAAACTAGAAAGTCCAGTTGCCTCTTGAAAAAAGCACCTTTGGGACAACCATGATCTGGTTGACTGAGAATCTCCACAGACAAAAGAGCTGGAAGGGACCTTGGAGGTCATCTAGTCCAACCCCCTACTCAAGCAGGAGACCCCTTACCACTTCTGACAGATGGCTGTCCAGTCTCTTCTTGAAAGCTTCCAGGGATGAAGCTCCCACAACTTCTGAAGGCAACTTCTGTTCCATGGGTTGATGGTTCTCACTGTCAGAAAATCCCTCCTTATTTCTAGGTTGAATCTCTCCTTGATCAGTTTCCATCCATTATTCCTTGTCTGGCCTTTTGACCTCAAGCAGGCAATCCTATACCATTTTAGGCTAATGGTTGTCTAAGCCATTCACTAGTGTAGTGAAAAGAGGGACTAGGGCTGACATAATGGCAGCCTTCCAGTATTTTTTTTTTAATTCATATTTATATGCCGCCCTTCTCCGGAGACTCAGGGCGGCTTACAGTCTTTGGAGCACAACCCAATGCGCTCAGCAATAGCCTTTATTCCATTGTATATGCCTGCTTATTACTAGGGCTTTTTGCCCCCCCACCCCAGCGGCATTTTTACCAAGTCAGCTTATTACCCCCAACAATCTTTGGGTCCTCAATTTACCTACCCTGGGATGATGGAAGGCTGAGTCAACCTTGAGCCTGGTGGGATTCGAGCCTGCACTAATTGCAGGCAGCTGGAACTAAGTGCTAGTTGTTTAACAGACTGCACCACCAAGGCTCCTTTTGAGGGGCTGCCACAAAGAAGAGAGGGGTCAACTTATTTTCCAAAGCACTAGAAGGCATTCAGAAGTTCCCAGTGCTTCCTGGAAGAATATACTGAAACATTGAATAACTAATATACTGAAACATTGAATAACTAAATAATGGAAACTTACCGTAAATACGTGTATTAATATTAGAACCATATTAGCTTGATGGATGTGAAGAATATGATTAATATTATTATTGTTTTTTATTAAAAGGAAAGCGAATAAGAATTAAAGTATGAATTTGGGTAAGAGAGGAGGGGTAAAAAGGATATGTCTTTTTTAAAAAACATAATGGTGTATGATTAAAAATTAGAATGGCGATAGACATAAGAGAGAGGGGGGATGATTAATATACACATTTTTATATAATGAGAAAAAAGCAATAATTAGGGGGAAGATCAGAAATTGAATAATGGGATTATCGTGTATGTTTAAACCATATTGTGATTGTGATTGGAATAATATATTGAAATGTTGAATAATTAAATAATGAAAGACTATAACTTAATACAAATAAGTGTATTATCATTAGAATTACATAAGTTTGATGAATGTAATAAATATAATTAATGTTATCATTATTCTTTGCACCAAAATGTATGATACGCTGAATAGTTGACACACTATTCACACATTGATGTGTATATGTAAAATAAAATAAAAAAACTTGACCCAAAAAGAGAAGTTCTCATTGTTCATTACTGGAGGTTTTTAAGAAGAGACTGGACTGCCCCTGGCCTGAAATGGTATAGGGTTTCCTGCCTGAGCAGGGGGCTAGACTAGAAGACCTCCAAGGTCCCTTCCAGCTGTATTCTATTTGTTCTATTCTAATTCATGAATTCAGCACCCTTGCAGTCTTCCCGCATTCCATGCAAGGAAGGAAACGTGATGATGACCTGCTTAGATATAATATCCTTCGGAAGAAGAAACCGATGGAGGGATGAAAAGCTACAGCAATAATGAATGACTCTAAAACCCTTTTTTCTGGCCAGCCTGCTATTTTATTGGCCCAAACAATCCCATTCGTTTTGAAGTCACGGGCTATGAAAATTACTTTTGGCGGAGTTTATTACAGCAAGTAATGAGACCATAAATCTGTTTGCTTAGCTTTTCAGGCAGCGAGGACAGAGGGAAAAAGTTCCTGCTTGGGATAACGATGAAAAAGAAGTATAAAACCCTGGCTTTAAAAAATAAAGTAATATACAGTCTTTGACTTACAGCAATTCATTTAGTTCAAAGTGACAATGGCACTGAAAAAAAGCAACTTACGACCTTTTTTTTCACATCCGACCTTTGCAGCGTCCCAGAGGTGGTATTCAGCAGGTTCTGACCAGTTCTGAAGAACCAGCAGCGGAAATTTTGAGTAGTTCGGAGAACCGGCAAATACCACCTCTGACTGGCCCTGCCCCCATCTATTCTCTGCCTCCCATCGAGTCCCATCTGATCGGCTGGGTCTTCTTTTGTTGTCCTGCACAGGAGAACGGAGCTGAAAAGCAGGTTAGAGGGGTGGGAAGGGAATGGAGATTTTGCAGTATCCTTCCCCTGCCACGCCCACCAAGTCAAGTCAAGCCACGCCCACCAAGCCAAGCCACACCCACAGAACCAGTAGCGGACATTTTGAGTAGTTCAGAGAACCCGGCAAATACCACCTCTAACTGGCCCTGCCCCATCTATTCTCTGCCTCCCATTGAGTCCCAGCTGATCATCTGGGTCTTCTGTGGTTGCCCTGCGCAGGAGAGCGGAGCTGAAAAGCAGGTTAGAAGGGTGGGGAGGGAATGGATATTTTGCAGTATCCTTCTCCCAGGAGTGGGGAGGAGAATGGATATTTTGCAGTATCCTTCCCCTGCCAAGCATGCCCACCAAGCCACGCCCAACAAGCCATACCCACCAAGCCATACCCACCAAGCCATGCCCACCAAGCCACGCCCACAGAACCAGTAGTAAAAAATTTTGAATCCCACCACAGCAGCATCCGCATGATCACGGGGTCCAAATACAGACGCGTGGCATCTGACTCATATTTATGACCGTTGCGGTGTCCCAAGATTACGTGATCACCTTTGTGACTTTCTTACAAGCAAGGTCAGTGGGGAAGCCAGGTTCACCTAACAACCGGGTTACTAACTGATCTACTGCAGGGGTTCATTTAACAACCATGGGAAGAAAGGTCGTAAAATAAGGCAAACCTCGCTTCGCTAAATGCCTCACTTATCTACAGAAATGTTGGGCTCCACTAGAATATAGCACCGTAGCTTTTCTTCCAATGTCTGTAATTGCAGAGTTATGATTCAATATAACTAATGAGAGATTAAATCAGCAGAGATCACAGGCCCCATATGCTGTAACGATACCCGTGTAATCAGCATAGATTTTAATTTATCCATTTATCTATCATTCCATTGATATGCTGCCAGGCTGTTCACCATCAAAGCATGAGACTAAGTAAGTATCCTGAAAACTGTAAAAAAAAAACCCATGTCCTAAAAGAAATTTAAAAATCAGGGAAATTTAAAGTGAAGAGAAATAAAACTAAAAAAAAACATCTCCAGAATCTCATCCACAAAGGGAGCAGAAAAATACATGATTTAATCCTCAAAAGATCAGAAAGACAGTGCCATACGCACTGTCTTTCTATTATTATTATTATTATTATTATTATTATTATTGTTATTGTTGTTGTTGTTGTTGTTGTTGTTATTAATTATTATTATTATTAATAATATTATTATTATTATTATTATTATAATATTATTATTAACAATATTATTGTTATATTATTGTTATATTATTGTTATATTATTATTATAATATAATAATATTGTTATTAACAATATTATTATATTATAACAATATTATTAATAATAATAATAATAATAATAATAATAATACATTTTTCTTTAACATACATAAGTATTCAATAAACAGTGTATTGTCTGGATCATTTTACATATACATAACAGTAATGTATGTATGTATGTATGTATGTATGTATGTATGTATGTATATAAAAGCGAAAGACCACTCACGCATCATCACAAAATCTCTAGAACCGTAAAGCCTACAAACTTGAAACTTGACCACATATGTTCCTCTTGGCTTCTAGGTGCTCACTAAGAAAGGATTTTTCAAAATGACCATCAGAGCATTAGTATTTTGTTATATTATTATCATTAACATGCTCTGATGCTAAGGGGTTCTACTCCCCCTCCCCACCTGAAAAGAATACAAAACACAAGCAGAGGAGAGGAGTTTCAGTTTCAGTTTCAGTTTCACAGCACAATGCAGCTTTGGTACAAAACAGTTGAGCTAAACCACACCCAGGCTCCTTGCTGCCTCCTTCTTGCTCACACAGCAAATATTGCTTCAGTTTCCAAACAGCCCTCAACTCTCTCACACACTGACAGGACGCTATCCAGATGAATACCGATGGATGCTGGTAGGCAGAAGCACAATTTTTTCCCCTTATTTTGCTCCCCAAAAACTAAGCCCGACCACATAGTTTCGTAGCGAAGCACGGGTATCGAGCTATTAATGATAATATTCTTTACTTATCTATAATAATATTCTTCCCACTTCTGATTTCTACTTTTATTATCTAACCATTGATAAAACAAATCTCAAGTTGAATAATATTCTGTGTCTTCTTTATCTTTTATCTTTAATATTAATCTATCTGCACACTCTAATATTTTTAATTATATTTTCATCTGAAGACGTTTCCTCCTTTTTCCAATATTGTGCAAACACAATTCTCACTGAACTGCCTTTCTAAAAGGCAACCATACAACCACAATCTGGCTGAGATATCTTCTTCTTAGACTTCCATTCCAAAAGTGTGTTCCTAGAGGCTGTATCTCCAATGTGGGGCCCATGGGCTCTAGGGGTGCTTTCCTTGACTCCATCTTCCTGATATTTTTCTCTATTCAGTTCTTTAATTTAAAAACAAAAAGGAGGGGGGTTTCAAATAACCAGGCAAAACCTTGGCCTTAAACTTATTATAAGTTTTTTTGATTTATTCTCCAACACACCTGAGAACAGAACAGATGATGGGTGGAAGCAGAGGTGGTATTCAGCAGGTTCTGACCAGTTCTGAAGAAGAGGTAGCGGAAATTTTGAGTAGTTCGGAGAACCGGTGAATACCACCTCTGACTGGCCCCGCCCCCATCTATTCTCCTCCTCCTCCCGAGTCCCAGCTGATTGGCTGGGTCTTCTTTGGTTGCCCTGCACAGGAGAACAGAGCTGGAAAGCAGGTTAGTGGGGTGGGGAGGGAATGGGATTTTGCAGTAACTTTCCCCCAGGAGTAGGGAGGGAATGGAGATTTTACAGTATCCTTTCCCTTCCATGCCCACCAAGCCACACCCACCAAGTCACGCCCATGGAACAGGTAGTAAAAAAAATTGAATCCCACCACTTGGTGGAAGCTTGTTAAAGAATGATCCAACCAAGAATAAAGGAGGAATTTCATTTGCCACCGGCAAAACTAGCAAAGATGTTTAAAAACATGTCCATCAAATGTTGGAAATGCAATCAGACATTGGGCACATATTATCACATGTGGTGGACATGTGTGAAAGCAACAAAATATTGGACAAAAATACACACATGGCTAGAAAAAAATGTTAAGGCTGCATACAGATTACAAGCCAGAAATTTTTTTGTTAGGTATAATACCAGAAAGTATGATAAGGGGAATATGTATCTAATACTTCAGTTTTGACAGCTGCAAGAATTGTATTTGCACAATATTGGAAAAACGAGGAGACACCTAGAGAAGAAGATGTAATTAAAAAAATATTAGACTGTGCAGAAATGGACAGATTGACATTAAAGGTAAAAAGAAAAAGAAGACATAGAATACTTTCAAAGATGAGGATGTGCTTTATAAATGGTTGGATAATACACGTAGAAATTAGGAATTGGAAAAATATAACTATGTAAGCAAATTGATCCAGACAATATACTGTTCACAAAGCATTTATGTATGTAAAATGAATAAATAAACTGTTAAGTTTGCATGGAGAGATGAGACGCAGAGTGCTTCAGCTCTTGTTTATTGTGACTTCAGCTCAGAACGGACCCGAATGGCTCAGCCGCGGCGGCTACTTATAGCCGGCTGCTGCGGCTGCCAGCCAATCGGAGTGCAGGGTTTTCCCACACTTTTACAACCAATGATTTCAAACACTTTACAACAACAACCGATCATTTTAAACTCTGCATACATAACATAAACTGTTTTTAAAAAAGAATAAAGGCGGGATTTCTTTACAGTGAGAACAGGCATTCAAAGGAACAGCTTGCCTCTTGAAATTGTGCATGCTCCATCGTTGGAGGTTTTCAAATATAGGTTAGAGAACCATTTGACCAGGATGGTATAAAAAGGATGGACTAGAAGACCTCCATGGTCCCTTCCAGTCCTATATATTCTATATTTTCTAATTTCTCAGTGGCAGGATTTGAAGTGTTTCCTCTCAGGTCAATCAAGAGTGGGCAGCTTTACTCTGAGGAGATAGTCTTGAAGACAGTGGTGGGATTCAACCAGCGTAACAACCGGTTTGGTGGGCGAGTGCTTTGATAGTGGTGAATGGAAGGATTTATGTTCCTTGCAGACAGCTGGTCATTTGCACCCTTTTAGAGGGTCATTGAGGCCACTTGGAGGTTTGCCTGTGTCCTCAGGATCACCTGAGTGGTGCTCCTGGTTCCTGAAGTCTGCCATTTTTCCTCTGGAAATCCATTCCTACTCCCACACCATTCAAAGGGTGTTTGTACCAAATTGTATAGCTAAAAGACTATAGAGATTCTCAGTCATCCAGGTCATGGCTGTCCCAAAGGTGCTTCTTTCAGGAGGCAACTGGTCTTTCTGGTTTTTTCTTTGAAGACATTTCACTTCTCATCCAAGAAGCTTCTTCAGCTCTGACAGGATGGTGGAGAATGAAAGGATTTATACTCCTTGCAGACAGCTGGTCATTTGCAACCTTTTAAAGAGTCATTAAGGCCACTTGGAGGTTTATCTGTGTCCTCAGGGTCACCTGAGTTCCTGTAGTCTGCAATTTTTCCTCTGGAAATCTATTCCTACCCCAACACCATTCAAATTGTATAGCTAAAAGTCTGTAGAGACTCTCAGTCACCCCGGTCATGATTATTGTCCCAAAGGTGCTTTTTTCTGGAGGCAACTGGTCTTTCTTGCTTTTTCTTTTGACAAAGTTTTGCTTCTCATCCAAGAGACTTCTTCAGCTCTTTCCATTCCCCAATATCCTGTCAGAGCTGAAGAAGCTTCTTGGATGAGAAGTGAAACATCTTCAAAAGAAGAAAAAAAAAACAAGAAGGTCCAGTTGCCTCCCGAAAAAAAACCCACCTTTGGGACTAAATCCCGAAGCAAATTGGAAAGGAGAGCTATCCTGAATGAATTTTTTTTGATATGTACAGACACACCTATGGTCTCAGGAAAGCCACAAAGCACATGTGCTCATGGTTCAGATAATGGTAGCTCTTGTCAACTCTTCAAACGGGGTTTTGAGACCCATTTCAGTCATAAGTGAAGGCTTTCAAAGAAGGAATTGCTCTCAAATATTCACTTCCATTGTGTTTCAACAAAAGCATTTGAAAAGAATTATTGCAGAAAGGTTATTGTTTCTTCCACTGCTAGAGGGGATTTAGAAACAATGCGTGTTGCTGGCTTGTAGAAATGTATGCAGAATTAGAAGTGCTTTAACTGAAGATGTTGACATGCTGCCTTTTTTTTAGCAAATGGTATTGATATTGCGGCTTCTTAGATAACAAAAGAATTGTCTTCTCTTTTTATTAAGGATCTAAGGATACACCCCTCCACCTGCCCACGGTCTGCAACAAAAGCATCAGCGTGCTAATTTCAAGTTTGAATTCCTCGGTCATGTTCATTTAGCAAAGTGCAATATTTAATTTTTATGTGGTTATCCTTGTCAGTATTTCTTTCAGCTTTCGCTGCTAATGCGCATATGTGGCAAAAGACGGATCTGATGACTGACAAAACTCTAATCAAAAGCATATTTTGGAGTCTTTAAGCAAGGAGAATTTCAGCAGATCTACATTTTGTTAATGTTCATTTTGAAACTAAGAGAGTACATTTTCGTTTTTTGTCTTAATGTGCAGATTGAGACATAATTATCCTGTGGTTGCTTCTCTGTGATATATACTAAATTAGGATAGTTGGTTTTTTTAATTACTTTTCGCAGGTATAAATGTTCCTCTTTCTGTGTGGGTGAACATGAGTGCAACACAATTGCATATAGGCCATACACACCCACACACATGTTGTGTGTGGGTGACAGCTAGTCCATTTGATTTTGTTGTGGAATTTTCACTGAAGAAAGGAACACAATGCTGAAATGGCCAAACTTTATTCAATGACTATTGGGTGCCTGCTTTGGAAGAAAGAGAGATGCTGAACAATAGAAAGATGAAGATTTTTAATGCATTTCAATAATTTTAATTTAAGGCTTAATTATAGTTTCAACTGGGAAATGAGGAGCAGATCAAGCCAAGTCCAAAAATTCTAGAGAATTCCTAGAAGCCTGGCCCTCAGGACAAATCGGCCATCAACAGACACACAGAGATAAACAACTTCTACATACCATTCAAAAGAGACAATCCAAACATCAAAAATGCAACAAAAAGATAAAACATTTCCTCACCAAGAATTTAGAATTTAGAATAACAGAGTTGGAAGGGACCTTGGAGGTCTTCTAGTCCAACCCCCTGCTTGGGCAGGAAACCCTAAATCATTTCAGACAAATGGTTGTCCAATCTCTTCTTAAAAACTGGGTTGGTATTCGATGCCGGGAGTAGACGCTCCCATAAATAGCCCAGACCCATGTCTCATAGGACTTTGAATGTCAATACCAAAACCTTGAATCTCATTCAGAGGGCAACTGGTAGCCAATGCAGGCTATGCAGGAGGGGTGTAACATGGGAGTACCAGGAGGCTCCCATCACAACCCACATGGCCGCATTCTGCACCAGCTGAAGCCTCCGGATGGTATGCAAGGGCAGTCCTACATAGAGAGCGTTGCAGTAGTCAAGCCGAGAGGTGACAAGTGCCTGAGTGACTGTGCGCAGGGCATCTCGGTCCAGGTATGGGCATAACTGGTGAACCAGCCGGACCTGGGCAAAAGCTCCCCTGGCCACGGCTCCCACCTGCTCCTCCAACCTGAGCCATGAGTCCAGGAGGACCCCCAGATTCTGTGCCCTATTCACGGGGGGCAACACCTCTCCCCCCATGACCAAAGATGGAATCTCCTGACTGGGCCGAGATTGACATTGGATGAAACAATTAAGAAATAAACAGTATCCCAATCAAGGAACTATCAACTCAGACGAACAATCAAACAATAAATAACATCTCTGTCAGTATTGGTGGGAATGTTCTTGCTGGTTATAAAATAAGAGTAAACACAACTTCCTTCTCACACTGATGATGTTACCCTAGTTGGGTATTGAAATGTTTTCAAAATGATTATGAAAATAAGAGCAAACTCATCTGCCTTCTAGCACTTGATGACGTTACCTGGTTGGGTAATGAAATGTCTGCAAGAAAACAACCAAGCTCCAAGGACCCCATACATTTTGGTTTTCTTACTCATATTTATGATAATTTTGGCATCTTGGGCGGGGTCATGTGATGCCCTTTGCACCTTTCTGTTGTGGTTCGCCGGCAGCAGGTGCAGATGGCTGAGGTCTCGGAGAGCGAGGACTCAGATGAGGGGCCTGCATGTGATGTAGGGATGGGGCCAGGACCATCAGGGAGTGGAATGTTGCCTTTGGAGATTGTGGAGGCTGACAGCAGTGATGAAGAGGTCCCTGGGAGCCTGTGCCCAGTGTGCATGCATGCAGGGCTGCTTGTAGGAAAGAGCAGCTGCAGCAGCATGGGTGACTTGGGAGTAAGGCTGAAAGGCGATGGCTCCTCCCACAAGGAATAAAAGCCAGCCTTCGGGGTTGGCTTCTTTGCGGGAAGCAAAGAAGTTCTTTCAACTCAAAGTTCTCATGGAAGTTCTGTCTATTCTGGTGTGTTTTCAGAGGCTTTTGGCTTTGAATATTTCTCTGCAATTACTCTTGTGTTCTTGGCAGCCTTTCACAACCTTGTGTAGAAAGTTAGCACCAACCCCTCTCCTAGAAGAATGAAATATTCTAGGAAATATTAAAAAGGCAGAATATTATATTTCCCTGGATGAAGAAAAGGAGAAACATGTTTTAAAGACAAAGCGGCTTCCTGCAGCTCCAGGGTGATGGGATTAAGACGTGGCTTTCAGGAAATGATAGGATTATCCATCTCACCACATGGCACCTGGGAAGATTGCATTAGCCAGCACTCAGGTGAAGCCATGTGGTCCAGACAAAGTCTACAAAGTTAGCTAAGACCCCCCACCCCTGGGAGTCTGACAACCAATGGGATATACGTTTCTTACGCAGGAACAGGAAATACTAAGGTGGGGCCCAACAGAGGGTATGAAACCAAGGGATTCTCAGCATCTCTGCCCTTTTCGCCCAGGAGCTCCAAGGCATGTGGTCTTGTCCACCATTAAACCTTCTTTCCAAGCAACATCCACGAATCCAGGGTCTTTTTCCCCCACTTGGAACTGAACCCAGAAGGAAGTGTTGCTTCCTACACTTGAAAGGGATTGCTGTCATCTGGGACAATTAGTTTTAATGACTCTTTGCTGTGAATGACCAGAATTCACAGAGACGCATTAAAAAAGGTTTGCTTTTATCTATACTTTGTGTTTCTTTGATTTGAACGAGGCTTGGGTCAGGATACCTTCTGACAAACAAAAGTCAATGGGGAAGCCAGATTCCCTTAACGACCGTGTTACTAATTGAGCAACTGCAGCGGTTCGCTTTGCAAATGGCCTTGGTGGCTCAGGCTGTTAATTGCCTGCACTTAAGTTCCAGCTGCCTACAACTGCTGTAGGCTCGAATCCCACCAGGCTCAAGGTTGACTCAGCCTTCCATCCTCTCGGGGTAGGTAAATTGAGGACCCAAGATTGTTGGGGGCAATTAGCTGACCTTGTAAAAATGCCACTTAGTAATAAGCAGGCATATATAATGGAATGAAGGCTATTGCTGAGCATACTGGGTTGTATCCCAAAAAATTGTAAGCCGCCCTGAGTCTTCGGAGAAGGGCGGCATATAAATGTAATTTTAAAAAAAATGTGGCAAGAAAAGTCGTAAAACAGGGCAAAACTCACTTAAGAAACATCTCGCTTAGCAACAGAAATGTTCGGCTCAATCGCGGTCGTAAATCGAGGACTACCTGTGCAGAAGAATTCAATTCAATTCAGTTTATTACAGTCATCGACCAGAGACCAGAACAAATAAAAACACTCAGTAAATATCCAATTAAAAATTTTAGTATAAAATAATGAATAACAACTAAAATGATAAAATCTAGTCTCTCAATTATACATGGCTTAACTACTATACTAATATTACAACCCATAAACTGTGTGGTCCATTATCAGTTTAATACTAAAAGGGAAAGGAATAAGCAATGCAAAGGGCTTGCCACATTTGTTATATAACATAACTATGTTGTGTCAATCGTGGTCATAAGCTGAGGACTACCTGTGTAGAAGGAGAATTTGCAGCAGGTTTTTGCTTTTTTGGTCCTACGCATTCGTGCAGCCCTTTCCCCCGATTATCCAGCTCTTACTATTTATTTGTAAGCTAGGCAAAGAAATGGCGGCCTCAGACAGAAAGCCAATGTCCATCTCTGCAGCCAGTCAGGTAATTTCCCCAGTAGAGAAAAACACACTAAGGGCAGGGATGGGATTCAAAAACCCCAACAACCGGTTCTCTGCCTGGTTGCTGGCTGGGCGTGGCCATGATGGGCGTGGCCTACCAGAACTACCAGGAGGACCGTTTTTCACCTTCCCCAGACTCCGGAGGCTTCCCTTGGTCATTTGCATTCTTTTTAGAGGGTCGTTAAATGGTTCCAAGAAGTCTCCACACCCATTTGCACCACTCAGGTGGCCCTGAGGACATAGATAAACCTCCAAGCGGCCTCAATGACTCCCCAAAAGAATGCAAATGACCAGCTGCCTGCAAGGAATATAAATCATTCCATTCCCCACCATCCAGTCAGAGCTGAAAAAGCTTCTTGAATGAGAAGCGAAATGTCCTCAAAGAGAAATCAGAAAGTCCAGTTGCCTCTTGAAAAAAGCACCTTTGGGACATCCATGCCAAAAGTGTGATGACCCAAAGGGGCATGGCACAAAAGCAACAAAGTCACAAAAATAGGTAAAGTCTCTTTAACACCTCCAACTTGGCCCCCAATGTCCAGTTATCATCGGCTGGAGAAAAAACTCTCCCAAGAACAGTTTTTAAAGGGAAGAAATTCCGTCCGAAACCAAAGTACATATAAATTATAAATAAAAACCAACACAAACCACATTGCAACAATTAACGAGACAGGGAAGAATAAGGAATTGAAGACTTCAAAAGATAATGAAACACACACAGTTGGGAGGACGCCAGACTTCAGATAAGACTTGACAAGCCAAAATAATTCACGCTTTGCTTCCAGCAAGGAACTGTGTGCAAACACCCTCTTTATCCTGTTTTCCCAGCTGCAGCTAATTAAGGGAATCAGGGCCTTTTTCTCCCCCGTAACCCACGTTGCTCCCTTATCCATTCCTCTCTGGGTGCCCTAGGATGAAGAGGGGGTGCGCCTGGGTCTTCCTCTGAATGTCCAGCCAGACTGTGCCCTTCTCCAGTTTCCTCCACAGCCACCGGAGCCACACTCCCACTCCCTGTCAGCTGTTCCAACTCTCCCTCGGAATCAGATTCCAACAGGGCCATGACATAAAAGTATCTAAAAAGGTTAAATCATGGCAACTGGATTCCCTGATCCTCTGCCTAATTTTTTTACTTTATTTTGACTGATGAAGTTACTTGGATGAGTCACAAAACATCTCATATTAACAAACTTTGGTCCAATAGCCATGATTTAATCTTCTTAGATATGTTTGGCCTGGATGACTGAGTCTTCATTTACATAAGTTATCTCTAGAATAAATAAAAATAATCAGAATGATTTTGTCTTTCTTCCTCGCTTGGGACAAAGGTTATTCCCATTCAACTTTCTCTCCTTCGAAACATAGAAGTCAACCCGCATTTCACTTTGAGCCGACCCCTTTAAGATCTCCAGGAATGTTGAGCTCACTGTAATGACCTCATTTTTAGAGCAATTTAATCAGAAGACTGGGGGGGAAAAGTCTCCAGCAAGCTGGCCTTGAGAGTCAGGGGAGAGAGCCATATTTGCAAGCGAACCGAGTGAGTGTCTGATTGGCTAGTCCAATTTCTCTTCCAGCGACAAGCATGGACAATTGGCATCCAGCTGTTTCCCCCCAAACAGAAAATCAATAGGATTTCCATTACTTTTCAATTGTCTCACGACAGAGAAAGCCACAGGGCCTTGATAGCTGAGGCTCGTACATTTTTAAATATTACCTCCCGGGCAGAGGAACATAGATTGCATTTTAATGTCCCCTCCCCATCCCTCCCCCAGTAGCCGGTGAAGCTAATGAAATCTCCCCTATCATAACTCCATGAGAGTAATTGCATCCCCAAGGAAAATAATCTCTAAGACATGCAGAAGAGGGTGGGGGTCAGCCTATACTGCAAAGCCCCTGAAGGCAGGACAAGAAGCAATGGATGGAAACTAAGCAAGGAGAGAAACGACCTAGAACCAAGCAGAAATTTCCTGACAGTGAGGACAATCAACCTGTAGAACAGCTTGCCTCCAGAAGTTCCAAGTGCTTCATCACAGGAGGTGTATAAGAAGAGACTGGACAACTATTTGTCTGGAATGGTATAGGGTCTCCTGCTTGAGCAGGGGGTTGGACTAGAAGACCTCCAAGGACCCTTCCAACTCAGGTATGCTGTTATTCCTAAAACATTGAGTGCTGGCGGCCCACATCAAAAGCACCCATGATTTTAAGACAGGGCCATCACTCCTGGACTGGTCTTGCTTCTTTGTTCCCCATCAAACATAATGTTGTCAGTGAGACTCTTCAGAGTGACTAAATAAAAAGAGAGGATGGAATAAATTGGGTTGTGAAAGTTTAGGATAAGACCATTGCTGTATCAGGATAAACCCAGATTCAACAATACATTGTTCAGTTTCTCATTTTATTGTAATGTTTTGCTTTAAAAAAAAAGATCAGATATGAATATCTAGGAAAACCTCTATATCCCTACACTTGGAAGACCAATGGTGTCATCTGTTGGCTTGGTGTAATAGTCAGAAAAAAAGAGGAGCAGTGATTAATGAACAGTTGATAAGTGTTCAATCTGTGCAAAAGTCAAAATAGGTCTATGTCTGTATTTATCTATCTATCTATCTATCTATCTATCTATCTATCTATCATCTATCATATATCTATCCATTATCTATCTATTTGTATCTCTTTCTATCTATCTATCTATCTATCTATCTATCTATCTATCTATCTATCATCTATCTATCATCTATCTATCCGTCATCTATTTGTATCTCTATCTATCTAATTGGATCTTATCTATCTATCTATCTATCTATCTATCTATCTATCTATCATCTATCTATTCATCATCTATTTGTATCTCTTTCTATCTCTCATCTATCTATCCATCTATTTGTATCTATCTATCTATCTATCAATCATCTATCATATATCTATCCATTATCTATCTATTTGTATCTCTTTCTATCTATCTATCTATCTATCTATCTATCTATCTATCTACCGTGTTTTCCCGAAAATAAGACCTAAGTAAGACCTAGCACTATTTTCTAAACCTGCCTAATATAAGACCTACCCCGAAAATAAGACCTAGTGTAAATCTCCAGTTCCAGGAAGACTTTTCAGGGAGCAACCGTGCACCAAACACCCCCACACACTCACACCCACTATTTGGCACCATAAATATATAAGACCTACCCCGAAAATAAGACCTAGTGTGTTTTTGGGAGCCAAAAAAAATATAAGACAGTGTCTTTTTGAAACACTATCTATCTATCTATCTATCTATCTATCTATCTATCTATCTATCTATCTATCATCTATCTATCCCTCCATCCATTTGTATCTATCTTTGTGTCTGTCCATCCATCCATCCATCTGAATCTATCTATCCTCCCTCCCTCTCCCCCCTCTCTCTCCATCCATCTATCCATCATCTATCTCAGGTTTGTGTATTGGATGCATTTCCTGTAAATAAACTTTTGTTCTGTTTATATTTATCGCCATGCTTCACTAACTATTACTCAGATCAGATTCCCATTCTCAAGAATGCTCACATGCTGTCACAAAACACTCCAACCCACTCCACAAGCCTAACATTAATCCTTTTCTTTCATCACACAAATCCATGCTCATGTTTTTCCACCCAATGCATAGATTGCTTTCTTGAGTGCATCCCAGTGCGTTCAGGTTTTAGAATCTGCCAGTCCCAAGCCAATCTGTCAGGTGCTGTCAATTGCAAGGAACACATTGGCTTGCAAAGATCTATAACAGATATGAGGAAGAAAGATTTATAATGTGAAATTCATCGGGGATGGTTTTTCTCTCTCAAAAGGTAAAGTTGAAAATCATGGCTTCTGCCAACTGCCAAAAATTCTATGCTCCATTAGTACCTTCCATCAGCTTATTTTGATTTTCCAAATATAACCTGCAAAGTGAATAAGAGTGCTAATGGATGCCGCATTAATATAATCATAAAAACAACATTACATTAATTAGAACTTTGTAAATGCTGTAATTAAGATATTTGGGGACAGCTGTCTTGTCTGTCCCCAAACATCGCGAAGAAATCTCCCAACACTACTTACTTGAAAGTTTCATCTGCCCAGTTTCACGGAGAACCATCTGTTTGCATATTTTCAATGTTGACTGGCGAGGAGAAGGAAAAGATTAACTCCTGAACTATTTTTAAAGAAGAAAGTACGAGCAACAGAATCCCTGCCTATGAAAACCTGGTCATCAACAAACGATGTTAGAAGGTGGTATTGCAGGCTAACTCTGCTCACTGCCAGAAGTTCAATCCTGACCGGCTCAAGGTTGACTCAACCTTCCATTCTTCTGAGGTGGGTAAAATAAGCACCTAGATTGTTGCAGGGAAGAGGCTGACTCTGCAAACTGCTTAGAGAAGGCTATAAAAACACAGCAAATCAGTATAGAAGTCTATTGGGAAGGAAGGAAGGGAGGGAGGGAGGGAGGGAGGAGGAAGGGAGGAAGGAAGGAAGGAAGGAAGGAAGGAAGGAAGGAAGGAAGGAAGGAAGGAAGGAGCTGTGGTGGTGCAGTAGTTAGAATGCAGTATTGCGGGCTAATTCACTACACACTACCAGCAGTTCAATTCTAACCAGGCTCATGATTCAACCTTCCATCCTCCCAAGGTGGGTAAAATGAGGACCCCAATTGTTGGGGCCCAAGATGCTGATTCTGTAAACCACTTACAGAGGGCTGGAAAGCACTATGAAGCAGTATATAAGTCTAAGTGTTATTGCTATTGATACTATAAGCACATTCTAACTAAATTGCCCATAACTGAACCAGCAGCACCAGAACAGTTGAGGGGCAGTTGCTGAGGTACAGTATAGAAATTTCCGTCAATATGAATTATTTGCAGGCAATGTTCAACTAAAAAGACTAAGTTGGATTAGGAAGTAGGAAGAAGAGGAAAATTTTCTTCTGCAGGTACACCTTGACCTGTATAAGACCACAGCCGAGTTCTGAAATTTCCATTGTTAAGCAAGACACTTAACTAAGTTTTGCCCCATATTACAACCATTCTTTACACAGTTGTTAAGTGAATCACTGCAGTGGTCAAGTTAGTCACCCGATCGTTAAGTGAATCTGGCTTCCCATTGACTTTGCTGGTAAGAAGGTCACATGACCCCCAGATACTGCAACCATCATAAATATGGGCCAGTTGCCAAAGGACCGAATTTTGACCACGTGGCCTTGGGATTCCACAAATGTTCATAAGTGGGAAAAACAGCCATAACTCAAATTTTTCAATGCCATTGTAACTTCAAACGGTCACTAAATGAACAGTTGTAAGTCAAGGGCTACCTGTATATTGTAAAGGACCAGGAATCATGTAGCCCATCAGGGTAGCAAATAAATAAATATTAAATCACATGCCCATTTAAGATTAACCAATTGTGGAAAGATTAAAAAAAAAGACAAGAAGAACTAATTCGACAACACTAATTTTATTTCACCTGGTTTCTTCTGTCTTAATCACCTTCACTTTCTGGGAGGAAGGTTGTGATGTTGTGTGGTTATTGTCATTTGCCAGGGTGAACTGCACACTCAGCTATGAAGATTGCTGGCACGTAGCCCAGCCTACACTAAAAAATAATGATTATCTTGTCAAGAAACAATGACTACTGAATTTCTTGATTTCCTGGGGAGAAATGAGATAAACGTGCAGAATAAATACATTCCTAAAAAGAACTTCTAGCCAAACTGAAAAGTGCTGTTTGATAGATTTCTGAAATCTATAAGACATGTGATATCAAAACACACACTTTAGCCACTAAGACCAGTGGTGGGATTCAAAAAAATTTACTACCGGTTCTCTGGGTATGGCTTGGTGGCCATGGCGTGTGGCTTGGTGGAAGTGGCTTGATGCATGTGGCAGGGGAAGGATATTGCAAAATCCCATTCCTTCCCCACTCCAAGGGGAAGGATACTACAAAATCCCCATTCCCTCCCCACCCCTACTAACCTGCTTTCCAGCTCCCTTCTCCTGTGCAGGGCAACAAAAGAAGACCCAGCCGATCAGCTGGGACTTTCACTGGCAGATGCACCACGGGCCAGTCGTTCACTGTTTCCAGGATGGCCCCATGGGCCAGATCTAAGCACCCTGCAGGCCGAATCTGGCCCGCAGGTCATTGAATGTGACACCCCTACAATAGAAGATCCTTCATTCTGTAACCAAGGGGGAAAAATACCATGCAGAATCTGCCTTAAAATATATACGTGTTATGCAGTAGCTAGGAGATTATTGTTATTAATTCAAAAAGTGGTAATTAAAATATGATTATACTATGATAAATTATTACTTTGGATCAAAGGGGAGTTAATTGAATGATGTATAAGATGAAGGGGTGGTTCACTCAAATTAGTAGCTAAAGGGGTGATTTTTGAATTATTAGAACGATGATGGAATTTTTTGAACAATGAACTAAGAGCATGCGATGAATTTGCAAATGTGACAGATAAAAGTATAAGTACAATGAATATAGAACAAGAAATAAGATTCTTAAAGAAATAAGATGTATGTAAAGAAGACATGAGAATGTTTGAAAAAATGAAAGAAGTTAAGATATGAAAATTTATATAATAAGTGTGAAGAACATAAGAATGTTTAAGAAAATTTATAGAAATTATAAATGTAATGATATGATATGAAATTGAATGTGAAAGATAAATATGTAACTAAGGTCATGTTTGTATGGAAATGTAAAAACCTGGAACCACGCTGTTCACTAAAAGAGATATTTTTGAAACATAAAAATAAAAAAAAAACCTTTTTACAAAAAAAAAGGAAGATCCTTCATTCCTTGTAGTCATCCCTATACTCTTCAGAAGATCTTGGGTCCTTGCTGAGACAAGAACTCCATTTCTGCATGTGAGAATGCTCCAGTTAGAACCATCCGCATGACCAGGATCTCTCTGGCCAGTATTCTCTAAATATATAAAAGTAAAAAGCTAGTTATAACTTTATTTTGAATTTTACTGCACTGGGGGAAAAACACAGTTCCTTTTTTCTTTACCTTCTCTATTCCTCTATTTTCTTTACTTACATTTATATTTTATATGCTGACACAGCTCAGTAAAATTCTAAATGATTTCCTTCTATTAAATTAAACTTCCCAAAAAAGAAAATAATACAGCAAAGTCGACAAAATAAAGTGGGGGGAGGCAAAGTAGACATTGAAATAATATTCCCATATTCACTAGGTATAAAACGATTGGGGATCCTACATATTTCAAATTCTCCATTTTTCCCAAGAATCATTATTACTGAAGAATTTTTTTAAAAAAAGGTTGGTGCCTCTCTCAAACCAAAAATTCTAATTCTATATTTCTTTGTTCTATGTCCTTCCTCCTCAAAGGATCTGAGATCTCCAGGGAATAGTCCAAAACAGATACTTTCCTGGCAATTTTCAAGCAATTATGGTGCGTATCTCTCGCTGATGGAGTTTTCATCTCTAGTTTGTGCCATTTGGTATGAAATGAAAGCTAATTATAAGAAGTGTCTCCTCTTTAGGTGGCCAAAATCAGCAATTCGTCTCCACAGAATTAACCGTGGCAGCTCTGGTTACTCCCGGCCTTTCAATAATAGATCCCTCCATGCTTTATAAAGTCAATTTGAACCTACAAGTCTTGCCAAAAGCCTCCACTTCTTTCAGCAGGAGAATCAAATCGAGTTTAGCAGAGGCTTTTTTTTTTTAAATGAAGAGGTTCTTTTCGGAGGCGTATGAAAAAGTTGGGTTAGGAATGAATCCAGGGGGTTGGTTTGTGCTTCACTTTCTGATTTGACATGTCTTTGACCCTTGGCTTGCCTCAACTTTGGCCTTTCCTGGTGGATCCAGATCTGTCAAATTTTCTCCTTGACACTGTTGTGGATCAAAGGTTTCTGCCTGACATCTGGCAGAGAAGAGCAACAAGGATGATTCGGGACTGGAGGCTAAAACATATGAAGAACAGTTGCTGGAATTGGATATGTCTAGTTGAATGAAAACTAAGGACTCAGGGTGACATTATAGCAGGCTTCCAATATCTGAGGGGCTGCCCCAAAGAAGAGGGGGTCAAGCTATTCTCCAAAGCACCTGAGGGTAGGACAAGAAACAATGGTTGGAAACCAATCCAGGAGAGAAGCAACCTAGAACTAAGGAGAAATTTTCTGACAGTCAGAACAATTAACCAGTGGAAAAACTTGCCTCCAGAAGTTGTAGGTTCTCCAACACTGGAAGTTTTTAAGAAGAGATTGGGCAACCACTTGTCTGTTTATACAGATTAACAGAGTTGGAAGGGACCTTGTAGATTATCTGGTCCAACTCCCCATCCAAGCAGGAGACCCTACACCATTTTTGACAGATGGCAGTCCAGTCTCTTCTTGAAGGCTTACAGTGATGAAGCTCCCAACACTTCTGAAAGCAACTTCTGTTCCAGTGGTTGATTGTTCTCATGGTCAGAAAATTTATCCTTATTTCCAGGTTGAACCTCTCCTTGTTCAGTTTCCATCCATTATTCCTTGTCTGGCCTTCAGGTGCCTTGGAAAATAGCTTGACCCCTTCCTCACATATTGGAAGACTGCTATCATGTCTCCCCTGGTCCTTCTCTTCACTAGAATTAGAATTCTTTTATTGGCCAAGTGTGATCGGACCCAAAAGGAATTTGCCTTGGTGCAAATGCTCTCAGTATACATATAAGAAAAGATACATTCATCAAGAGTCAAGAATCACAAGGTACAACACTTAATGATAGTCATAGAGTACAATAAGCAATCAAATCATACTAGGAAACAGTCGATATAAATCGTAAGGATACAAGAGACAACGTTACAGTCTTACAGTCACAAGTGGGAGGAGAGGTGTGATAAGAATGATGAGAAGACTAGACATACCCAGTTCCTGCAACCGTTCTTCATATGTTTTAGCCTCCAGTCCCCTAATCATCTTTGTTGCTCTTCTTTGCACTCTTCCTAGAGTCTCAACATCTTTTTTTTAGTGTAGTAACCAAAAGTGGATGCAGTATTCTAGGTGTGGTCTTACTAAGGCTTTATAGAGAGGTATCAGCTTTTTTTTTAAATTACATTTATATGCCGCCCTTCTCCGAAGACTCAGGGCAGCTTACAATTTTTGGGATACAAAATTACTGGCCTAATCCTGTAAGGAAGGCAGGAAGGAAACATTCTGGTGTTGCTTACAGAAACTGCCTCTCCGTTAACCCTTATTACATTCTTGGCAGGACTAGACTTCCTGTCTCAGGAACGTCTCTGGAGTTTTTTTCCCCTCCTTTGCTGGTACTTTGCTTGTGTGGAGTGACCATTCAAAGTTACAATGGCACTGAAAGAAGTGACTTATGACCATTTTTCACACTTACAACTGTTGCAGCATCCCCACAGTCATGAGAGGCCAGGCGAGGAAATGCGTGCCTCAATGTGAGTGATATTGAGTTGGCCACACCCAGCCAATAACATGACCACCAAGCCATGTCCACCCAGTCACATGACCACCAAGCCACACCCACCACCTAAGCCACGCCCACAGAACCAGTTGTTAAAAATTTAAATCCCATCCCTGAGGTAGTGGAAAATTTTAACTAGTTCAGAGAACTGGCAAATACCACCTCTGGTTGGCCCCGCCCACCTGCACCTGCTGTCACCTCCCCTATATTCCCTTGGTTTTTTAGCTCAGCTGATTTGCATCACAGAGCGGACAGCCGTGCCTCAGCTAAGCTAAAAAACATCTCAGCTTACCAGCATTGACAGAGGTTGGTCTTTGAGCACTCCATGCACACGCAAAGCATGGGTTAGGTATGTGTGCGTGGGAAGCTCAGCTTACCAGTGTTGACAGAGATTGGTCTTTAAGCCCTCCATCCACACACAAAGCATGTGTTAGGCATGCACATACAGGAAGCTCAGCTTACTAGTGTTGAGAGGTTTTGGTTTTTGTGTCCTCTGCATGTGCACGAAACACACATGCATAGAAACGCACATAGAACCAATTTGGAAACCCACCACTGGTTCCTTTCTGTTGTTCTGTTATTTCTGTTTTGTTTTCGGATTGTAAAATCACAGCTTTGTGCTTTACTGGTTATTTGTCCAAGAGGTCAAATGTCCAAGCCAAGAAACAGAAACCTAAAAGGGAAGAAACAGAGCAGCAAAAAAAAGAAAACAAAAATAAGACCCCATGACAAATGAAAAATAAAAATCTTTATTGCCCAACCATCTTGGTCAGGAGATCAAAAGTGGGCATTGAAATATGAAAATGAAAAATGAGTTTAGTAAAGTTCGTCACCATACCTGCTTCCTGGGACATCACTCCTCCAAAGGAGTTATTATTTTTGGAGTTATTAGAAATAATTGATTTATTAGAAATAATATAAGCTGCAGTGGCGCAGTGGTTAGAGTGCAGTACTGCAGGCTACTTCTGATACTGCTGGCTGCCTGCAATTTGGCAGTTCAAATCTCATCCAGGCTCAAGGTTGATTCAGCCTTCCATCCTTCCGAGGTGGGTAAAATGAGGACTCCGATTGTTGGGGGCAATATGCTGACTCTGTAAACCTCTTACAGAGGGCTGGAAAGCACTGTAAATGGGATATATAAGTCTAAATGCTATTGCCATTGCTATTGCTATAATTAGGAGACCCAGTTTGGTCTAGTAATTGAGACACCTGTCTAGAAACCAGGATACTATGAGTTATAGACCTGCTATAGACATGGAAGTCAGCTGGGCCAATCACCAGGATATTCTGCCACAATGTAATGAGAAACTCCGAGGTGTTTGGGCTTGTGAAATTCCACACCCAGGGCAAGCGGCCTTGAAGATCCCAGCACGCTGACATGAACCAGATTCCAAACTGTTCTGCTCTTCCTCAACTCCCCCTCCATAATAGAAGTATGCAGTTTTATTGCCCATTTGTTTCCTCTCTCTTCCCTGATCAATGGCAGAATCCCAGCAAGGCGCCAAGCCAAAGCTGGTGGATCTGACAGGAAGGATGGAAAAATGAAAAAAAAAATGGAAGGATGGATATCTTGCACCATCAGAAAACCAATCTATACAATATTTTATGAAACACAGGGAAGAACAGAGCCTTGGTGGTGCAGGCTGTTAAACGCCTAGCACTTAGTTCCAGCTGCCTGCAATTAGTGCAGGCTCGAATCCCACCAGGCTCAAGGTTGACTCAGCCTTCCATCCTCTCGGGGTAGGTAAATTGAGGACCCAAGATTGTTGGGGGCAATAAGCTGACTTTGTAAAATG
Organism: Naja naja; assembly: GCA_009733165.1. Classification (NCBI taxonomy): domain Eukaryota; kingdom Metazoa; phylum Chordata; class Lepidosauria; order Squamata; family Elapidae; genus Naja; species Naja naja. Next base: position 55,782,383 of record CM019152.1, on the reverse strand, counting down.
CAGCTTGGGGGGCAAAAAGCCCTAGTAATAAGCAGGCATATACAATGAATGAAGGCTATTGCTGAGCACATTGAGTTGTGCTCCAAAAAATTGTAAGCCGCCCTGAGTCTCCGGAGAAGGGCGGCATCTAAATGTAAATTAAAAAAAAACAGAAGAAGTTACAATGTGCAAAATGAGGCATAAAATGAGAATACCCCTGGAGCAAAATTGTGTAATAGGCATTCACATTGAGTATTAAGTGTATGTTCACATTTGCCAAGCAAAAAGTTTCCCTGACTGCTTTTTAACTCGATAATGATCTTTGGGGAATCAACTCTGATCAATAAGATGCATGTATAATTCAGGTAACTTGGATGCAAATTGTATTTGCCCTTGCACTAAGCAATTTTTGCTCAATTTTTAATAACTGATTGGACTTTGATCAATCCTGGGTCATTCCTTTTGAATAATAGGGGAATAAAGGCTCACTATATATTTATTTTTTACATTCCAGTGGTGAGCCAAGTATAGGGAGTCAAGAAATTTCTCTACCATGGAAAGCAAAAATGCCTGTTAAATATTGAATGGTTTGATACAAATCTGTATCAATACAAAGTTTTTATGACAACCATCACCAAAGCCGAAAATATCATAGAATCCTGGAGTTGCAAGATGCCCATAGCAACTAAAATATTTAGACAGGTGGCTCTTTGGTCTCTATTTGAAGATTTCCTGTAAAGAGGAACCTAGCATTCGTGAGGCAACCTTGCCCACGGTACAATAACTAAATTTTTAAAAGTCAAGACATAAAGAGACTCCCACTCTCTCCACATAAAACTTCAATTCTAGGAGCTAGGGGGATTGGGAAGGCTTCTGAAGGCATTTTCAGAATGTGGGTCAGAGGTGGTATTCAGCAGGTTCTGACCAGTTCTGGAGAACCGGTAGTGGAAATTTTGAGTAGTTCAGAGAACCAGCAAATACCACCTCTGACTGGCCCTGCCCCCGTCTATTCTTTGCCTCTTAGTCCCAGCTGATCGGCTGGGTCTTCTTTTGGTGCCCTGCACAGGAGAACGGAGCTGGAAAGCAGGTTAGTGGGGTGGGGAGGGAATGGGGATTTTGCAGTAACCTTCCCCCCAGGAGTCAGTGGTTGGATTCAATTTTTTTTTACTACCAGTTCTGTGGGCGTGGCTTGATGGGCGTAGCTGGGGAAGGATACTATAAAATCTCCAGTCAGTGGCGGTATTTGCCGGTTCTCCAAACTACTCAAAATTTCCGCTACCGGTTCTCCAGAACTGGTCAGAACCTGCTGAATACCCACCTCTGCCTGGAGTGGGATAGGAATGGAGATTTTACAGTATCCTTCCCCTGCCATGCCCACCAAGCCACGCCCACCAAGCCACGTCCACAGAACCGGCAGTAAAAACATTTGAATTCCCATCACTGATCTGGGTTCTTCTTTCAATCTCTGTGTTGGCAGAACATCCTTATGTAGATCTGCTGAAGATCCAGTAACTGTATTTGCACAATCCACCAAGCTTAATTAATGGCAATTTTTACATGGCTGGTTATTTTGTGCAAACTTGGGCCATTTAATTCATTTAACAGAATGACAGAATGACAGAGTTGGAAGGGACCTTGAGGTCAAGCAGGAGACCCTATACCATTCTGGAGAAATGGCTGCCCGAGCTCTTCTTAATAACCTCCAGTGTTGGACCACCCACCATTTCAGAAGGTAAATCATTCCACTGATTCATTGTTCTGACTGTTAGGAAATTTCTCCTTAGATCTAGGTTGCTTCTCTCCTTGATTAGTTTCCATCCATCGCTTCCTGTCCTGCCTTCTGGTGCTTTGGAGAATAGGATGACCCATTCTTCTTCTTTATGGCAGCCCCTCAAATATTGGAAGGCTGGTGGGATTTCTGGTCTTGTGTATTGTGCAAACTCAGAAAATGGATTCGCTCAATTAAGAAGCATCTCACAACCATCTCACAATGACAGTGGGACAATATCAGGCATTCTTCTTGACGGTCTATTGAGAGTTTTGCAGCAATAATTCAGCACCAGAAAATTAAACACAGATGGCTGATGCTTCATTTAACATCTTTATAAACATAATAAGATTTTACAAACCAGTTGTAGATTCCTCCAACATGGAGCAAACTCAAACAGAAACATGTTGCAAGTTCAGAGCAGAGCTCCAGCCTTCAGCAGCAAGCAAGTTAGTTTCATCTTCAATAGACAGACTCAGAGCTCAACATAGCTGCAGAGTTACAGAGCTTAACATATAGCCACGCCTAAGCTACTTTAGTTTCAGTTTCCAGCCTAGGCTAATTCTAGTTTCAGTTTCCAAAAACAGTCCTCATTTACTGACTTAATTGCTATGCCTATTCATTGGCTGACCTTGTTACCATGCTCTATTCCAGTTCATGAATATACTCTGACATGGTCATCTAGACTTCTCTGGCACAATTGCCACATGTCCTCCACATTTCTGGGCCTAGAGCTTTTGGCAGATAGTTTGGACAACAGGAGCAAGATACAGTATCTCAAAAAAAAATACCAGCTTCAGAAGGCATTGTGTCACTAACCTTGGTAAGATTAAAGTGCCTTTGATGGCCATGTATATTGTCATGTATTTTCAGCAAGAGTTAATCCGTTTCATCTGGAGCCTTCAACCCAATCCCCTTTTTTTATGACTTTCTTTTTTTATGCATCCAGCTCATTTATTTTGTTTTTTCAGTGTCAGGAGTACCAAAGTACTTCCATAATTAAAGGAATATCTGGTAATATTACCCTTGCCCAGGAACACCCAGTGGGGAATCCTTACATGCCCCCATGAAGTTGCCCATTGTAATGGTACCCATTAATCTACTCGTGGTTGCTCACTTTTGAAATGCTGGATCAGTAGGAGCTGGAGCATGTGATGGGTGCTCGTCCCAGCCAGCAGCAGGTGACGGGTCTCAAACACAAGCTTGCCGATTGGCCACCCAGCATTCTAACCTCCAGAGTCACTGCGCTCTTAGAAGCTCATTGATAATGACCAAAGAACATGGATAGGTAAAAATGATGTTCACGGACACCATTCTCTCCCGCCATCCATCTGATTTCAATTTTTTAGATTGCTTTGCTTTTCAAAACAGGGTATTCTACAAAGCTATTTTGTCCTAGACTTTCCAAGATCATGAAGTAGACTCCTCGTCCCAATAAAACCCCTTTTATTTAGGTTAAAGTGAATTCCTCTCCAGCAAAGTCCCAGCAAACAGTCTTTCATGAGATTTCACAACTGCAGACCTTTATCAGGCTTAGAGAGTTGCCAGGCAGCTATCTTCCAAACGCCACGTTGTAGCAGAAATTAGTTGGCAAGAAGTCAGGAACAGATCTTCACCCTAATGAACTGAACTAATTATCTCCTGCAAACACCACTCCCCTTTCGCTCCTCTTTCTTCTCTATGGGAGGGGCCATTCACCATCCAGCTGTGCCCCTTACTCCTCAGTTGACCCTTGTTCCTTAACTGTTCCTTTCTCCTGGCAGCTCTGTGCATGCACACACTGGGAACAGGCTCCAGCTGTTCTTCTGCCCCACTGATGTCCGACTCCAAAGGCAGCTGATAACTGTCAGATAGCCCTGGCCCCATTTCTGCTTCTGATGCAGAGCCCTCATCAGAGCCTTCCCCAGATTCCAGGACTGGCCCATGTTCCTCCCCAACCTCCTCACTGTCCAAGTCTGACCCAGCTTCGCTGGCTGCTGATGGGCGAAAACAGAAGCAAAACCAGCCCTTAACTTCCATTTTATTTACAATTTCCGTTTCATTTTTATTTTATTTTTTTTACAACTGCACCTTTGAATCCAACAGTGGTCTTTTGTTTGCAAATTTTCTCACTTGCTCAACAATTAGATAGAATGGTAAACAAGAGGAAGGGAGGAAACGATGGCATTCATTGGGGTGAACTCCACTAGCTTGCCTCCGAACAAAAAGATGTTTTATTTTTATGACTTTTTTTTTGACATGGCTTGCTTCCAGCTCATTAATTTTGTTTTTTCTGTATTGGAAGGAGTTGCCGGTGGTATCTCAGAACAGAAAAACTCTCTCATTTATTTATTCATATATTTAGCAAATTTATATTCCTGCCCATCTTTAACAAGGTAACTCTGGGTGGCTTACAAAACACATAAATAAAAGCAGTCCTTACAACTCAAATATATATATATATATATATATATATATATATATATATATATATATATGTAGGTCTTGGTGTATTCGGGTCTTGTCCCGTGTAAGACTGAGAATACCTTGGCAACGTTTCGACGAAATCTCATCCGTCATCTTCAGGCTGGTGTCTTCAGCTTCGTTCTCCTGGGAGAAGTGTGTGATCGTGGCTGTTTTCCCTTTTAAACTCTAGAGTTGGCTGTGTTGTTACTTCTTGATTGGTTTGTGGAGTTGATGTATGCAGATTGGATGGCTTTTTCCTGAGACCCTGTGTGGCTGAGGTGCTGGCTTTTGTGTAGTAACGACCTGGGTAACGGGCTGTGTGATGACCTTCTGAGTTCTATTGTTGTGACGTCCTGGGTGTGGTGCTGTAATCTCCTGGATCGTTGTCTGTGCTGCAACCTCCTGATGTTTTGTGTTGTGATCTCCTGAGTTCTGTGATGTAGTATCCTGGGTGGAAGGCTGTGATGTGGCATTCTGGGCCTTGGTTTGGCTCCGAGTTTGAGGTCTGGCTATGTGTTTATAGTGTGTGTCATGAATAAACGGGATGATACTTCCCGCCTACCAGACATCTGGAAACTAGCCTAATCAACAAACGAGTCCCAGCCACGAAAACCAACACCGGACCCAAAATAACACATGATGCCACCACCAATCTCCTTCACCAGACTCAAACCCAAGCCCACGCCACAGATGAAAAGCAACCACCATCCAGAAACCAGACCATGGCTGCAACACCAGCTGCTACACCCCCCTCCAACCCCCAAACTAAGCAAACTGACACACGCTATGGAGAACGAAGCTGAAGACACCAGCCTGAAGATGACGGATGAGATTTCCAAACGTTGCCAAGGTATTCTCAACCTTACACGGGACAAGAATATATATATATATATATATATATATATATATATATAATTTTTATTTTTTGAGGAGCGCATCCACGATAACGCTTTTAAAATGCTGTATATGCATGGTGGTTCATTTTCTTCCCCTGGCATTTCTTAAGAATTTGATCTTTGCAAATTCCAAAGCCAAGAAATCCCATCTCAGAAGAATTTATATACAATTTAGCATTTATGCAACAGCTCTTCACAAGCATCAGGACTGTATTTTTAAAGCACAACTCTGGGAATACATATTTGAAGAGAAAATATTACTGAAGTAACATTTCCTGTGCTCGTTTAAATGGGCATTTAAATGCAAAATCATGTGTGCTAAAATAAAACCTAGAGCACTTAGCCAAAACAGAAGTAATGAATCTATCTGTCTCGCTGTCTGTCCATCCATCCATCCATCCATCCATCCATCCATTCATTTTTTAATTAATTTTATTTATTTCCTTGATTGCTTCTATGCTAACTTAGTATTTTTATGAATAACTCAAGGTGGAAAACATATGCCACACACCTTCCTCCTCCTTCTTTCTCCAGAACAATAACCTTGTGAGGTGTGTTGGGGAGACAGACAGACAGACAGACAGACAGACAGACAGACAGACAGACAGAGACAGACAGACAGACAGAGACAGAGACAGAGAGAGACAGTGAGAAACAGAGAGACAGAGAGAGACAGTGAGAGACAGAGAGAGAGAGACAGAGAAAGATAGAGACAGAGAGACAGAGAAAGAGAGAGGCAGAGAGAGGAAGAAAAAGAGAGAGAGAGTGAGAGACAGAGAGAGACACAGAGAGAGAGAGACAGAGAGAGAGACAGAGAAAGAGAAAGAGACAGACAGATAGACAGAGACAGACAGACAGAGACAGACAGACAGAGACAGAGAATGGCCCAAAGTCACCCAGCTGCCTTTCATGACTAAGGCAGAGCTAGAACTCACAGTCTCCTGGTTTCTAACCTGGTGCTTTGACCACTAGAACAAAACTGGCTTAAAAGTAACATGACTCAAACTGGAGATTGGAGGCTAAAACATATAAAGAACAGTTGCAGGAATTGGGTATATCTAGTTTAATGAAAACTGGTTTGAGTTGTCTTTCTCACTTTGATTTTGATTCATGTGGTGGATTTGAAGAAAGCCAAATGCTTTTGTGCTTCATTGTTATTATTTTTTTAGCAGATAGAAGAGCCCTCTGGTATTTTAACCCAAAATACCTATGCAGATTGAATCTGCATCTATCTTTCAGCATATGCATTATACATCAAAGGCAGAGACTTGTTAAATTAATGCACTGTCATGATGCCCAAAAATTGCATTGCACAATAATTAGGTGAAGTGACAAATTAAGACTCTGCAGCTGAAAAGCCCACTGTGCAAAGTTTAGCCAAGTAAATAAATAGAAGCCTTTATTTCTCTAACCTTTCCTGATGGATTGTCACCTTGATTCAAAAATGCTGCTGTCCCAACATTTATAATATGCACAGAAGAGCAACAAAGATGATTAGGGGACCGAGGCTAAAAACATATGAAGAATGGTTGCAGGAACTGGTTATGTCTAGTTTAATTAAAAGAAGGACTGGGGGTGACATGATAGCAGTCTTCCAAGATCTAAGGAGCTGACACAGGAGGTCAGCCTATTCCCCAAAGCACCAGAAGGCTGGACAAGAAGCAATGGATGGAAAATAATCAAGCAGAGAAGCAGCCTGGAATTGAGGAGAAATTTCCTGACAGTGAGAACAATTAACCAGTGGAACAACTTGCCTTCAGAAGTTGTGGATGCTTCATCCCTGGAGGTTTTTAAGAAGAGACTGGAGAGTCACCTTCACGAACCCACATCAGCCACCATCACTACACATCCTCCACTGTCTCCTGGAGCTTGCCCAAACTCATCTTCTAACCCAAGGGTCTTCAAACTTGGCAAGTTTAAGACTTGTGGACTTCAACTCCCAGAATTCCTCAGCTAACATGACTGGAGGAGGAATTCTGGGAGTTGAAGTCCACAAGTCTTAAAGCTGTCAAGTTTGAAGACTTCTGCTTTGACCATTTTCTCCTCTGCCATCCCCCTTCACCTTCTGCCTTCTATCTTTCCCGACATCAGGGTCTTCTCCTCTCTTCTCATTGGGTGGCCAAAGTACTTGAGCTTCAGCTTCAGGATCTGTCCTTCCAAAGGACAATCAGGGTTGATTTCCTTTAGGATCAACTGATTGGATCTCCTTGCAGTTCAAGGGGCTCTCACAAGTCTCTTCCAGCATCACAATTCAAAAACAATGTTCACAAATAAGTGACAGCATATAGCTCATTTATTCTTTCTTTGTTCTCCAGTAGTTTCCCTAAATTTTGTGGCGATAAATGCTTTCTCGACAAAATTCTCTGAATACCTCAAAAGGTCTCCTACAATATATTCCCCTCAGAGATTCAGTGATGATGAATCAGTGCAAGGATGCTAATATTCTATTTTTTTTTTCTCCATCGATTCTTTCATCTACTCTGGAGTTATACATGGAGTAAATTAATTACCGTAGCCGCTGCATGCCTGATCAGCTGCATTCAGCCAATATGATCAACAGCAAAATGGATGTTGTGATTAAATGGACAGGCTAGCACAATAGTAATGTGATGAAGGTAGTTAAGAATAGTTTGCAAGGGATCTCATTTCTGCAGCCTTCAGTGGCCATGATTAGTCAAGTTCGCTGTCTCGGTTCCATAATCATGTCATCCTTTTCTTATAAATAATGAGACAGTATCAGTTCCAACTGGAGTTGATTACCTGGTTTTTAAGTAGAGAGGATGGACCTTGGAAACAAGTGTGCTTATTTTTGAAGGAGGGTAGCACTGAATCCTACTGGATACACGTCTTCTGAAATTCATCTTGAGGGTATTACAACAGTGGTGGGATTCAAAAAAATTTTTACTACTGGTTCTGTGGGTGTGGCATGGTGGATGTGGCATGGCTTGGTGGGCATGGCAGGGGAAGGATACTGCAAAATCCCCATTCCCTCCCTACCCCACTAACCTGCTTTCCAGCTCCGTTCTCCTGTGCAGGGCAACCAAAGAAGACCCAGCCAATCAGCTGGGACTCAGGAGGCAGAGAACAAATGGGGGCGGGGCCAGTCTGAGGTGGCATTTGCCGGTTCTCAGAACTACTCAAAATTTCTGCTGCTGGTTCTCCAGAACTGGTCAGAACCTGCTGAATACCACCTCTGAAACCACTGTATCATGGCCCCCTCAGAGCCTGAATCCATGGAGCACCAGCTGGAGCTGGGACCAGGAGGTTGAGAGGGTGGCCTCGTTGGCTTCAGAGGAACATGGGGAGGAGCAAGATGAGGCAGCCCCAGACCCTTTGGGCTGGGAGTGGCTTGCCAGCAGGGAGGAATGGAAGCTGGGTGATCGAGAGAGGGCAGGCAGTTGAATTGAGGAGCGACGGAGCTCAGGCGATGGACAAGAACTGCCCTTTCTAGTCCATGAGCACAGAGAGTGGAGAGAATGTGGGGACAGCACAGGCTGACCCATGACTCGGGAGGAGAGCCCCACCCCTCTTCACAAGGCACACCTGGGGACTGAGGCTTAAGGAGACGCTGTGGGGAGGGGCTCTTTTTGGGAACAAATGCTGAATGCGTGGAGTTTTTTGTGCCGTTGCCAACGTCTGGAGTTTGCAGGACTTCTTGCCTTGTTCCTTGCTTTGTGGATTCATTGCCTTGTTCTTTTGCCGCACTGGACTTCTTGTTTTGAAGCATTTGCTGGGTAACTCGCAGCCAGAAGCTGCTGAGAGTGTGTGTGTGAGAGTGCTTTGCTCCAGGACTTGCCATAAACATGGGAGTGTTTGGGGGAAAGTTGGAACAATAAAGGTGTCAGCATTCCAGCAAACCTCCATTCCAATCAGTAACTCCGAGACAAGCGTCATCTCAAAAGTACCTTTATTAGAAGAGCACCCGGCACATCTGTGGAATCTCGAAATTAAAAGTTTCCCGGACTTCCCACAATGTCCCAAACTACAATCCATCCCCTTTTCTCCCATCATCACATCACATGGACCAATCACGATCTGTCCCAGATCTGTAAGAACCTTTTTCTCTGCTGCACCACACTTAATAACCTCGAACTAAGAAAAGAATTTTATTTTGTCCACTTAGAACTACTCAATTGAAATCACCCCCTGCCACTTTCTCAGGCTATGTGGCAGCGTGGAATATGGCTTCCAAAGCTGACAAAAGGGGAGTTTGACCTATCAGCTGGCCATGTTGCTTTTGTACCTTATCCCAGGTCATCACACACTGGGATGCTGATTGATTGATTGATTGATTGAATGAATGAATGAATGAATGAATTTCTGAGCCACCCATCTCACTAACACAGTGACTCTAGACAGCTTCCCTTATAATAAAATGTGTAAAAGTGCTAAAAAAATTAAAACTGCAATATTATTTATTTGAGAACTTATTTGCCACCCATCTTGTGAGCAGTGAAAAGAAAGTTTTAAAGTTTTAAAAAGTTAAAAAAAATTAAAAGCCATGATGACAGATGAAAATCTTCTCTACAGACAACTCCAATGTAGCAAGTTCCTGTTGGTGGACTCAAGCTAAGAGACAGAGCCAAGCTTCCAGATTCTTCCAGAGGGACAGGACTGTGTGTGGGAGGGAGGAGGTTGGATCTCACCTCTGACAGGAGAATATTCTAGAAGGGTGAGGGCCACAACAAAAATGGATCTTCTCCTGGACCGTGCCAGCCAAAATTCTTTGTCCGATGGGATCTGAAATAGGTCCCTTCTACTGGAACCAGTGCGGTGGTTTAGTCCCATGGGGTAAGGACTGCTCTCTCTCAGATGTTCCCTCATAGCAACTGAGGTACATTGTTCTGTAGGACTCTGTAGAGACTATCAGTCATCCAGGTCATGGTTGTCCCAACGGTGCTTTTTCAGGAGGCAACTGGATTTCTTCGTTTTTTTCTTTTGAAGGCATTTTGCTTCTCATTCAAGAACTTTCTTCAGCTGTGATAGGATGGTGGGGAATGGAAGGATTTATATTCCTTGCAGACAGCTGGTCATTTGCATCCTTTTAGCGGGTCATTGAGGCCACTTGGAGGTTTATCTGTGTCCTCCTCAGGGCCACTGAGTAGTGCTCCTGGTTCCTGTAGTCTGCAATTGGTTTCCCTCTGGAAATCCATTCCTACTCCCACACCATTCAAAGGGTGTTCATCCCAAATTGTAGAGCTAAAAGTCTGTAGAGAATATAAGTGCTTCCATTCCCACCATCCTGTCAGAGCTGAAGAAGCTTCTTGGATGAGAAGTGAAACATCTTCAAAAGAAAAAAAACAACGAGGTCCAGTTGCCTCCTGAAAAATCTTCTGTAGGATCTAAAGAAAAACCTCTAAATCATTTTCTAGAGCAGTTTCAAGTAAAGCAAATTAGAATAAGCCCAACAAAAAGTTATCAGGCACAAAGAATCACAGCCTCGTGTTAAGTTCCAGTTAACCCAATTTATTTATTTATTTATTTGACTTGTATGCCGCCCCCTCTCCAAAAAGGACTCAGGGTGGCTCACAACTAAAAACAATACAATAAATTGATTAACTAAAACAATATTAAATAACCAAGCCAAATTCATTCTAAAAACCCCACAATTTAAAATAAAGCCACCCCCCCCAAGAGGTCAGCGCAGGCCGAACTGTCCAAACAACCAGGTCTTTAAGTCATGGTGGAAGGTGCGAAGGTCAGGGGCCAAACGGAGCCCCAGGGGTAGTTGATTCTACAAAGTGGGAGCTGCCACAGAGTAGGCCCTCCCCCGGGACACCGCCAAACGACACTGGGTCGCAGACGGCACATTGCTCTTGTCTATAGACAAGAATCTAGTCACTTGATGGACAGCATTGAATTACTGCTAGATAAGAGTCAAAGGAATTCAAGAGAAGCTGGACTTAGACCATTTATGCAAACGTAATGACTCCAGGCTAATTCCTCTCTTGACTCTTCTTGACTGCCTGTACTACTCAGGATGAAATACAGAAGAACTGTAAACAATACAGCAAAGATACATGGGAAAGCTCTTTAAAAATACAGTTATATTCAGAATTCTGCAGAACAATCTGTTGAAGTTTAAGCAATGCAGATTTGACATTCAGACTATTGATCCCAGGGCTTATTTTGTCAGGGAAGTGTGTGATAAATGTTATTTTTACATAAATCTGACCTAAACAAGACCTTGGCTCTTTCTTAGTCTTCCACAGGGATTTGTATTATTCAATAAAAAAAAATAACAGAAACAAAAGACATTCAAAAGAATGGGCGATGAAAGAGAGACAGATTTGATGATGATGATGATGATGATGATGATGATGATGATGATGATGATGACAATGGTGATAACCATTTTTCCCACTGACATTAATGATGTACAGATTTTATAGGAAACCCACAATTAATTTTTTTTTTAATTACATTTATATGCCGCCCTTCTCCGAAGACTCGGGTGGCTTACAATTTTTGGGATACAACCCAGTGTGCTCAGCAATAGCCTTCATTCCATTGTATATGCCTGCTTATTACTAAGCGGCATTTTTACAAGGTCAGCTAATTGCCCCCAACAATCTTGGGTCCTCAATTTACCTACCCTGAGAGGATGGAAGGCTGAGTCAACCTTGAGCCTGGTGGGATTCGAGCCTACAGTAATTGTAGACAGCTGGATCTTAAGAGCAGGCATTTAACAGCCTGAGCCACCAAGGCTCATAATTTTGCATATGTTCAATTGAAGATCTCTTTTCTCCTGTTTCCAAAGCAGTCTGTAACTTTAAGACAAAACAATGGCATCATTTCATTTAAAGTTTTAAGTAGAGAATATGGTATCCTATTTATCTGTGTTACTTAAATTTCTTTTAGTTTTTGACAGCAGGAATCTTGTTTGACAAATTTGGAGCCCGAGTGTCAACTCGTAAAGCATTCCTGGCTTGCTCTTGAGTTGTCATAAGAAGGAGGGGGGGAAATCTGATGGAGCAGTTCATTGCTATGACCAGAAGCACATTCCATGCATACCTTTCTCCATATTGTGTCTTATCAAGCCCAGCCAGAGAGGCGTGTTTTCCACAACCCACAAAAGTGCTTTGGTTGGGGAATGTGATTTATGACACATCCTGGGAGGAGGGGGGAAACAGGGTCATAAGTGAACAGTAAATTATGTAGGGCAGAGCCGACTGCACTTGGGAAAAGTGCCGACAGGTTGCCCCTAATAAATAATTGGATTTCTTTTGAAAGTTGGCTAGAGGCTCATGAATTAATTAGAGCATCTGCTGGAACCCTGACATCGAGAATAAAAGAAAGAAAGAAAGAAAGAAAGAAAGAAAGAAAGAAAGAAAGAAAGAAAGAAAGAAAGAAAGAGGGAGGGAGGGAGGGAGGGAGGGAGGGAGGGAGAAAGAAAGAAGTATGGAACAGAGGGAGACAAGGAAGGAAGGAAGGAAGGAAGGAAGGAAGGAAGGAAGGAAGGAAGGAAGGAAGGAAGGAAGGAAGGAAGGTGTCATGCCCCTGGAGGAAGAGGAGGAACAGCCAACAGGGAGTGGGAGTGTGGCTCCAGAGGTGGTGGAGGAGGCTCAGGAAGGGCAGAGGCTGGCTGAGCAATCAGAGGAGGATCCAGGCCCATCTCCTATCCACCCCAGGGCATGCAGGGAGGAAAGGATCAGGGTAAAACATGGTCTACTCGGGAGGAGAGGGCCATGATCCTCCTCACAGCTTACAGCTGGGAGCTATGTATATAAGTTTGTAAATGTGTAGTTAGAATTGCTGGAGTCAAAGTTAGTGTTTCCTTTGAAGGAGGTTTATCTTTGTTGGAGTTCTTCCCAAGGACTTTCCCCGATTATCTGTTTGGAACGTATAGTTACCTATCTTGGTTTGCTTCAGAACTCTCACCAAGACAGTTTGTTCTTGTTTTCCTTTTGCCTCATTATTTACTTTTGGGACTTTAAACTGTGACTAATAAAACAGTTAAGTTGAAGGCATTGCCAGACTTTAATTCATGTTTTGGATTTGGGGTTATTTTGAGAGACTACGGGTCATCACAGAAGGAAGGAAGGAAGGAAGGAAGGAAGGAAGGAAGGAAGGAAGGAAGGAAGGAAGGAAGGAAGGAAGGAAGGAAGGAAGGAAGGAGATGCTTGATTAAGTTACTCAATTGATCCATGTTATTGATCACACAATTCATTGAGCTGTAACTATCCAAAAGGGTGGGCTATGCTAAAATGCTAAACTCCACACAAAAAACCCAGGTCTTACTGGCCCAGCATTTCTACTAACAAAGCATTCCATTAAATGCAATTGAAATTGTAAGAGATCTGGTAGAGTATAACATGTAAATAAAGCCATCGATGCAGACCATAATTCTATACTGACTCCGTTCAATCCTCATGCCAGGCCCCGCTCATTTCATCCCAATTTATAACCACAAATTGGCTGATAGATCACACCGTCCCTTAGCACCATGTGCAGATCAAACTATTGTCTACAATGGTGGAGTATGAATAGAATAGAATCGCAGAGTTGGAAGGGACCTCGGAGGTCTTCTAGTCCAACTCTCTGCTTAGGCAGGAAACTCTATGCCATTGATACCCTATACCATGACTATTGTACAAAGCCATTTTTAATTATTCTTCGTTGAGAATCAGCCACCATGTTCCATTCTGCAGAAATCAAGAATATTCATGTTATGGATTAGCACAATGGAGCCCAAGGATATTGATTCTCAGCAGCTTGTTGGAATATATGGCTTGACCAATTGATTGATTGATTGATTGATTGATTGATTGACCAATTGCCCTCGATCTTGATCTTGTCCCCAAAGACACTGGACAATCTACATTCTTCATCAAAACAGGAAACTAGCGATCAATATTCAGTAACGATCCAAAAATGACATTATCATTTAAATGGTATAGGGTTTCCTGCCTAAGCAGGGGGTTGGACTAGAAGACCTCCCAGGTCCCTTCCAACTCTGTTATTCTATTCTATTCTCAAATAAATAAATAAAGACAGTAATAGAATTAACTTATATTAAGGCAGTGGTGGGATTCAAATAATTTAACAACCATTTCTCTGCCCTAATGTTTTCTTCCAACAACCAATTCACCAAACTGCTCAGAAATTAACTTACATTAAGGCAGTGGTGGGATTCAAATAATTTAACAACCATTTCTCTGCCCTAATGTTTTCTTCCAACAACCAATTCACCAAACTGCTCAGAAACTTAACAGCCGGTCCCCCTGAACTGGTGCGAACTGGCTGCATCCCAGCACTGCATTAAGGCTATTAACAGCCTTATGAAAAAGAGATCCCCACAGGCAGAAGGGAAATGTTTTCCTACCTTTCTATAATGGGATCTTTTGTTTCTTATCTTTAAAAGCGTATATTTATTTTCCATTCCCTTTGTGAAAAGTGGTGAGGTTTGCATAAAAGAGCCAGAAAAATAAGCAACCCGCTGACAGCAAGTTGGTTGCATCTTGTAAAAGATGTCCTCATTGCATTTAATTAACCACAATGCGGGAGCCATTCTGTGGTTCGGTCGAGACCCCATTCTCCTTCTCTGGGAAAGCAGCTGTTGATGAAAGCTTTTGATAAGCAGATTACATAAGGGGCTCATTGCGGACCAAAATCAATGGTATAAATATTTACCTAGGCTTAAGATGCGTAAATCATGGAGCTTTTCCATCAGACCCTCTTCTTATTGATTATAGTTTGGTCATTAATGCAGTCTTCTCTTTCCCCTGATGTGCCTACAAGAACGGCTACTCTGAAGAAAATCAAGCAAAGATAGCACCAACTTTTGGGAAAAAAAGATCAACATTCAGACACCGATTCATATTTATGACAGTTGCAGTGTCCTGGGGTTATGTGATCCCCTTTTGGGACCTTCCAACAAGCAAAATCAATAGGGAATCTAGAATCACATAACAACTGGGTTACTAACTTAAAAACTGCAGTGATTCATAAAAATGGTCATAAAATGGGGCAAAATTCACTTAACAGTTGTTGTGAAATGTTAGGCTCAATTGTAGTGATGTCAAGGACTACCTGTAAACCTGTATGTAAGTATGTGTGTGTGTGTGTGTGTGTATAATTTTTTTTAATTTAAATTTTATTTATATAGAGAGAGGGGAGAGGGAAGGGAGGGATACAGAGAGATAGAGACAGAGACAGAGACAGAGACAGAGATAGAGATTGAGACAGAGACAGAGACAGAGACAGAGATAGAGATAGAGATTGAGATAGAGACAGAGACAGAGACAGAGATAGAGACAGAGACAGAGACAGAGATAGAGATTGAGATAGAGACAGAGACAGAGACAGAGACAGAGACAGAGACAGAGACTGAGACAGAGACAGAGACAGAGACAGAGACAGAGACAGAGACAGAGATAGAGACAGAGACAGAGACAGAGACAGAGACTGAGATAGAGACAGAGACAGAGACAGAGACTGAGACAGAGACAGAGACAGAGACAGAGACAGAGACAGAGACTGAGATAGAGACAGAGACAGAGACAGAGACAGAGACTGAGACAGAGACAGAGACAGAGACAGAGACAGAGACAGAGACAGAGACTGAGACAGAGACTGAGACTGAGATAGAGACAGAGACAGAGACAGAGACAGAGATAGAGAAAGAGATAGGTAGGTAGGTGGGAGGGAGGGAGGAGGGAGGGAGGGAGGGAGAGAGAGAGATAATAGAGAGAGTGATACAGAGATAGAGATAGATAGATAGATAGATAGATGGATAGATGGATAGATGGATAGATAGATAGATAGATAGATAGATAGATAGATAGATAGCAGACAGACAGACAGACAGACAGACAGACAGACACAGAGACACAGAGATAGATAGTGAGTGAGAGAGAGAGGGAGAGATACAGAGACAGAGACAGAGACAGAGACAGAGATACAGAGATACAGAAATACAGAAATACAGAGAGACAGAGATAGATACAGAGATAGATACAGAGATGCACATAGAGGGGGGGGGAGAGAGAGAAAATCTTTTTTATTTATTTATTCTTCATTCTGATTCCTTACTTGAGAACTTTTGGTTCTTTGCTGTTTGAAATGGACAAACACATATATGACCTCCAAATGGAATTTTGCAGTAGCAAGTAATGAAGTTTCAAATCATGCTTGGTTAAAAAAAAAATCACACTTACCCCCGTATGATAATGGTGGAGGGCACCATGTTGAAGGATGTTGCCCCCATATCTCCAGGTCATGGTTAATTTCCTATCCGCAGAAGTGCAGATGGCAATGTCTTTCTTTCCTATTCTCCTCGGGAGATTTGCCACATGAAGTATTTTTAAGTACAAATCCCTTAACATCTGCCTTAATTTAGTAGCTATGATCATTAGCGGCCATTATATCTCATCAACATCTAATCCTGGTAGAAGTGATTCATAAACAGCCTGGCAAGGGAACACAAATGCACTGATGAGAAACGCTTATGCTGCTGCTATAAATTTCCCCACTTTACAAAAAAGGAAAAGAAAAAACGAATCTTGGAGACTGATTTTGTGAAATTAAAGCTTATCACAGTCACCTTTAGGAAAGCTTTCACCCAGACTTTTAGCCTTTTCTTAACAACACACTAGGTGACCTTAGTGTATCCCCCAAGACACAACTTTTTTCTTTGAACAACCCTGTAATTCTTTGCATCGGGATGGAGTCAGGGCGACAGAATGGAGCTGAGCATTTACTGACCGGATGCCCTTCCCGATGCCTATGCAGAGCTCACAGCAAATATTTGCTTTTTGCGCCCAGAGAGAGAAATGTCAGATGCTACTTAGAATCGAACTCACAGCCTCCAGCTTATGAGGCGAGAGTTCCGCCTCTAGACCACCATGTGGCTACCTGAGACAGAAAACATCACAAGATCATAAAGCACAGATACAACTGCATTTCTCCTATTTATTTATTTGTTTTACAATACTCTTCCTAGGTTGTCTCTCCATCTTTTGTTAGTTGCTGGACAAGTAAAAACAGACATGTGCAATCAGTGAGAGCTGTGATCCTTCCTTTTATCTTATTTTAAATAGTGCTAGAGAGATAAACAATTGTTGATGCAGTTGCTGAGTCTAATTGATAGAATTTCTCAGTGGTAGCATAGGAAATGACCAGGCTGAGCCTGAGGAAGGGGGAGTCAAATGCATCATAAGTCACAAGCCCCTGCGCACCTGCAAGAGATCTAAATCCAGCTCATCTTGAATGCCTCTCTTATCTCCCGCTCATTTCCCTTGACTGTTAGTTGGTCAGATTCTTATAGACCGCTTAAGCTTGCAATACATCTTAACACACATTTGAATTGCCTAAATCTCCTGATTTCCCTGGCGCTTGAAAGATAGAGTGACCAACAGAAATATTACTCAATTAACAGGAAAAGGTGTTCAACCTGATAGAGACTCATCAGATGCACACAGCTATTTTAATGCATGCTGAAATAGTTCTTGCTGTTGCTTGGTGGAGTAATGGAATCTCTGTTATGCCAGCAAGATCTAGGTTTTATCTATTCTGATAACTCAACATGTATACCAGTGGTGGGATACTACCGGTTCAGACCGGTTCACATGAACCGGTAGTTCTGGTGATCATTTGGCCTCACCCACCTGTCCCTGCCCTAGTCTGTCCTTTATTTCCCTGTTTTGCAGCTCAGCTGATTCACACGGCACAATGGATTGCCGGGGCTCAGCTGTTTTACTCACTGGGGCTGAAATTGAAGGTAAGCATTAGAGCTGAAATGCTGAGATTTGAAATGCTGCAAGTGCGCAAAGCGTGCGCTCACCAAACCGGTTGTTACACCAGTTGAATCCCACCCCTGATGTACAGAGGTAGTCCTTGACTTATGATCACAATGGAGCCCAAAATTTATGTCGTTGTACATGGCAACACTTGTAAACATGTGAGACAGAGCCTACTCAGTATACCTTGAGAAGGTATGTGATAAGGATGTGATGTAAACCAACCTTTGACTCCATATAAGGTTGATCAAGAAACATCAGTGGAGGAAGGTATAATTAATTGCCCAAAATGTGGGAATGACACATCTGTAGCAGGTTAGACATTCAAAACAATCCCTAAAAAAGAAAAAAATATCTGAGATCTATCTGCTAAAAGGATCGAGAGTAGAATTACATCAAACTGTATCAGAGAAGTGAATGATGCTTTATTTTGGCAAAACCTGATTTCTGAACGTCCAATTTAAATGTGGATTAATGACTCACTTTTTTAGGGAATGTAAATAACTGCCTGATTTTATTTCATTCAATTCTAGGGATAATGGGTTAATCCACTGAATAGTTATCACTGGCTATGTTATTATACCAAATCAATTTCAGCTGTTTCAAACCTTGTGCCTCCAGTTACTTACCTAACCTAGCTCTGCATATATTGTTGTTTGGATGGATTCTTTTTTTTTAATGTCATTTATAGAAGTATTCACATAGCAAATTCCATTCTTAGGGGAAATCAGATATACTGGCACTCTTAAAATTAGCTTGCCAATTTATCTCTTGAGTTTAAAGTCTTTAAATTCAGCCAAGATTCCAGACTAGGGTTTTAAACTAGTTAAACCTTGCATTATGTAGGAGGAAATCTCATTCCCACTCTTATCCCAAATGCAGATCCATCATGGGATAAAAGCCAACAGGGAAAAAGTCTGATTAATGTTTGTTCTTCTCATGGAGGGGATTGTTGGGGAAGGTAAATGAGGATTGAATGTGATTGTCCTGTTCCTGGTCTCAAGTCCACACACACATACATAGACACAGCTGCTATGGTGATTAGTAGTTTATTCAAGGTCAATCAGACCACAGCAGACAAGGAATGGAAACAAAAACAGAACCTCTTTAAAAAAACTTACCTGAATGGTTGCTTTTAACAGGAGTACAGAGAGTAGTCAAAATCCAGTCCAAAATTCTGAAAGCCAAGTCAGGGTTGTCAGCCATTCCAGAAGTGAGAATAAGCAGAGTCCAAACAAACATTACATACAAGTGTCAGAAATCAGACATTTACTTTCAATAAAGGATCATGAATCAGGACTGTCTCTTAAATTGACTACTGCAATGCTCTCTATTTAGGGCTGCCCTTGCATGTCATCCGGAGACTGCAGCTGGTGCAGAATGCAGCCGCGCGGGTGGTGATGGGGGTTCCCCAATACTCCCACGTTACACCCCTCCTGCGCAACTTGCATTGGTTGCCAGTTGCCCTCCGGGTGAGATTCAAGGTTTTAGTATTAACATTCAAAGTCCTACACGGCATGGGTCCGGGATATTTGAGGGAGCATCTCCTGCCGATATCGAGTACCAACTGCCCTGTTCGAGCACACAGACAGGGGCTTCTCCTGGTGCCATCGGCAAGTCAATGCCAGCTGGTGGTGCCCCGGGGATGGGCCTACTCTGTGGTGGTTTCCGCCCTATGGAATCAACTACCCCTGGGGCTCCGCCTGGCCCCTGACCTTCACACCTTCTGCCATGACCTGAAAACCTGGCTATTCGAACAGGCTGGGCTGGGCTGATCTCCTTGGGGGGGTTAAATTTTAAACGGTATACTGGGGTTTTAACTTAAGTTAGACTTGTGATTATTTAATATTGTTTTAAATTAATTTATTGTTGTGTTTTGGTTTTAATTGTGAGCCGCCCCGAGTCTTCGGAGATGGGGCGGCATACAAGTCTAAATAATAAATAAATAAATAAAAGAAGATTGCAGCCAGTGGCTACTAATCAAGATATTTGTTCCTTTACAGTGATACTTTGGTAACTCAACTGCTTTGGAACTCATAAAATTTGGTACTCAAGGCATTTTGACATGAAAATTTTGTTCCGGTACTCATCGTACATTTGATACACAACACACAAGCTAGAGCTTGTTGGTATCAGCTGCCTTGTGACTTATTTATTCCTTATGAGAAAAAATTATTTGGTACTCATCATTTTTGATACTCATCTTGCCTCCCAGAACCAATTAACAATGAGTACCAAGGTACCACACAAGGCACAGAAGCCTCATAGAATGGTTCTGTTCTGCTCTCTTCTCTATTCATATAGTTGAAAAAGTCATTGAAAATGAGCAGGTTAAAATATTGTGGGATTTTCAAATATCGACTGGTAACAGCTTAGGTTCTTGAAAAGAATTGGATGTATATGAAGGCCAGCACCAGCTAAAGAACTGGCAGCAATGATTTCCCATTGTTGTGAACATTAATGTAATGTAATATATTTAATATAATGCAATATAATTAATTTAATATAATAAACTTTTTATTGCCTTTATTGGCTTCATTCCAATTCCATATCATTTCTCCTGGGACTTCATCCAAACAAATAGAGGAAGGTTTACAGCAGATAGCCCACCAACCATCCGCTAATACAAAGCGCTCACGTTCTTACCATTAATATTTTTAAAGGAGCAGCATCCACCATAGAAAACATTTGAGAAAGAAAATTCCCTTATTTTGCCTTCTGTAAAAAAACAACAACAGTGCAGTCACAACGTAAACCTACAATTATAATTATCAGGCTTGTCAGAAGTTACATCTTTTCTATCCTGGTCTATGGAGTGGAGAGTTGGTCTCTGACCGAAAGCCCCTTGAAGAGACTAGAAGTACTTGAAACATGGATTTACAGGTGGCTATTACATATAACAAGTTGGGTTGACAAAATCAGAAAGGAGGAGGTGGTTAACCACCTGGGAAAGCCAAGGGAAATTATTAAAACCGAAAGTTAAAAGTGAAATTTAGAATATATTGGACATGGGATGTGACACCGTAAAAATATGGCATACTTCACTTAATCCTTCAGGGAAAGATTGAAGGCAAACGAGGTCTGGGCAGAAGAAGAACATCAGGGCTTCAAAATCTAAGGGACCAGTTTGGACAAAACCCAACGGTGCTTTTTTGTGCAACTGTTGAGAAAAATAGGATTGCCAACATGATTGTCAACGTCTGATGATGGATATGGGAGGAGGAGGAGGAGGAGGAGGAGGAGGAGGAGGAGGAGGAAGGAGGAAGGAGGAGGAGGAAAAGAGGAGGAGGAAGAAGAAGAAGAGAAGAAGAAGAAGAGGAAGAAGAAGAGAAGGAGGAGGAGGAGGAGGAAGAAGAAGAAGAAGAGGAAGAAGAAGAAGAAGAAGAGGAGGAGGAGGAGGAGGAAGAGGAGGGGGGAGGAGGAGGAGAAGAGGAGAGGAGGGAGGAGGAGGAGGAATTGTGGGAAAAAACATCTCCTGAAACCTAACTATACCTTTCCTGAGACTGAATCTTAGTGACATAAGTACTGACTGTAAATCAGCATTTAACTACAGTGTGTCTCAGAGAGACCAGCCCTAATAGAAATGCAATCATCATTTGAGGTTTAGATTTCAGAAATTAAGGCCAAAAATAAATAATCAGATTCAGAACTAGATGCTGTGCACACAATTGTCTCTCTGGTTTCTCTTCTCTTCTCTTCCTTGTTAAGGCTGATATTTCAAACCCCAAATATATTTAGATTTCTTCTTTTCCTTCCCAGATGTTAGCATTATAGCCCGTAGCCTCTGATCCCTATGAAAAGTTTATGTGCATTAGGGAAGACTGGCACGTAATAAATTTCCACCCTGAGTGGACAAAGGTACTGTCAGATCTCATCATCTTTAGAATGAAAGCCGGAGACCTTGGCAAGATTCACTTCTAATTAAATTTTACTCTCCATTGAACACTCTGTTCACTTTCATTGCTTCTGGCAGGGGGGAAGGAGAGCCTGGAGTAAAATTCCCACCTCTAATAGCTCCGATGGTTGTCAGCATTTTAGTAAACAACCTCTCAACTTATCATCCTGTTGAAGCATCCAATTCTCTTCCTTGCACCTTCAGACTTCGTCCCAACCCTTCTAGTTTAGCTCATGCTACTGTTGGTGAACCATTCTTGATGAGCAACTCAAGCAAGAATTTTGTTCTATATCTATCATTTCTTTGCTAAGGGTGTTTGCCTGTAGCAAAGGCATCAAGTATTAGAATGAGGAATTATAGATTTATAGGTGTCTGGCTATTTCTCCCAGACGTCTGCTATGCTTAAATCCCTTCACTGCCCAGCACATCGTAAATCAAAATTCACCCAGGGTTTCTTGAATGACTTTTCCTGCCAAGAAGGAGGGCTGAAAAAGCAAAATCTTGGTAACTGAGAGAGAGTAACACTCCAGCCTGCCATTGAATTGGGTCTTTTGGAAGTTACATCTCATCATTTACCATCTCCTGGTGGCTCAGTGGCTAAGATGCTGAGCTTGTCGATCAGAAAGGTCAGCAGTCTGGCGGTTTGAGTCCCTAGTGCCACATAATGGAGTGAGCTCCCGTTGCTTGTCCCAGCTTCTGCCAACCTAGTAGTTCAAAAGGGTGTAAAACTGCAAGTAGAAAAATAGGGAACCCTTTGGTGGAAAGGCAACAGCATTCCGTGTGCCTTCGGCATTTAGTCATGCCAGCCACATGACCATGGAGACGTCTTTGGACAGTGTTGGCTCTTTGGCTTTGTAATGGAGATGAGCACCACCCCCTAGAGCCAGAAACGACTAGCACCTTTACCTTCCTTGGAATGATGAACTTTGAAGGACTATGAATCTGTTTATTAGACAATGCTATAACGGGATTCCATATCTACTGAGAGTTAGCAGTAAAAGGAAACTAGGCCTTCAAAACAACATGGTGGCTGGACACCATCGAAGCTGATGCTAGCCAAGTATAGAAAAACTCCAAGAATTTGTGCAAGCTTGTATGATGTGGAGAGACCTGGCCTATAGAATTGGTGTCAGATCTGCCACAATTTAAATCTCTAAATAAAAATGATCCTTGACTCCATTTGCTGAGAAAGAGATCGAGTGTATTGCAATTTCTGCATACCAAAACTGAGAATCGCACACCAAGAGTCTGTAGAGATTCTCAGTCATCCAGGTCATGGTTGTCCCAAAGATGCTTTTTCAGGAGGCAGCTGCTTTTTTCTTTTGAAGACATTTCACTTCTCATCCAAGAAACTCCTTCGGTTCTGACAGGATGATGGTGGGGAAGGAAAGGATTTATATTGCTTGCAAGACAGGTGGTCATTTGCATCCTTTTAGAAGGTCGTTGAAGCACTTGGAGGTTTATCTGTGTCCTCAGAGTCACCTGAGTGGTGCTCCTGGTTCCTGTAATCTGCAAATTCCTTTCCCTGGAAATCCATTCCTACTCCCATATCATTCAAAGGGTGTCCATCCCCAATTGTATAGCTAAAAGTCTGTAGAGATTCTCAGTCACCCAAGAATTGCATACTACAGGAACCAGGAGCACTATTCAGGTGACCCTCAATGACCCTCTAAAAGGATGCAAATGACCCGCTGTCTGCAAGGAATATAAATCCTTCCATTCCCCACCATCCAGTCAGAGCTGAAGAAGTTTCTTGGATGAGAAGCAAAACCTCTTCAAAGAAAAAACAAGAAGTCCGGTTGCCTCCTGAAAAAAGACCTTTGGGACCAAATTCCTAAGTTCTATTTTTCCCTCCTTGGATTGCCTCTCATTGCCCACCCCAGGATAATCAATCAGGTCCAGGCAAGATGTTTTCATAAGGGTCAATCCAAGCGCAGTTTGGTATGTGGCTTCTTCCTTCTTCCAGATGGATGACCTTGAGTAAGGTACAGCAGCACCAGGTGTGGGATGCTACCAGTTCGGCCCGATTCTATAGAGCTGGTAGCTCTGAAGAGCAGCAGACACCGAACTGGTTCAGTATCTGCTGCTCTGTTTGGCCCGCCTTCCCCTCCTGGGCTGCTGGCTGTCCTTTATTTCCTGCTTTTTCAACCTCAGCTGCTTTGCGCAGCACAGCTGAGGTTGAAAAAGCAGGAAAAAGGAAGATTTTCAAACAATGCACACCCACGTGCAGCGCCTGTTAGCTGTCTGGGCAGCACAGCTGAGGGGTTTTTTTGCATAGCTTTACACACACATGCAAAACTCACTCTCACCGAAGTGGTAGTAATACTGGTTGAATCCCACCCCTGTACAACACTTACTTTCATTTTCCCAAGCCTTCTCCCCTTCATTTTCCCTCCCCACAGTTCCTGGCAGACTGTCACCACATAGCAGCAAAGCACAAGTAAGCATAAGATGATAACTGATATTCGTCAAGAGTCAGACATGAATTGCATGGATATTGCAGACCACACAACTGGCTTCAACTGGTACAGAATCCTGATACTCCCATATTACACCCCTCCTGCGTGAACTGCATTGGTTGCCGGTTGCCCTCCGGGTGAGATTCAAGGTGCTGGTAATCACCTATAAAGCCTTACATGGCTTAGGGCTGGGGTATTTGCGGGAGCACTTACTGCCAGCAACAATGTCCCATCGCCCCGTGCGCTCCCACAGACAGGGCCTCCTCAGGGTACCGTCGGCCAGACAGTGTCGACTGGTGACCCCCAGGGGGAGACCCTTCTCTGTGGGTGCACCTGCCCTTTGGAATCAGCTGCCCTCGGAGCTTCGGATGGCTCCTGACCTTCGATCCTTCTGTCGCGACCTGAAAACATGGCTTTTTCAACTGGCCGACCTGGACTGATGGGGGTGGGTTTTTTAAATACATTCTTATGCCTAGTTTTTTTATGGGTTTTAGATAATTGTTTGGCTGTGGTTTAATAATAATTTTAATAGTTTTTTAAATTTTGTATTGTGTGTTTTTATGATGTGAGCCGCCCTGAGCCCTTCGGGAGATAGGGCTGCATATAACTCCAATCAATCAATCAATCAATCAATCAATATCATCATCATCTAGTGATATTTTGTGATTGGCGATATTCTTGTGCCTTTCTCAGCCTCATCACCATCTTTTACAGTTATCGGCTAATGTTCCATTCAGCAAAGGCAACAACGCTATTGTTCTTTTTGTGTTGTTCTTAACAACTATTATTCTTAACAGTTCTGCCACTACTGCTAAACCTGACAATCACAGAGTCAAAGAATATCAAGGATGGGATATTTAGTATAAATATGGGATATCAGGGATCCCTTGGTCCAACCTTCTGCGCATAGTAATGGTGGTAATAAGAATAAGAATGAGAGCAATATTAATAACTGTACCTGCGGAAACATCTCCTGCCAGCATCGAATACCCATCGCCCGGTGCGCGCTCACAGACAGGGCCTCCTTGGGGTACTGTTGGCCAAACAATATCGGCTGGCGGTCCCTAGGGGGAGGGCCTTCTCTGTGGGGGCGCCCACTTTGTGGAACCAGCTTCCCCTGGAGCTACGATTGGCCCCTGACCTCCGCTCCTTCCGCCATGGCCTAAAGACTTGGTTATTCGAACAAACCGGCCTGGACTGAGGGGAGGGGTTAGTTTTAAATGTCGTGTTGATTGGGTATTAAACACTTTATCTGGTCTAATTAGTTTAATTATCTTTTAATTCTTTTAACTTTTGTATTGGGTGTTTTTATGTGAGCCGCACCGAGTCCCTTGGGAGATAGGGTGGCATATAAGACCAAATAATTAATTAAATAAATAAATAAATAAATAATGCTAAAACGGATTCACTTTAATGTAATGGTTAAGGCACCAGGCTAGAAATCAGGAGACTATGAGTTCAACTTCCACCTGAGGCATGCCAAGCATCTGAACTTTAATCACATGACCATGGAGATGCTGCAGTAGTCATAAGTGTAAAAAAAAAGTCATAAGTCACTTTTTCCAGTGCCGTTGTAACTTCAAATAGTTAGCAAACAAATGGTTGTACATAGCACTAGAATTTATATTTATATACCTTCATACAAGGGTGGGATTCTACCGGTTCTGTCCACCTCTGTAGAACCGGTTGCTCTGAAGAGCAGCAGACCTAGAACCAATTCTATGTCTGTGTTGTTTTGGCCTGCCTGCCCGCCCGGGCTCTTACCTGACCTTTATTTCCTGCTGTTTCAACCTCAGTTGCTTTGCGTGACACAGCTGCAGTTGAAAAAGCAGGAAATAAGTACATTTTCAACTGCTGCGGACCTGCGCGCAGTGCTGCTCAGCTGTCCAGGCAGCCAGCTGATGACGATATATGCACGCGCGCAAAACATAAAATCACTGAACCAGTAGTTACACCGGTTGGATCCCACCCTGTCTTCATAGTACTTTACCACTTGTCTTACAATCAGGAAGCTGGGAGTTCGATCCTAAATAGAGGCAGATATTTCTCTCTCTGGGTACATTGAGGATATATCTGCTGAATATAACACTGCTTTGGTGACAGGAAGGGCATCTGGCCAGTAAACACTCAGCACCATTCAGTTGCCCAGACTCCACTCCGCAAAGGACTATGGGGTTGTTAAAAGGAGATGATAGTGCTTTATAGCCCTCTCTCAGTGGTGTACAGAGTCAGCATATTGCCCCCAGCAATCTGGATCCTCATTTTATCGACCTCAGAAGGATGGAAGGCTGAATTAATCTTGAGTCCATCAAGATCGAACTGCTGGCAGTCGGCAGAGTTCGCCTGCAATACTGCATTCTAACTTCTGCACCACCCCAGCTCTATCAAAAATCAAGTACTATCTATACAATTTGCAAGATATTCAAAGGGAAAAGAAAGAAACCTGAAATAACATCCATTCTTCCTTGGTTTCATTTTAGGTAGTAAAAGGAGCAATTTCACTGGGTATCATCTCCTCTTCAAAAAAAAAAACCCATGGGGCAATATTTGCCCTTTTTCAATCTCCTTTGATTCAGCTACCAGATGGCAGCTTCCCTCCAGGATGAGCTTCATGGATGTTTCCAACCAGTCAAGGATCATAGAAGGAACTGCATCATGCAAAGGCACCACAAAATCAATCAGGTTTCATGTCACTGAGGGCAATTGAAATGGAGAACATTATACGTGCTTTTAACCTTTCGTTCCACAGACATGCCTCAAATGAAAGATTCGGTTCATGCAACTACCTCTGTTTACCTTCACCCTTCATTACCATGCTATTTCACTCTGCTAATTCCTCTTTTTCACACCCCTCCCTCATCTTCTCCACCCTTGTGTCTCCTTTTTGGATGTACAAAAAGTCCGGGTGAGACTCAAGGTGTTAACTCTAACATACAAAGTCCTTCATGACATGGGTCCGCAATATTTAAGGGAGCGACTCCTGCCGACATCGAGTACTAACTGCCCTGTGTGATCACATAGGCAAGGACTCCTTGGGGTCCTGTCGGCTGGCCAATGCTGTTTGGCGGTCCCCCGATGACGAGCCTATTCTATCACGGCCCCTGACCTCTGGAACCAACTCCCCCTGGGACTCCGCCTGGCCCCTGACCTCCGCGCCTTCCGCCATGAATTGAAGACCTGATTATTTAACCAAGCCGGGCTGTGACCCTTTGGGGGGGGGCGGGTTTTATTATGGTTTTTATTATGTATTAGGTAATTATATTTCAATGGGGCTTGTTAGTTTAATTCTTTTTTAACTATTTATTGTTCTTGTTGTTTTAGTTGTGAGCCGCCCCGAGTCTTCGGAGATGGGGCGGCATACAAGTCTCATTAATAAATAATAATAAATAAATAATAATACACACTATCGTCCCAGTATTTGTCCTTCCATTATACTGAATAAATCAGCTAGGTTGTAATGATAGCATTATTGCCTTTTATGATTCATCGGTTTCTGAACTGTACCAGTTTGGTATTTTTCTCTAAGAAAGGGAAGATAAACCATCTTTATCTAAGATCCAAGATGGATCCTGACAGACTTGAACACTGGGCCGTATCTAACAAAATGAAATTCAATGTAGAGAAAAGGAAAGTCCTACACTTAGGCAAGAAAAAAACCAAAAGTCCACATACAGACTGGGTGAAACCAGGCTCAATAGCAGTAACTGTGAGAGGGATCTTGGAGTCTTAGTGGACAACCAGCTAAATAGGAGCCAGCTGTGGCTCTTCTTCAGCTTTGTAATGGAGATGAGCACCGCCCCCTACAGCTGGAAATGACTAGCACGTATTACCTTTACCTTAACTTGGAACAATCACCAAATGAACTGTTGCAAGTGAAGGGCTACCCTTGTTTTCATTTAATTGATTTGCTGGACCCCTCTACCTGATCCGTTTCTTTATTACCCACCGAAGAAAGATGCCAACTGATCATGATGTTAATAAAACATAACTGTTTGCCAGTTGTCACCATGTATTCCATCTCGGTTTTCAAAGAAAGGGGAGAGAAGAAAAAGAGAGAAAGAATGAAATGGATGTTGGCATTTCTTTCAACACTGACAGATTCAGACCTAAAGTCCGTCCTTAACTAAATGGAATGCCCATGGTTCTTCCTCGCGTGTTCCCTCCTGATCACCCTGCCTGAAGAATTATAGGTCTATATTAAAGATTATAGAATCGGAAAAGGTGCAGAAAAAGGGCAAGGCCAGCATGATTTGTGGGCAGAAGAAGCTCCCCCAAACGTGGGGAGAAGAAGAAGAAAAAAACCTACAGGAAGGAACTCTTTAATAGTTCGGCGTGGAAGAGAGTAACGAGAGACCCGACAGAAGGATATAAAACGATGCACAGCATAAATCATGCAGATGGAGAGGAATAATTATGCCCGTCTCCTTTTCTCACAATGATTGAACTCAAGGTCATCCATCAGAAGGCAGTCCCAGAAGAGGAAATGCTGTGGGTTGTTTTTTTTTTTTTTTACACAGTGCATAGTTAAACTGTGAAATCGGCTGCCAACGTTTGTAGTGTGTGGGGGCAGCCAATTGAGGAGGAGGAGGAGGAGGAGGGGGAGGAGGGGAAGGAGGAGGGGGAGGAGGAAGAGGAGAAAAAGAAGAGGAGGGGGGAGAAGAGGGGGAGGGGGGGGAGGAGGAGGAGGAGGAAGATGAGGAGGAGCACTGGGTGGCTTAGTGAAGGCTCAAATTCTTGATCGTTATTAATTTTACTATCTTCCAGAATCCATGGCAACAGTTCTTAAATACCGCTTGCAGGGGAGCAGTGTGCAAGAAGGTTAGGCCTAGATTGAGGGGGGTCAACCTATTCTCCAGAGCACCTGAGGGCAGGACAAGAAGCAATGGATGGAAACTAATCAAGGAGAGAAGCAACCTGAAACTAAGGAGAAATTTCCTGACAGCAAGAACAATTAACCAGCGGAACGACTTGCCTCCAGAACTTGTAGGTGCTCCATCACTGGAGATTTTTCAAGAAGAGATTGGACAGCCATTTGTCCAGAATGGCATAGGGCCATGGTGGCAAACCTATGGCACGTGTGCCGGGAGTAGCATGCAGAGCCATCTCTCTGGGCATGCCAGCCATTGCCCATTGCTCTTCAGGGTTCCGGCATGCGCATGTGCACCAGCCAGCTGGACTTCATGCATGTGGGAGTGCCGGAAACTAGAAGACCAGTTGCGCACACTGGAAACCAGAAGCTCAGCTTCCCAGCACATACATGCATGCCAGGGAGCTGCTCTTCCTGTTTCCAGCACTCCTGCCCAGACACACCAGGGAGCTGGTCTTCCAGTTTCCGGTGCTCCCCGCCTGCGCGTGCACACTCCCATTTCAGCACTCGGTGCCGAAAAGGTTCACCAACACTGACATAGTGTGTCCTGGTTGAGCAGGAGGTTGGATTAGAAGACCTTCAAGGTCCCTTCCAACTCAGGGAATGGATGTCTCTTTCATTCAGAGATGATTGCATGGCTGTTGCATTTATGCTATGTTTATATCTTCTTGCATTGTTGGCAAGTCTCTTTTCTAGCTGCTCCATTTTGTCGTTTCAATTGGCCTTCTGCCCACCTCCCAGCTGTAAGTCAGATCAACCAATCAGCATGCAGGACGTGTATTTCCACACAACACGTAGCTGAGATTTGTGCACGTTGGCCCATCTGCAACCATCTGCAACCTACACTTGTCCACAATCCTTTCATGGTGTAGATATGCATCAACGTATCTTCATGTCTATAGAGATTCTCAATTATCCAGGTCATGGTTGTCCCAAAGTGCTATTTCCAAAAGGCAATTGGACTTTCTTGGGTTTTTTTTTCCTTTTGAAAACATTTCACTTCATATCCAAAAAGCTTCTTCAGTTCTTCAGAGACAAGGGCCTTGGTGGTGCAGGCTGTTAATAGCCTAGCACTTAGTTCCAGCTGCCTGTAATTATTGCAGGCTCGAATCCCACCAGGCTCAAGGTTGACTCAGCCTTCCATCCTCTCAGGGTAGGTAAACTGAGGACCCAAGATTGTTGGGGGCAATAAGCTGACTTTGTAAAAATGCCGCTTAGTAATAAGCAGGCATATACAATGGAAGGAAGGCTATTGCTGAGCACATTGGGTTGTATCCCAAAATGTAAGCTGCCCTGAGTCTCCGGAGAAGGGCGGGATATAAATATGAATTTTAAAAAAAAACAATATACAGCAAGGGAAAAAAAATCTTAACTCCATACTTTTCAGCACTGGCCTAACATATCTTGAATGGAATGGAATGGAACAGAACAGAACAGAACTCAAAGGGAAGGGAAGGGAAGGGAAGGGAAGGGAAGGGAAGGGAAGGGAAGGGAAGGGAAGGGAAGGGAAGGGAAGGGAAGAGTTGGAAGGGACCTTGTAGGTCATGTAGTCCACCCCTCTTGCCCAAGCAGGAGACCCTACACCATTTCTGATAAATGACAGTCCAATCTTTTCTTGAAAGTCTCAAGTGATGATGCTCCCACAACTTCTGAAGGCAACTTCTGTTCCATGGGTTGATTGTTCTCACTGTCAGAAAATTTCTCCTTACTTCCAGGTTGAATCTCTCCTTGTTCAGTCCCCATCCATTATTCCTTGTCTGGCCTTCAGGTGCTTTGGAGAATAACTTGACCCCTTCCTCCTCTCTGTGGCAGCCCCTCAAATATTGGAAGATGCTATCCTGTCTCCCCTGGTCCTTCTCTTCCCTAGAGAAGCCATGCCCAGTTCCTGCAACTATTCTTCATGTGTTTTAACCTCCAGTTTACATTCATTTAGCCTCTTCAAGTTTACATTCAAAGGGAACTTGACTGTTTTCTCAGGCTCATGAAATGGAGCCATAGTCTTGCCATCCATGGTGCAACATGTTTTTGTGTCCCAAGTAAGAAGAGGCTTGTCCCCATCCAGCTATCACTCTACAAGGACACGATTAGGAAATTTGCAACTGTGAGAACAAAAAAGTGCAATTTTGAGTCTCGTGCCGTCGTTGTGGACACACAGGCCGCACAAATTTCCCCTTACGATTCTTGAATCTGACTTTGCTCTTGAATCTTTGCACTGCCAATCGAACCATATGTAATCCACTCGGGTGGCGTCTTCTCAAGACATACTGTAAAGGCCTATGTATTTGCACTGTTTGTAACTGGGGATGCTTGCTAACACTGAGACATCCAGAAAGATGATTGCTTGGTGATGCAATTAACACTTAACAGAAGGCCCCTCTTTGCAAAAAGGACAAAAATATGTCTCACGCAGCAGATGTTGGTGCAGCTAAACGTCTTCATTTAGAAGAAAGGAGGGGAGAGCAAGGGAGTTGACAGAAGGAAAGGGGAAGGGAGAGAAGGGGAGGAAAGGAAAGGAAAAAAGGAAAGGGAAGGGGGAAGGGAAGAGGAAGAAAGGGAAGGGAAGGGAAGGGAGAGGGAGGGGAGGACAGAGGGGGAGGGGAGGGAAGGGAGGGAAGGGGAGGGAAAGGACACCTTGATTACAACAGTTCATTTAGTGATTGTTCAAAGTCACAACAGCACTGAAAAAAGTGAGGTATTAACATTTTCCACACTTATGACTGTGGCAGCATTCCGATGGCCACATGATCAAAATTCAGGTGTTTGGCAACTAGTTCCTATTTATGATGGTTGCAGTGTCCCGGGGTCACCTTCTGACAAGCAAAGACAATGGGGAAGCCAGATTCACTTAACAACCGGGTTACTAATTTAACAACTGAAGTGATTCACTTAACTACATTGGCAAGAAAGGTTGTAAAATAGGGCAAAACTCACTTAACAAATGCCTCAGTTAATCACATAAATTTTGGGCTCAGTTGTCATCATAAGATGAGGAGTATCTACATCGGCCCACTTAACTCGGTGAGACATATTTCTAATTAAGCAACTATAGATTTATCCTTACAGGTTTCCAGTGTCCTGGCCACTTTTGACAGAGGCACGATTGAGAGCGTTTTAACAAACTGCATCCCTGATTGTTTTGGTGGTGGCAGCACCTCAGATAGAAAGTCCCTACAGAGAGTGGTGAGGACAGCAGAGAAGATTATAGGAAGATTGCTTCCCGTCATTCAGGATACTGTTTATAAGCACTATGTGCTTAGAGCCCAAAGCATTAAGAGACCCCACACACTGGTGGTGGGGTTCAATTTTTTACTATCGGTTTTGTGGGTGTGGTTTTGTGGATGTGGCTTTGTGGGAGTGGCAGGTGAAGGATACTGTAAAATCTCCAGTCAGAAGTGGTATTTGCTGGTTCTTCAAACTACTCAAAATTTCTGCTACTGGTTCTCCAGAACTGGTCAGAACCTGCTAAATACCACCTCTGCCACACACCCTGTTGTAGCCGGCCAGCAGCTGATGGAGCTGGCAGCAGAGTCTGACAGAAGCAAGGAGGTTGGGAAAGAACCTGGGCCAGTCTTAAAGGCTGAAGAGGGCTTGGATGAGGGCTCTGCATCAGAGGCAGAGATGGGGCCAGGGCAGGCTGGCAGTCATCAGCTGCCTTCGGGCTCGGACAGCAGTGAGGCAGAGGAGTTTCTGGAACCGGTTCCCAGCCTGCGCATGCACAGGGCTACCGGAAGTCAAGAACAATTGAGAAAGCAGGATCGACTCAGGAGTAAGGCCACACCTTGGAGATGATTGGCCCCTCCCATAGGACATAAAAGAGGAGCAAACGTGACGTGAGCTTTTGCAGGAAGCAATTAGTTCGTCTGGTTGATTCAAGCATTGAAAAGTTCTGTTTGACTCTGTGTCAAGTTTGGCCTCACTCTGTGTCTGGCAATTAGTTCTCTGGCAGCACTCCAAGTGCGATAAGGTGGGTGTTTATAAACATTCCCCTGAAAGACTCTTTGTAAAGCCTTGCAGGCTGTGAATGAACATAATTCACAGCCGTGGAAATAAAAGAGGTTTTGCCGGGACTAGGATTGTGTTCTATGCTTTCTAAGGAAGCCTGGGTCAGAACACACTCACTTCACAGTCTGTTTCTGTTGCTCCCCTCTGCGAGGAGGTTTCGAAGTATTTCGAGCAGGACCACCAGATTCTGTAACAGCTTCGTTCCCTTGTGCCATCCGTCTGATAAACTTGCAAGATTCGTTTCTCTCGCCATGTACATGTATACATCCAGACTAGACTACATTGTTTCTCCGTGTCATATAATGTATGTGGGTCTATGTATAATTCTGTATTTATTTATTTTATTTTATTATGTTTATATATTGTATATTAGAGGTGGACACCCTTGGAGACCTGTATGCAACGAAATTTCATTTTAATGTATGCCGATTAGTGTACATTCAAAGTGACAATAAAATGTTTTACAGGTGGCATTTACCCCCTTCGAGATTAGCAAAAATGTGTTCTAAAATGAGTCCCATGTGTTGGAAATGCAGAAAAAAAAGAGGGAACTTACTATCACATGTGGTGGTCTTGGCCAGAAGCTTGAAAATGTTGGCTCAAAATTCACAATTGGCTTCAGGAAATTACTAATGAACAATTAGATCTAGAACCAGAACTCTTCCTATTGGGAATTCTTAAAAAAAATGTAAAAAGCACAAAATATTTACTAATACATATATTAACTGCCACTAGGATTACTTTTGCTCAATGCTGGAAACAGCCACATATACCTGTAGATGAAATGGTCATACAAAAAATTATGAGCTGTGCTGAAATGGACAAACTATCGTTGAGTTTGAAAGACAAAGAAGACTCGATATTTTACAAAGTATGGGGAAAATGGTATAGTTGGATAGATCGGAGACAGGGTAAATATAGATAATTAATAAATATAGAATATAGATAGAACAAAAATATATTTATGTATAAGTTAATATCTGTTATTATTGCACATATGACTGTTATATAATTATCACAAGTAGTTGTCTTTGAGTGATATACTTTTAATGGTTTTTTCCAATGTTTTCATGTTTTATGTTGTTTGTTTATATGTTTTTTGTTTTTTGTTTTCTTTTTCTTATTATGTTTTCTTTTTTTAATGTAATAAAATTTAATAAAGTTTATTTTAAAAAAACCAAAGTGACAATAAAGTTATTC
Organism: Naja naja; assembly: GCA_009733165.1. NCBI lineage: Eukaryota > Metazoa > Chordata > Lepidosauria > Squamata > Elapidae > Naja > Naja naja. The sequence continues at coordinate 55,748,132 of CM019152.1, read as the reverse complement.
TAAGTTCTAAGTCTAAGTGCAAATGGCAATAATGCAAAAAAGATTACGTATCAGCCACGCGGCTTACATCAGAACTTTGAGCTGCATATTCTGTTATTTTCCCTCCTGTGAACCCCAACCCCATCTCCACCCCCACAGACATCTAGGTCTGCCCTGCAAGCCCCCGACGGGAAGGAAAACGCTCATTTCTGCCCACCGAGACATTTAATTGGGTAGACCTTTTACAAAATTTCACAAATTGGAAGCCTTTCCTGACTCACTTTTTTTTCCTCTCCATTTGGTGGCATTTCATGTGAATTAAATTTATGACTTCATTAACCTGTGGAACAGCATCAGACATCTTTCTTTCATCTCACAGTTTTATTTCCTGCTGCCTCTCCGGCATGGTCTCAGGAGCCTATATATATATTATATATATATATATACAATATTTTAACCTAAGTTCCAGTTTAACTTGCCTGCTGTGAAGTCTTCACAGAATACAGAATAATAGAGTCAGAAGGGACCTTGGAGGTCTTCTAGTCCAACCCCTTGCTCTGGCCTATACCATTTCAGACAAATGGCTGTCTAATCTCTTCTTAAAAACTTCCAGTGTTGGAGCACCCACAAGTTCTGGAGGTAAGTTGTTCCACTGATTAATTGTCCTCACTGTTAGAAAGTTTCTCCTTAATTCCAGGTTGCTTCACTCCTTGGTTAGTTTCCATCCATTGTTTGTTGTCTCACCTTCAGATGCTTTGGAAAATAAGTTGACCCATTTCTTTGGGGCAGCTTCTCAAATACTGGAATACTCCTATCATGTCACCCCTAGTTCTTCTTTTCTCTAGACTGGCCATACCTAATTTCTGCAACAGTTCTTCATATAGAGTGGAGTGGAGTGGAGTGGAATGGAATGGAATGGAGTGGAGTGGAGTAGAGTAGAGTAGAGTAGAGTAGAGTAGAGTAGAGTAGAGTAGAGTAGAATAGAACAGAATAGAATCAGGAATCAAAGAGAAGAGAATCAGGAAGAGAAGAGAATCAGGAAGAGAAGAGAATCAGGAAGAGAAGAGAATCAGGAAAAGAATAGAACAGAATGGAATGGAATGGAATGGAATAGAATAGAATAGAATAGAATAGAATAGAATAGAATAGAATAGAAAGATGGAGAAAAGAAAAAGGATAGGATAGGATAGAGTAGAAGGAATAGAATAGAATAGAATAGAATAGAATAGAATAGAATCCTTTAGTGGCCAAGTGTGAATGGACACAGAAGGAATTTGTCTCCATGCCCTTAATCATGTCAGTTGCTCTTCTTCGCACTTTTTCCAAAGCCTCAATTTTTTTTTGTAATCTGGTGACCAAAACTGGATGCAGAATTCCAGGTGTGGCCTTACTAAGGATTTATAAAATGGTACTAACACTTCACTTGATTTTGATTTTGATTCTATGCAGGCACCCACATGGATATGTAAGGAATATTCACCGGGAAGGGTATATTGAATGTTTCTGTATGTTACAATTCAGGTAGAAGGCTCCATAATTAAACATGTGGTCTTGATTTAAGCTGGATGGTTATTCCCATGTCATGAAATCATTGTATGCTTACAGTAAATGTAAGTTGAGTTTTACTCCAGTTACAGGATAGAATTTAATTGATTGCAGAAAAAGAAGGTTTTGGCCAAAGCTATATTTGTTTGAAGGCCATGCAGAAATATCCACCTCTGCTTTTTATTTCTTTGATAGTGAGTAGCAAACCTGGTCACTTTGGCCTTGACTCCCCGATTTAGCAGTTGGAAAAACAGATGGTGCTGTTTTTATAGCTACTTTAACAATGGGCAGTAAACCAATGTGAAGTCTATCATGGCCAGGAAAGCTGATAGAGACGCCAAATGTGAGCTGGGACTTGGCATCCAAACGGTAGTTTTGCAGAACAAAATGCAGTTCTTCAGAATGCAGGGATCTGAGGGCCATCATATTTGGGCTGCAAAAATATGGACCGCCAAGTTTCAGTAATGGGGTGTTGTTGTTTTTCCATTTAAAAAAATGGATTTTTAAATTACATTTCTTAGTGCTTAATAAACATCGTGTTGTCTGGGTATTTAATTTGCTTAACAAAACTAATTATATTCTGAATCTCCACCCCTTTTTTTCCCAACCACTGGTAGAATAAATTCCATGTTTGATAGTATTCTGAGTCTGTGCAGAAGCATTTCTTCTTAATTTTCAATGTTAATCTATCCATTTTTGGGCAGTCTAACAGGGTGGGCTGCTACTGGTTCACACCGGTTCAGGTGAACCGGTTGTTAATTTTATGGCCAGTTTGGCAAACTAGCAAATCCGACCCTTGGCTTGCCCCACCCACCCCACCCTGCCCCTCCCAGGAGTCCCTGCATGGCCCATTTTGATCACAAGTAAGTGCAGGGCCCATGCAGAGGCTCAGGGAAGGCAAAAAAAACGGGCCTCCTGGAAGTAACAGAAGGCCAGAAACAGGCCGATTTCCAGCCTCCAGAGACCTTCTGGAGCCCAGAGAGGCCATTTTCGCCCTCCCGGAGGCTCAAAAAAAGCCTCCAGAGCCCAGGAAGGGCAAAAAAAAGGTCTTCACGAAAGTTCCGGAAGACTGCAAAGCCTATTTCCAGCCTCCGGAAAGCCTCCGGAGCAGGGAGAGGCCATTTTCATCCTCCCAGAGGCTCGACAAAAGCCACACACACACACACACACACACAGAGCTTGTTTTTGCTCCTAGGCCAGAGTGGTGCAGGAGGCCAACTAGACCACACCCACCATGGCCACGCCCACCCAGCAACCGGGCAGAGAACCAGCTGCTAAATTTTTCGAAGCTCACCCCTGCAGTCCAGTATCCTTAATTATCTCTTCATCTCGTGGTGTTTCTTCATTTTTTCCAATGTTGTGTGAATATAATCCTCGCTGCTGTTACAATATGTAATATTAAATACATATTTTTTCTTATCAAATTTTTCTGATATTGTACCTAATAAAAACAATTCAGGTTTAAAATCTTCATGGTTCCCTGTCACCTTCTCTAGCCACCTGTGTATCTTTGCCCAAATTTTTTTTTTGTTTTATTACAAGTCCACCACATATTTATTACAAGTCTACTACATCACGACTGGATTGTTGCAACGCACTCTACATGGGGCTACCCTTGAAGAGCATTCAGAGACTTCAGTTGGTCCAGAACGCAGCCGCGCAAGCTGTTGTGGGTGTCCCGAGATACACCCACCTATCACCAATTCTCCATGAGCTGCACTGGCTTCCTATTAGTCTCCGGGTGCAATTCAAGGTGTTGGTCATTACCTATAAAACTCTATATGGCTCAGGACCAGGTTATCTCCAGAATCGTCTCCTACCCTGCATCTCTCTGCGACCGGTAAGATCCCACAGAGTTGGTCTCCTCCGGGTTCCGTCAGCTGAACAATGCCGGCTGGCGTGCCCCCGGGAGAGGGTCTTCTCTGTGGCTGCTCCGACTCTCTGGAACCAGCTACCTCCCGAGGTCCGGACTGCCTCCACCCTACTGACCTTCCACAAAGCAGTCAAAACCTGGCTTTCCCGGCAGGCATGGGGATGTTGATCTCGCGACTGAGATCTAGCGAGATCCGGCCCTCCTGTTGTTTGTTGTTTTTTAAAATTGTTTTAAAAAAATTTATAATGTAATTCTTTTGTTGTTGTTGTTATTGTGAGTTGCCCGGAGTCCTTTGGGAGTTGGGCTGCATATAAGTTTAATTAAATTAAAACTCATTAAATATGATAAAATGTGACCCTCTTTTGATGTGCTTGTGGTTGTTGTTCTTATTTGTGAGAATTTCTGCATAGAAGCTAGCACTGAATACTATGGAAACTGGCCATCTTTGGGGTATCTCAGCTGTCATTACGGGTAGTTCTTGGCTTATAGCAATTTGTTTAGTGACCGTTCCAAGTTACAATGCCACCTAAAAAAATGACTTATGTTTATTTTTCACACTTACGACCATTGCAGCATCCCCATGGTCACATGATCAAAATTCAGATACTTGGTAACTGGTTCATATTTATGACAGTTACAATGTAACTGGGGTCATGTAATCCCTTTGTGACCTTCTGGCAAGCAAGTCAATGGGAAAGCCATATTCACTTAACAACCATGCTATTACTTTAACAATTGTAGTGATTCACTTAACAAACGTGGCAAGAAAGGTCATAAAATGGGGGGGGTGAATTCACTTAACAAATGTCTTGCTTAACAACATAAATTGTGGGCTCAATTGTGGTTGTAAGTCCAGGACTACCTTTATATGGAGTGGTCAGACTCAGCACTGAATAGAACACAGGTAATCCTTGATTTACAACTACAACTGAGCCCAAACTTTCCATCACTAAGAAAGGCAGTTCTTAAGTTTTGAGTTTTGGCTCATTTTCTGTCTCATTTTGCTGTAGTTGTTAAGCGAATCACCATAGTCATTAAGTGAAGTATGCGGTCATTAAGCATCATGCGATCCCCTTTTGCAACCTTCTGACAAAGTCAATGGGAAAGACAGATTCACTCAACAACCATGTTACTAGTTCAACAACTGCAGTGATTCACTTAACAACTGTGGCAAGAAAGGTCATCAAATAGGTCAATGCTCACTTTCCAACTGTCTCACTTAGCAATGGAAATTTGGGGTTCAGTTGCAGTTGTTAAGTTGAGGACTTCCTGTATTAAGAAGTTGCGGAGAGCTTTTAAGAGATATGGGTGTCATTTTACTTAATATGTATGTTTTTATACTATGCTTTTAAATCAGTTTCCCAAGCTAATAATGAAGAATAGAATAGAATAGAATAGAATAGAATAGAATAGAATAGAATAGAATAGAATAGAATAGAACAGAATAGAATAGATAGAATAGAATGTGGCATGGGTTAGGGTTAGGGTTAGTGATGGCATGGGGAGGAACTGTCTTTGTGTCTACTTGTTTTGACATGCGGTGCCCTATAGCATCTAAAGCTTAAAATCCTTTTATATACTGAAATATTTATTATTATTTCTGTCTCTGAAAAAACCCAAAAAACAAATTGTCTGGGCACCTAATCACTGCCTTGACACTTGGCAAAACATTACATCATCAATCTGTGTCACCAATCAAATTTGGGCCACCAAAGGTTAAAAAAGAAAGAAACTATGATGACAATTTTAGGGTTTCCCCCCCCCAGGAACCAAACATCTAGCCCTAAAATTAGAGAGACTTTCCTACAGAGTTTTTTTTTTTAAGTGTGCAGAAAAAAAATTGAGCATTTTCAGCTTAGACATATTTAATATTTTTTTAAATTGCTTCATTCTTCACGGTTGCACAAAGAACCCCGTGAAATAAACCTTTTAACTCTTACACAGTTTTTGTCTTCGGGGTAATGAACCATATGCGACGACATCTGTACCGCCAGCATTGCGTGGTCATTAATTAGAAAGAAGACAGGAGTTCTTTACGACTTCTGGGACAAAAGAGCGGGGGGGAAATAACCATCAAAAGGAACTGTGAATAACAAGAAGAAGGGTCGTATGTATCCCTTTCCGTAGTAAATTTTTAATAGAGGGTGCATTTGGTCATTCGTCAGATTTTGCACAGAGGAATGTCTGGAAAAGATACTGAATTTGAAGGAGTTTTTTTTTCAGATTAGCAATAGCACTTAGACTTATATACAGCTTTACAGTGCTTTATAGTCCCTCTTTAAGCAGTTTACAGAGTCAGCCTCTTGCCCCCAACAATCTGAGTCCTCATTTTACCCACCTCAGAAGGATGGAAGGCTGAGTCAGCCTTGAGCTGGTTGGGATCGAACTTCTGGCAGTGAGCAGAGTTAACTTGCAATACTGCATTCTAACCACTGCACCACCATGGCTCTTGATAATGGATAGATGGATAGATGGATAGATGGATAGGTGGATAGGTGGATAGATGGATAGATGGATAGATGGATAGATGGATAGATGGATAGCTGGATAGATAGCAATAGCACTTAGACTTATATACCGCTTCACAATGCTTTACAACCCTCTCTAAGCTATTTATTTACAGAGTCAGCATATTGCCCCCAAAAAGTCTGGGTTCTCTTTTGATCCACCTTGGAAGGATGGAAAGGCTGAGTCAACCTGGAGATTAGTGAGATTCGAACTGCCAGATTGCAGGCAGCCGGTAGTCAGCAGAAGTAGCCTGCATTACTGCATTCTAACCACTGTGCTGCCATGGCTCTTTGCCAATATGCCAAGATTGTCATTATGTTCATCCTTCTTCCTCTCTTCTCAGCTAAGCAAGACTTTTCAACCCAGACGGAGGATGTCAGTCAATACAATGACCAAGAATCAAATAATATGCATACCAGAATAATGTATGAAGCCCTTGGTGCCCTCTAAGTTTGGTTGTTTTCTTGCAGACATTTCATTACCTGTCTAGGTAACATCATCAGGGCTAGTAAGTGTGGAGTTGGGCTCCCTGTTTATATACAGCAGCTTCTTCTGACAATACCCTTATCAAGATATTAAGTAGACAAATAATAGAGCAGACAAATGATCAATCAGAAAACAATACTCTACTCAAGGAACAACCAAGGGGAAAGCAGACCTCTGTCAATCGGCAGGGCAAGCTAAATTTAAAAATGATGCAACTTCTTCACAGGTATATGGAACAAGGTAGGCAGTCCCAGGCTCACTATGAAGGAAAGGTACCCCCAATTCAGTCACGTCCAATTTTCTTGGCAAGGATTTTCAGAAGTGGTTTGCCATTGTCTTATTCCTAGGGCTGAGAGAAAGTGACTGGTTCAAAGTCACCCAGCTGACTTCATGCCCAAGGTGGGACTAGAACTCACTGTCTCCTGATCATTGGCCCATGTCGTCCAGCTATCTTTCATGTCTGAAGTGGGACTAGAAATAACTGACTCCTGGTGATTGGCCCAAGGGTCAGCCAGTTGATTTCATGCCCAAGTTGGGATTAGAACTCACTGTCTCCTGGTGATTGATCCAAGTCATCCAAAAGTCTTAAGGTGGGACTAGAACTCACCATCTCCTAGTGATTGGCCCAAGGTCACCCAGCTGGTTTCATGCCAAAGTTGGGCCTGGAACTCACAGTCTCCTGGTGATTGGCCCATGTCATCCAGATGTCTTTCATATCTAAGGTGGGACTAGAACTCACCATCTCCTGATGATTGGCCCAAGATCACCCAGCTGGTTTCATGCCAAAGTTGGGATTAGAACTCACTGTCTCCTGGTAATTGGCCCAAGTCATCCAGATATCTTTCGTGTGTAAGGTGGGACTAGAACTCACCATCTCCTGGATTCTAGCCTGATGCCTTAACCTCTATAACAAATTGTCTCTCGTAGGCCTAGTAAGTGGTAATAAATGCAACAGGTGAGCATTATTTTATTCTGAACGAAGGTGCATTTGAAGATGTTTCCACCTAGAATCAGAGCAGAATGGCTGTAAGTTAGGGTTTTTCATAAGGAGAGGGTCAAAAAGTCAGAATGTCCACCATAGTCATCACAACTCTAGCCTTTAACATGCAACTGGTCAAGAAGATAAAACAAGAGACACTGATTATTCCTCTTCTAAACATAGCTTAAACTTCATCGAATGTTTTTGCATTACCTGTTTCCCATTAACCTTTGACACTACAGGTAATCCTCAGCTAATGGCCACAATTCAGCCCAAAATTTTGTTGCCGAGCGAGACAGCTGTTAAGTGAGTTTTGCAACCTCTCTTGCCACAGTTAAGTAAATCACTGCAGGTATTAAGGTACTAACAGGGTCGTTAAGCGAATCTGGCTCCCCCGTTGACTTTGCTTGTCAGAAGGTAGCAAAAGGGGATCACCTGATCCTGGGACATTGCAACCGTCATAAATAGGAGCCAGTTACCAAGCATCTGAATTTTGATCACATGACCACAGGGATGCCGCAACAGTTGTAAGTTTGAAAAATGGTCGTAAGTCTCTTTTGTCAGTGCTGTTGAACGGACACTAAATGAATTGTATGTACGTTTAACAGATAATCAGAGTTGGAAGGGACCTTGTAGGTCATCTAGTCCAACCCCCCACCCACGCGGGAGACCCTACACCATTTCTGACAAATGGCAGTCCAATCTCTTCTTGAAAGCCGCCAGTGATGAAGCTCCCACAACTTCTGAAGGCAACTTCTGTTCCTTTGGTTGACTGTTCTCACTGTCATAAATTTTCTCCTTCTTTCCAGGTTAAATCTCTCCTTGTTCAGTTTCCATCCATTATTCTTTGTCTGGCCTTCAGGTGCTTTAGAAAATAGCTTGACTCCTTCCTCTCTGGGGCAGCCCCTCAAATGTTGGAAGACTGCCCTCATGTCTCCCCTGGTCCTTCTCTTCCCTAGACTAGCCATGCCCAGTTCCTGCAACTGTTCTTCGTATGTTTTAGCCTCCAGTCCCCTAATCATCCTGGTTGCTCTTCTCTGCACTTTTTCTAGAGTCTCAACATCTTTTTTATAATGTGGTGACCAAAACTGGATGCAGAACTCTAGGTGTGGTCTTACTAAGGTTTGGATACTATCTGTATCTTTGTTTCCTATTGATGAAACATTCCAAATGGCATTTGGTATTTTGTAGAAATACGAAAAATCTGTCCATGCTGTCATTGATTTTGTCCAGTTCTTTTAGCTTTCCAATTTAATAAACTCTCCAATTCTCAGGTTGGTTTTCAACTGAATGAAAAGAAAACAGGCATTTTTTTAAAAAGCAAATGTTGGTACAACGCTCTGTATTCTATTAACCCTGCAAACAGACCTTTGCAAATGAATCATTTGGGAATTCAAACCGAGCACTAAAATTTCTTCCTCGCATCACGTTTGTCACATGAGCCATTTCTATGGCAAATATTGGGGGTTTGGAGACAGAAGTAAATAGACTCAAAATTCAGAATGTCTCACGGTTAGAACGTACTTGGAAATATAAAGGGTTTTTTGTTGTTGTTGTTGCTGTGAAACTATACAACACAATTCCCTTCCTAATGAAACAGAGAAGTCTCAAGACTCACAATTACATCACCATCGCTGCAAATTTGTTCTGCACTTCAAGTTTTCATCTGGAGTAAGAGATCCAATACAGGGAGTTCCCTACTTACGACAGTTTCATTTAGTGGCCATTCAAAGATACAATGGCTGTCAACTCTAAAGCAAACCTAGCTGGGGCCATTTCGGAGGCTTCACTGCAGAGGTGGTATTCAGCAGGTACTGACCAGTTCTGGAAACCAGGAGCAGAAGTTTAGAGTAGTTCGAAGAACCGGTAGTGGAAATTTTGAGTAGCTTGGAGAACTGGCAAATCCACCTCTGACTGGCCCCTCCCCCACCTATTCTCCGCCTCCCGAGTCCCAGCTGATTGGCTGGGTCTTCTTTTGTTGCCCTGCATAGGAGAATGGAGCTGGAAAGCAGGTTAGTGGGGTGAGGTGGGAATGGAGATTTTGCAGTATCCTTCCCCTGCCACACCCACCAAGCCAAGCCCACCAAGCTATGCCCACAAAACTAGTAGTAAAAATTTTTTGAATCCCACCACTGCTTCAAGGTTGCCACAATGTGAAGAAGGGACGGGAAGGGGGACATAGTTAGATGTGGGGTTTGTAGCCAAAACAAAACAGTTTCCTGTGGGAACCAAGGACATTCCATCAGGTGGCTGGAGAGAGGAGGAGTAAAGTAACCAGGCAACCAGCCAGCACCTTGATTGGACAATGTGACTGATTGTTTGGGGAAAGGGGGAATTTTCTCTTTTTAATCAGGTGAAACCCACGAGAACTTTCGGAGTCGGTTTTCACCAGTTTGTGCCAATATGATATCTCTAATAAAATTGTTCTTTGAGGAATCTGCCTGCCTCGGAGTTCTGCTTTCTATGGGGTTATTATTTGGAAACATGACAATGGCACTGAAAAAAATGACTTATGACCACTTTTCACACTTAACGACTGTTGAAGCCCTCCCCATGGTCAGGTGATTGAAATTTGGATGCTTGGCAACTGGTTCCTATTTATGACGGTTGAGAAACAAGTAAAACCAATCACATAATAAAAGCACACAAAGCAAACCTCAAAATTACAAGATACTGTAAACCGTTTAAAAATCCTTGCACTCATCAAAGCTATTTTTCAGCTGTCCCAGAACTGTGTGCTGTACGTATGTTGGTTCCATTCATTCCTCCATAACAGATAATAACAGATAACAGATAATCAGAGTTGGAAGGGACCTTATAGGTCATCTAGTCCAACCCCCTGCCCAAGCAGGAGACCCTACCCCATTTCTGACAAATGGCAGTCCAATCTCTTCTTGAAGGTCTCCAGTGATGGCGCTCCCACAACTTCCAAGGGCAACTTCTGTTCCATGGGTTGATTGTTCTCACTGTCAGAAAGTTTCTCCTTATTTCCAGGTTGAATCTCTCCTTGATCAGTTTCCATCCATTATTCCTTGTCTGGCGTTCAGGTGCTTTAGAAAATAGCTTGACCCCTTCCTCTCTCTGGCAGTCCCTCAAATATTGGAAGATGCTATCCTGTCTCCCCTGGTCCTTCTCTTCCTAGACTAGCCAAGCCCAGTTCCTGTAACAGTTCTTCATATGTTTTAGCCTCCAGTCCCCTAATCATCTCGGTTACTCTTCTCTGTACTTTTTCTAGAGTTTCAACATCTTTTATAGTGTGGTGACCAAAACTGGATGCAGTACTCTAGGTGTGGTCTTACTAAGGTTTATAGAGTGGTATTAGTACCTCACTTGATCTCGATTGTATCCCTCTGCTAATGCATTAGCTTTTTTTGCTGCTGCCGCACACTGCTGGCTCATATTTAGCTGGTTGTCCACTAAGACTCCAAGATCCCTCTCACAGTTACTGCTATTGAGCCTGGTTTCACCCAGTCTGTATGTGTACTTATGGTTTTTCTTGCCTAAGTGTAGGACTTTACTTTTCTCTACACTGAATTTCATTTTGTTAGATACGGCCCAGTGTTCTAGTCTGTCAAGATCCATCTGGATCTTGAGTCTATCTTCTTGGGTGTTAGGTATTCCTGCCAGCTTAGTATCATCTGCAAATTTGGTAAGTTCCCCTTCTATTCCCTCATCTAAGTCATTAATGAAGATATTGAAGAGTACTGGGCCTAAGACAGAACCTTGTGGCACCCCACTGCTTACTTCCCTCCATGTAGACTTAGACCCATTAAGGACTACTTGTTGTGCATGGTTTGTCAGCCAGTTGTGAGTCCATCTAGTGATGGTGCTATCTAATTCCACTTTTTTCTAGCTTACTAAGAAGTAGGTTGTGGTCTACTTTGTCGAATGCCTTGCTGAAATCTAAATATATTATGCCCACAATATTGCGCTGGTCTACTAATTTAGTCACTATGTTGAAGAATGAAATAAGATGGGTTTGGCATGATCTGTTCTTAACAAACCTGTGCTGACTGCTAGTTATTACTTTACTTGTTTCTAGACGTTGGCAGATCTGTTTCTTTATTATCTTTTCCAGTATCTTCCCGGATATTGATGTTAGGCTGATTGGTCCATAGTTTCCTGGGTCTATTTTTTTTCCTTTTTTGAAGATGGGAACCACATCAGCTCTTTTCCAGTCCTCTGGTAGTTCCCCAGTGCTCCAGGATTTTTGAAAGATATGGTGCAGTGGTTCTGAGATGACCTCTGCCAGCTTCTTTAGAACTCTGGGATGTAATCCATCAGGCCCCGGTGATTGATCTTCTTTCTTAAACAGCTTCCATTTTATTCCTGGCTTGGAACCGGACATGAATTTTTCTTCCAACTTGTGTTTATCTATTGTTCTGACCTAGCTTCACAAAATCATGAAGCAGACTCCTCGTCCCAACAAAAAGCCCTTTTTATTAGTCTAATGTGAATTGCTATCATTCACCATCCAGCAAAGTCCCAGCGAATAGTCTTTCAAGAGTGATTTACAACCACAGACCTTATCAGGCTTGGAGAGTTGCCAGGCTGGTAGCTGCCAAGTGCAATGCTGTACCAGAAAATACTTGGCAAGGAGCCAGGGACAAATCTTCACCCCGGCTTAATTAGTTTTTTAATATTTATATTGTATTGTTTTTAGTACTGTAAGCCGCCCTGAGTCCTTAGGGAGATAGGGCAGCATATAAATCTCATAAATAAAAATAAATAAATAAATAAAATAATTAAATGAACTAATTGTCTCCTGCAAATACCACTCCCCTTTCGCTCCTCTTTATTCCCTATGGGATGGGCCATTCACCGTTCACCTGTGCCTTTACTCTTGTTCCTTAACTGTCCCCTTCTCCTGGCAGCTGTGTGCATTAGCACATTGGGAACAGGCTCCAGCTGTTCTTCTGCCCCACTGATCTCTGGCTCCAAAGGCAGCTGATAACTGTCGGACGGCCCTGGCCCCATTTCTGCCTCCGATGCAGAGCCCTCGTCAGAGCCTTCCCCAAACTCCAGGACTGGCCCATGTTCCTCCCCAACCTCCTCACTGTCTGACTCTGCGGCCACTGGCGGGTCACAACATCTACAGACCAGAAGCTTCACATACAACCCGGGCACGTTCCTGAAAACGACAATCAATTCAGTGCAGTTACTGTAATCTAATCACTCAGCCCTTCTTAATATATGTAGAAGAGATTCAATAAACGGTCGATTTCCAGGATCAGGAAAGCTGAGACACATGTTCATCTTTTGCCTTCTTGTAGTCAGACCCTTCATGTTAGCCGAGATCTGACTTGCTTTCCCAGCAATTATGAGAATGTGTTGCTGGAACACTGCGCAGCATCATTAAGTGGCCACCCTAGCAAATTGGCCTGACTTTTCCTGAACCGAACTGCAGTGCATAAATTTATGCTGATAATGTACTCAGCCTGGCTGGGTTAGGCCTAATGAATTGATCACAATGCAGATAAAATATACAGGCAGCGGGCAGCCAGGATTTTCAAGGCAGGCTCCTAAACTAGCAAGCACAAAAACAGAATAACAAAAGAGTTAGAAGGGACCTTGGAGGTCTTCTAGTCCAACCCTCTGTTCAAGCAGGAAACCTTATACCAGTGGTGGTATTCAAAAAAAATTTTTTACTACTGGGTCTGTGGGTGTGGATTGGTGGGCTTGGTGTGGCTTGGTGGGCATGGCAGAGGAAGGATACTGCAAAATTCCTATTCCCTCCCCACCCCACTAACCTGCTTTCCAGCTCTGTTCTCCTGTGCAGGGCAACAAAAGAAGACCCAGCCGATCAGATGGGACTCGATGGGAGGCAGAGAATAGATGGGGGCAGGGCCAGTCAGAGGTGGTATTTGCTGGTTCTCCCAACTACTCAAAATGTCCGCTACCAGTTCTCCAGAACCTGTCAGAACTGGCTGAATACCACCTCTGCTGCAGTGGTGGGTTTCAAAAAAATTTCCTACCAGTTCTGTGGGCGTGGTTTGGTGGGCATGGTGGGGCTTGGTGGGCATGGCTTGGTGGGCATGGTAGGGGAAAGATACTGCAAAATCCCATTCCCTCCCCACTCCTGGGGGATGGTTACTGCAAAATTCCATTCCCCCCACCAACCTGCTTTACAGCTCCATTCTCCTGTGCAGGGCAACAAAAGAAGACCCAGCTAATCAGCTGGGACTCAGGAGGTGGAGAGTAGATGGGGACAGGGCCAGCCAGAGGTGGTATTTACCGGTTCTCTGAACTACTCAAAATTTCCACTACCGGTTCTCCAGAACCTGTAAAAACTGGCTGAATACCACCTCTTCCCTATACCATTCCAGACAGACAGCTGCCCAATCTCTTCTTGAAAACTTTATTGGAAGCAAAATCCATCCGGTTCAGTTCCAAGCTGGGAGAAAGATGCTGGAAACAACATGGAGGCTGATTGGAAAGAAAGTTTATTGATGAATAGAACCACATACAAAGACAGTGTGTGGTTCTGGATCATCTGAACAACCAACTGAGTAAGAGGAAGAATTCTTATATGGTTCTCTGTTTTTGAAATGTTGGGATTTGTGCATTATGGGCTTCGTGTTTTGAAAAAGGCGTTGAGCAATTCCTATTGTGGCTAATGGCTTTCGTCCTGTGTTGGAACTTGGGTGAGGGGCTGCTTGTTCTAATCCCATCACTCTGCTTTTGTTAAGCTGTCAAACTTTGCTGCAAGGAGTTTTGAAATACCCTGTCTTAAATGGGTTTCTGCCTGCAGTGCTTGCTTTGCTTATGAATGGAGCCATCTTGGCTTCCTCTTTCAACAAGCACTTTATCTCCTTAAGTGCTGGCATCTGCTGTGGGCTATTAAGAAAGACTGAGGGCTGTTTTCTATCTCTAAAACATGTTTCTCCATTTCTCCTTTAGGGAAATATATTCCGCCTTTTTTAATATTTCCCAAAATATTTTATTCTTTGGGCAGTGGGTGGGGGGGCGCTTCCCACAACCTCCAGTGATGGAGCAAATCATACGCATTGTGGTTTTTGTCTGAATCCATCAAAAAAACCTCCGAAAAATCAACACTATATAATCTTGTAGGTGCTTATGCAAAAGAAAATTGGACTACACTACATTAAATATGTAGAATCCTTGCTGGCTTTTTGGTAACAATGTGCTTTCTTTTCTGTTAGAAGGATTTTCAATTTTATTTTATACTAGCTGGATACCCGTGCTTCGCTACAAAACTATGTGATCGGGCTTAATTTTGGGGGAGGAAAATAAGAAAAAGAAACTTCTGCCTCTGCCTACCAGCATCCATCGGTATTCATCTGGCTAGTGTCCTGTCAGTATGTGAGAGAGTTGAGGGCTGTTTGGAAACTGAAACAGTATTCGCTGTGTGAGCAAGAAGGAGGCAGCAAGGAGCCTGGGTGTGGCTTAGCTCAACCGTTCTGTACTGAAGCTGCTTGGTGCTGTGAAACTGAAACTGAAACTCCTCTGCTTGTGTTTTGCATTTGGAACAGATTTCTTTTCAGGTGGGGAGGGGGAGTAGAACTCCTTAGCATCAGAGCATGTTAATAGTAATAATATAGGAAATACTAATGCTCTGATGGTCATTTCGAAAAATCCTTTCTTAGTGAGCACCTAGAAGCCAAGAGGAACATACGTGCCAAATTTCAAGTTTGTAGGCTTTACAGTTCTGGATATTTTGTGATGATGCGTGAGGGGTATTTCACTTTTATATAGAGAGATTCATTAAAAAAAATAAATTTATTCAAGGTTAGTTTTGTTTTGCTATGTCATTTTCAACATTCCCTATTTTATTTGGAATCACCTCATCTGCAAACTGAAAATATTTGTGGATGGGCAATCTTGCATAATTAATAAATCAATGGGTCGCAAAAGAGTGCGCATAGGGCTCATAAATGTGCAGTAAATGTTCTGTTGGGGAATATTTTTATAGTTTACTGAACAGAATTGCAGCTTACATGAGAAATGGCAAAATTGATCAGACTAGGAAATTAATATGTAGGCCAGTACTACATATAGAATAGAGTAGAGTAGAGTAGAGTAGAATAGAATAGAATAGAATAGAATAGAATAGAATAGAATAGAATAGAATAGAATTCTTTATTGGCCAAGTGTGATTGGACACACAAGGAATTTGTCTTTGGTGCATATGCTGTCATGTACATAAAAATACATTCATTGTATCATTAGGTACAACACTTAGTGATAGTCATAGGATAATAAATAAGCAATCAAATCATGGTAGGAAACTAAATAAAACAATATAAATCGTAAAGATACAAGCAACAAGGTTAACCTGGTGAGGGATGGTTTTTTTAAAAGTTTTATAGTGCTTATATTTGGACTTATAACCCAATTTAATTGTTTTTTAAGTATTTATTGTCTTATGTTTTATAGCAAGAGATCATGTAAGTTCAAATAAATAAATAAATAAATAAATAAATATTGTAAGTAACAGAATCTTGCAAGTCTAACACAACTCCTCCCTCCTCTCTCTACCTTTGTGTGAACCAAGGAGGGGCTTCCAAACATTACAATCTAGTCCAGACTCAAGTTTCTTTTATCTCACCATTGTCTTGGTAGTGTTCT
Source organism: Naja naja (assembly GCA_009733165.1). Lineage (NCBI taxonomy): Eukaryota > Metazoa > Chordata > Lepidosauria > Squamata > Elapidae > Naja > Naja naja. The sequence goes on along the minus strand of CM019152.1, from coordinate 55,732,173 downwards.
TCCAGCTATCTCCCAAGGCCATTCTCTCTGCCCTCTACATATTGTTCTCTTGCGAATTGTTAGCTGATGTAGTTGAATGTGGCCTAGATTCCCAGGAGGGAGGGGCTGCATTCCAGGGGTCCAATGAGGCAGTCAAGTTTAGACAGTTTGGTTGGGAGGAAGAGAGTGATGATGGCTCCTCCCTAGCCATTCTCAGAGTATAACTTTAATGACGAAAGTAGTTGCTTTCATTTGGCAACATTCCTGTTTATAGGTGAGGAACAAGGAAACGATAGGTGGCCCACAATGTAAGACCGCAATTGAGCCCCAAAACAGCTGTTAAGTGAGTTTTGCCCCATTTTATGATCTTCCTTGCCACAGTTGGTAAGTGAATCACTGCAGTTGTTAAGGTGTTGTGGTTAGCCGGAAGCAGGTGTGGACAGCTGAGGAGACTGAGGACTCAGATGAGGGGCCAGGACCATCAGGGAGTGGACTGCTGCCTTCAGAGAGTGTGGGGGCTGGCAGCAGCGATGAGGAAGTTCTTGAGGAGCTTGTGCCAAGTGTGCATGCACGCAGGGCTCGTAGGAAAGAGCAGCTGCAGCAGCACGGGTGACTCAGGAGTAAGGCTGCAAGGTAATGGTTCCTCCTTCAAGAAGATAAAAGCCAGCTGTGAATCAGACGTTCTTTGCAGTAAGCAAAGACGTTTTGAAACTCAGCCTCGTGGACATTACAGTATCTTAAATTGGTATTTGAAGACTCTTGTATTGTGAAATATTTCTTATCTGTGATTCTTGGCAGTCTCGCAGTTTTGGCAAGGTTTGTGCTTATCAAAGTTAATTAGTTTGCAGCAGCCTTTTAACCGGGGATTCGTAAGAATCATTAAAAGGTTTCTGTTCCCTTTGGTTTTTGTTTGCTTCATTAGAAAAGGGTTTGGGTCAGAACATAAGGCAGTAACACAACTGTAAAGTGAATCTGGCTTCCCCATTGACTTTGCTTGTCCGAAGTTCGCAAAAAGTGATCACATGACCCTGGGGCACTGCAACTGTGTAATCACACTGCAACTGTGTGATCACTTCCCCGGACAGTTCCTCAAATGCTAGCTCAGCGTAGGATGAGCCGGCAGCCAAGGGCTACAAGCCAGGAGTGGAGGAGCCAAGCAGAGGGGAGCAACTGGATGAGCAGCCGGCTGAGCTGGAGACAGGAGAGGCACAGCTACAGCTAAGAAGCCCAGGGGCTTTGGATGGAGAGGGCACACAGCTGCAGCTGATCTGTGGAGATGAAGAAGAACTTCCAGTACCTCCTCCCCCTTCAGATCCAAGAGCCTGTAGGGCATCGTCCCTGCCTCCTCTCAGGAGGCAGGCACGACGAAGGTCAGCCAGGCTACTTGCAAGGAGGCAGCTTCAAGCCTCTTGATGAACTGCCCCAGGAAGCAGTTATTTAGCTCCGCAAGGGGAATGAAAACATGCTGGGAACAAACTGTACTGTTCCGCTCCTATTCCTAACACCCATGGTGTGTGTGTGTGTGTGTGTGTGTGTGTGTGTGTGTGTGTGTGTAACAGCACAAACTGTCATAAATACATTCCAGTTGCCGAGCAGCTGAATTCTGATCATGTGACCATGGGGTTACTGCAACAGTCATAGGTGTGAAAAATGGCCATCAATCACTTTTTTTCAGTGCCGTTATAGCTTCCAATGGTCACTAAAGGGACCGCTGTAATTCGAGGACTGCCTGCCTATAAAACTGAAAGCAAAGCTATCCGGTATTGTTGTTTTTTTTAAATAAAGCAACATGTTGCTAGTTTATTCAGCAATGATGGCAAGGGAGCTGCGTTTTTTTCCAGCAGCCTCTCTAAAAAAGGTAGACAGAACATAATTAAAACATGAGAGAGAAAGAGTATTCATAATTACAAACTAAGATATTTTCATGGTAGGTAAAGATGGGGGAATTAGGGAGTAGCTTTTTTTTCCATTTCCCTTCTCTTTCTTCTCTCTCTCTGTCTCTCTCTCCCTGTCTCTTTCTCCATCTGTCTGTCTGTCTGTCTGTCTGCCTCTCTCTCTCTTTTCTCTCTGTTCTCTGTTCCTATCTCTGTGTCTGTGTCTCTCTGTCTCTTGTCTCTCTTCTCTCTCTTTTCTCTCTGTCTCTGTCTCTCTGTCCCTATCTGTCTCTGTCTCTCTCTCTCTTTTTCCTCCTTTGACTGGCTTAATGAAAATCAAAAATCAGAACCTAAAAGCCAAAAAGATTTTGAACCTGAACTTGAAGGAATCTTTCTGAATCTTCTTTGGTGGCTCAGGCTGTTAATTGCCTGCACTTAAGTTCCAGCTGCCTACAACTGCTGTAGGCTCGAATCCCACCAGGCTCAAGGTTGACTCAGCCTTCCATCCTCTCGGGGTAGGTAAAGTGAGGACCCAAGATTGTTGGGGGCAATTAGGTGACCTTGTAAAAATGCCGCTTAGTAATAAGCAGGCATATACAATGGAATGAAGGCTATTGCTGAGCAGACTGGGTTGCATCCCAAAATTGTAAGCACCCTGAGTCTCGGAGAAGGGCGGCATATAAATGTAAATTAAAAAATAAAAAAATAAAAAAATCATTTTTCTAGTTCGGGAGGCCAGAAGCAGATGTGATTATTCAAGGTCAAGATATCTGTGCTTTTTTTTCCCAGGCAGAAGCTGCAAAGTAAAAAGGCACAATTCAGAGGAAACATCATTTCTCAAAGAAATCTTTATTCATACATTATCCTTTTTTTAAGGGGATATGCAAATACCGACATTTTACCAGGCGTGGGCCAGCTATAGTGGCCTGTAACAGCCATTAACAGAATACTACAGGGAGTCCTTGAAGTACGACCACAATGAGCCCAAAATATCCATTGTTAAGCGAGACAGTTGTTAAGTGAGTCTTGCCCCATTTTACGACCTTTCTTGCCACAGTTGTTAAGTGAATCACTGAAGTTGTTAAGTTAGTGACACGGTCATTAAGTGAATCTGGCTTCCCCCATCAAATTTGCTGGTCAGAAGGTCGCAAAAGGGGATCAGGTGACCCTGGGACACAGCAACCGTCATAAATATGAGTCAGTTGCCAAGCGTCTGAATGTTGATAATCTGATCCTGGGGACTCGGTAAGGATCATAAGTGTGAAAAATGTTCATAAGTGACTTTTTTCAGTGCCGTTATAACTTTGAACAATCACTAAACAAACAGTTATAAGTCAAGGACTACATGTATACAGAATCTAAATACAGGTAGTGCTTGACTTACAACAGCTCTTTTAGTGACTGTTTCAATGGCACTGAAAAAAGTGACTTATGACCATTTTTCATGCTTATGACCGTTGTGGCATCCCCATGCTCATATTATTTACATTCAGATGCTTGACAGTTGACTCACATTTATGATGGTTGCAGTCTCCTGGGGTCATGTGAGTGTTGTGGCCTGCCAGCGGCTGACAGAGCTGGCAGCAGAGTCGGACAGTGAGGAGGTTGGGGAGGAACATGGGCCAGTCCTGGAGTCTGGGGAAGGCTCTGATGAGGACTCTGCACTGGAGGCAGAAATGGGGCCAGGGCAGTCCAACAGTTATCAGCTGCCATCGGAGTCGGACAGCAGTGAGGCAGAAGAACAGCTGGAGCCTGTTCCCAGTGTGCGCATGCATAGAGCTGCCAGAAGAAGAGAACAGCTAAGGAACAAGGGTCAATTTGGAAGTAAAGGCTCAGGTGGACAATGAATGGCCCCTCCCATAGGGATTAAAAGAGGAGCAAAAGGGGAGGGGGCTTTTGCAGGAAACAATCCAATTGTTGCAGCAGTGTGAAGATCTGTCTGTGCATCTCAGAGACTCTGTGCTGAGCCCTTCCTTGTCAGCACTGCGTTTGGAAATATTTACTTGGCAGCTCTCCAAGCTAGATAAGATCTGTGCTCCTAATTACACCCTTGAAAGACTGTTTGCCAGGCCTTTGGCTGAATGTGAACGCAAGAAATTCACCTTCATGTAATAAAAGGGGTTTTGCCAGGACAAAGAGTCTGCTTAGTGCTTTTTGGGGAAGCCTAGGTAGGAACAGTGAGCCCCTTTTGCAACCTTCTGATCCAGCCCCCGGGCCTTGATTTTGACACCCCTGATCAGAGGTGGCATTCAGCAGCTTCTGACCTGTTCTGGAGAACTTGCTGGAACGTCTCTTGCCAGCATCGAATGCCCATCGCCCGGTGCGCGCCCACAGACAGGGCCTCCTTGGAGTGCCATCAGCCAGACAATGTTGGCTGGCAGCCCCCAGGGGTAGGGCCTTCTCTGTGGGATCACCCACTCCATGGAACCAGCTGCCCCTGGAGCTGCGATTGGCCCCCGACCTCCGCTCCTTCCGCTGCGGCCTAAAGACTTGGTTATTCGAACAAGCTGGCCTGGACTGAGGGGGGTTTTATTTTAGCTTTTTAAATGTTAATGTTCTTTGGGTTTTAGATAATTTGTTTGGCTTGAATTGGGTTTAATAATCTTTTAAATAATTTTAATCTTTTGTACTGTGTGTTTTTTATGATGTGAGCCACCTTGAGTCCTTCGGGAGATAGGGCAGCATACAAGTCCAAACAAATAAATAAATAAATAAACCGGTAGTGGAAATTTTGAGTAGTTCGGAGAACCAGCAAATACCACCTCTGACTGGAGACTTTACACTATCCTTCCCCTGCCACGCCCACCAAGCCACAGAACCGGTAGTAAAAAAAAATTTGAATCCCACCACTGCCCCTGATCAATACTATCATTTCTACCTGCAAATAGCTCCAACTCTTTCTGAATACGGGCTGTTTGCAGGTAGAAAATGTATTTTTTCAAATTATTTGTCTGTGCATTTTAGAAACCAAATTCTGAAATTAAGAAGGATAGGCAATCTGGAAGTATGTGTGATACACCCCCTTCCTCCACTCCATAGATCATCGTTTCCTTGAGAGCTGATTCAAGTCTCTTGAATTTAATCAACAGCCTGTCCTATATTTATCTCAATTAAGGAGAAAAATATCTGTCACAGCCCAAGAAGAAATGTGAAGGAAATGTTAAAATGCATTAGAGAGAGCATTCTCTTTTCCCCCTCTCTCAGTTCTTTAAGGAAAGAGGTTGTTATTAACAAATGCTTTTGTGTGCCTTCCGTAATATATCACAAGCAAATTAGGATCCAAATTAATGGCGTGTGGCAGAAGCTAAAACTCACTCGGATTTTATTACGTTCTATAGTAAAAAAAAAAAGAGTCTAACTGCTGGAGCAGAATGATTTTATTGCTTTGGGTACTCTGTTCATGAAATCTTATCAGACAGAAACAGACCGAACATAAAGGCAAATGGAGTAATATTACGAAGTACACCTCAGAGCGATATTTCTCAACTCTGGCAACTTGAAGAGGGTGGACTTCAACTCCCAGAATTCTCCAATTTACCTGTGTTTTCCCTTCTCTCCGAGACCCCCAAATATTTGCCACTCAGATAGTAGTTTTGACAACCTTTCTCCTGCCTTGAAGTCTTTGTGGCTAAAGATCTTCTCTTGAGTTTTGAATTACAACTTTTGTCCAATGAGGCTATGTGTTTGATCCTAGGTTGAGGCAGATATTTCTCTCTCTGTGTACACTGAGAATATATCTGCTGAACAAAATTCCACACTGGTGACAGGAAGGGCATCCGGCCATTAAAACACTCTGCTATCTCCATTCAGTTGCCCAGACTCCACCCCGCAAAGGATTAGGGGGTCATTCAATGAAGACGATGATTTGTTTGGAATACTTTAAATGTCCCAAATCCTCTAGTTTCCCATCCCTTATCAGCTCTTGCACTGGATCCTGAATTTATCTTCATCTGCATGTCGTTAAAGAGTTTTGCAGCAACGCTGAGAAATTAGATCAAGCTCTTCAAGGCTTGGAAGCTGCGAATAATTCTGTGTTTTTTTTTCCTGGCAAAAAGGAAGAGGGATTAGCATTTAAGTTAAAGTGTTTTTAATAATACTCAGTAGCACATTTAATTTACAGTAAACTTCTGTGAGTAATTATTTTGTTTTAAAGCCATGAAGCTAATTAAAGAACACACATTAGAAACTGATGGCAGTGAACAAAGGTAGGGAGGTGTTAATTTCCTCACCAATTTAGCATACATTTTCTGTTCCATTATCACAAAACAAACTCCCGCCCCCAAATCCTCAGAAAATAATCTCGTAATGCTCCTTAAAAGCAGCTACCAGCATTGGAGGGAAAGAGTTAGCTGACACGGTGATACCTTTCCCATTGGGTGAGAATATTCTCCTTATTTTAGACTCTGTCTAGGAATTAGCAGAAATTTGCAGGTGTTTTTATTTGTGTCAGAAGCATCACAATTAAAACAAGGTATACTGCATGTTGGAAGAAATATCCAGGTCCAGATCCAAGCCAGGAGAAAGGCACTGGAGACAAAATGGAGGCTGGAGGCTGATTGGAAAGAGGGTCCATTTATTGATGAAGCAGAACCACCAAGCACCTGTGATTCTGGGCAGCTGACCACATGGAGTTGAGAGTGAGAGGTTTTTATGCCTTCTCTTCCAGCTTTGCACTTGAGCTTCCTGTTCCTGTGCAAGAACATGTATTCTATTGGCAGTTGTCAGACTCCCATGGGGTGACCCACTCCCTTCTAGCACTGATGTTGCTACATAGTTAGGTAATGAAATGTCTGTATGAAATCCACCAAGCTGAGAGACCATCAAGGATCTCGTAGTCTTTTCCTCCTCCTCCTCCTGCTCCTCCTGCTCCTCCCTCCTTTCTCTTTCTCCACAGGTCCCACTCCCTTCGAGCCAGAGGTGGTATTCAGCCGGTTCTGACCAGTTCTGAAGAACTGGTAGCGGAAATTTTGAGTAGTTCAGAGAACCGGCAAATCCCACCTCTGACTGGCCCCGCCCCCATCTATTCTCCGCCTCCCGAGTCCCAGCTGATTGGCTGGATCTTCTTTTGTTGCTTGCACAGGAGAACAGAGCTGGAAAGCAGGTCAGTGGGGTGGGGGGGGGAATGGGGATTTTGCAGTATGCTTCCCCTGCCACGCCCACCAAGCCACGCCCACAGAACTGGTAGTAAAAAAAATTTTTGAATCCCACCACTGCTTCTAGCACTGATGTTGCTACTAGTCATCCTTCCACCTTCCTCCTTCTCCTCTCTCCTTAAGTCCTACTCCCTTCTAACACTGATGTTGCTATCTAGTTGGACCATGAAATGTCTGCAAGAAAACAACCAAGCTCAGAGACCACCAAGGACCTCGTAGTCTTCCTCCTCCTGCCCCTCCTCCTCCCCTCCTCCTCCTCTCCTTTCTCCCTCTCCACAAGTCCCACTCCTTTACACCTAGCTGAGTAATGAAACATCTGCAAGAAAACAACCGAGCACAGAGAGCAGCAAGAACTCCCACATTTTATTTTTATTCAATCATACAATTTATCTGTCATCTCAGTACCGTCACAGGCTCTGGACAGTGTACAAATAGCAAAATAGAGGTTTAAAAAAAGAAACCTTCCAGTTTAAAACTTCAGTGATAAAGTTATGGCAACTAATAGCAGTACAAATATGCAAATGTCTAAATATGAAACATGTTTCTCAATGGATTCTGGGTAGAAAAGAGCAAATGGAAAATCAGTTCTTTGCAACAAAAGAGGTACAGCATATTTGATCTTCCATCAGGTTCCCGGTTTTTGTTTTTGTATTTAGACCTTTCTGTCCCAGTGCATTAACCCTTGGCCTTTTCCTACAACATACTTAACCCAGTCACCCATTAATGGAACAAACACCTGAGATTTTGGCAGCAGACACATTAACTGGGTCAACAGTTGCTATTTGGAGCACATACAGAATCTTTACCTCTGGTCTCTAATTGCCTATTATCCCATAATGAAATGCAAGTGCCAGTATTTATAAACCATGTTAGGGAGTGCATTTATGCTCTGGGTTGTGTGTTTGTGTATGAATTTTGGCTGGAGGAATGATCAATTCTATCTGGACATCTTCCTTTTGTCCTTTAGACTAGCAGAAAAAAAGACCCCTAAGTTATTTGAGAGGGATCTTGGAGTCTTAATGGGCAACCAGTAAATAGGAGCCAGCATTGTGCAGCAGCAGCCAAAAAAGCTAATGCAAACATCAGTTGCATTAACAGAGGGATACAATCGAGATCAAGGGAGGTACTAATACCACTCTATAAAGCCTTAGTAAGGCCACACCGAGAGTACTGCATCCAGTTTTGGTCACCACATTATAAAAAAAGATGTTGAGACTCTAGAAAAAGTGCAGAGAAGAGCAACCAGGATGATTAGGGGACTGGAGGCTAAAACATATGATGAACAGTTGCAGGAACTGGGCTTGGCTAGTCTAGTGAACAGAAGGACCAGGGGAGACAGGATAGCAGTCTTCCAATATTTGAGGGGATGCCACAGAGAGGAAGGGGTCAAGCTATTTTCCAAGGCACCCGAAGGCCAGACAAGGAATAATGGATGGAAACTGAACAAGGAGAGATTCAACCTGAAAATAAGGAGAAATGGATCCTCTTCTGATTGCTCAGCCGGCCTCGGCCCTTCCCCGGCCTCTTCCACCACCTCTGGAGCCACACTCCCACTCCCTATTGGCTGTTCCTCCTCTTCCTTGGTGTCAGTCTCCACCAGGGGCATGACATAATACTACAGCAGTCTTCCAATATTTAAGGGGTTGCCACCAGGGGTGGGCTTCAAAAATTTTAGCAACCGGTTCTCTGCCCACTCTGTTGTTGGGTGGATGTGGCCATGGTGGGCATGGTCTAGTTGGCCTCCTGCACTATGGTGAGGGGGCGTGTTTTCACCTTCCCAGGGCTCCAGAGGTTTTTTTCGAGCTTCCAGGAGGGTGAAAACAGCCTCCCTGGGCTCCAGAGGCCATCTGGAGGCTGGAATGGACCCATTTCCAGCCTTCAGGAACTTCCAAGAGGCCTGTTTTTTTGCCCTCCCCACACTCCGGAGGATTTCTCCAAGTGAAAATGACCTCCCCTGGCTCCGGAGGCTCTCTGGGGGCCTGTTTTTCTCCCTCCCTGAGCTTCTGTGTGGGCCCTATACTTTCCTGGAATCCAAAACGGGCCACGTGGGGACTCCAGGGAGGGGAGGGGATGGTTGGGCAGGGCCAGCCAAGGGTAGGATTTGCCGGTTCACTGAACCGGTCATAAAATTATCTACCGGTATCAGCCCACTCCTGGCTGCCACAAAGAAGAAGGAGTGTTCTGGCCCGAACCTTGTTCCAAGGAAACAAAGGTAACAGCAAAACCTTTTAATGATTCTTTACGAATTCCGTTCCTTCGCAGTTAAAAGGCTGTTGCAAACTAATTGTCTCTGATAAGAACGAGCCTTGCCAAGGTTATGCAAGGCTGCCAAGAACACTACATAAAATTGCCAAGAAATATTTCAAACACAAAGAGTCTCCAAACACCAACCAAGATATTCCGAACGTCCACCAGGCTTGAGTGCAAAAACTTCTTTGCTTCCTGCAAAGAACTCTGGTTTCTCAGCTGGCTTTTATCTCCTCAGGGAGGAGCCACTAACTTGCAGCCTTACTCCCAAGTCGCCCGTGCTGCTGCAGCTGCTCTTTCCTGCGATCAGCCCTACACGCACACGCACTTGGCACAGGCTCCTCAGGAACCTCCTCATCGCTGCTACCAGCCTCCACAATCTCCGAAGGCAGCACTCCACTCCCTGATGGTCCTGGCCCCATCCCTGCATCACATGCAGGCCCCTCATCCGAGTCCTCGCTCTCCGAGACCTCAGCCATCCGCACCTGCTGCCAGCGAACCACAACAGGGAGTCAACCTATTCTCCAAAGCATCTGAAAGAAGAAGAAGAAGCAGCAGTAGATAGAAACTAATCAAAGAGAGGAGCAACCTAGAAATAAGGAGAAATTTCCTGACAGTGAGACCATGAATCAGTGGTACAATTTGTCTCCAGAAGTTGTGGGTGGAAATTTTTAAGAAGAGACTGGACAACCATTTCTTTGGAATAGTATAGGTCTCCTTCCTGAGCAGAAGTTTGGACTAGAAGACCTCCAAGGAGCCTCAGATGTTCTGAATATGATAGTTTGGACTGGAAGGGACCTGCCCAAGGCAGGAGTACATATACGCAGACAGAGGATTGTCCATCTTTTCTTGAAGGCTTCCAGCAATGGAGCACCCACAACTCCAGAAGGCAACCTTCTTCTCCTCTGAAATTCTTCAAATTTTATCCCACCTTTTTGTTGGGGTGGGGGGGAAACAAGTTTAAAACTGAGAGGATCCATCTGGCTGGTGCCCAATTTTCTCTACACCAGTCCTGGCCGATCTATTTGCAAGCTCATTAAGAACTTGGTGTAATTTGCGTGTAATTCACGGAGGTTTAGGGCGGACAGCTTCTCCAGGAATGGAAATTGTTTTTTTTTTTCCATTGGCAGTGGGAGCTATTAGCCATTTTGGATTGGGAAGCCACGGAGGTGCGATCAAACAATGTAATACCTGCAGCGTGCCATTTAAAACCTATCGGAAAGTCAGTGTGATGCTTGTGAGTCATTTAGAAAATGCACATATTACTTAAGGAACAATGATCACAGCTTGATATTTACGAATGCTTAATCAAGGTTCAGAGAAGGTGGGGATGATTTTGTTGTAGCTTGTTAATAACTGTTGATTATGACCTGCCTTCGTTACCGGAGCAGTAAACAAGAGTTTGTTCTTTTCATGACTCTATAAATTCTAGATATAGCATGTGTGTGTGTCTGTAGAGATTCTCAGTCATCCAGGTCACCGTTGTCTCAAAGGTGCTTTTTTTCAGGAGGCAACTGGACTTCTTTGTTTTTTCTTTGAAGACATTTCGTTTCGTATCCAAGAAACTTCTTCAGCTGTGACAGGATGGTGGAGAATGGAAGGATTTATGCTCCTTGCAGCTGGTCATTTGCATCCTTTTAGAGGGTCATTGAGGCCACTTGGAGGTTTATCTGTGTCCTCAGGTCAACCTGAGTGATGCAAATGGTTTCTGTAAGTCTGCAATTTTCCCTCTGGAAATCCATTCCTACTCCCACACCATTCAAAGACTGTTCATCCCAAATTGTATAGCTCAAAGTCTGTAGAGATTCTCAGTCATCCAGGTCACCGTTGTCTCAAAGGTGCTTTTTTCAGAAGGCACCTGGACTTTCTTGTTTTTTTTCTTTTGAAGATGTTTTGCTTCTCATCCAAGGACCTTCTTCAGATCTGACCGGATGGTGGGAAGGGAAGGATTTATATTCCTTGCAGACAGCTGGTCATTTGCATCCTTTTAGAGGGTCGTTGAGGCCACTTGGAGGTTTATCTGTGTCCTCAGAGTCACCCTGAGTGGTGCTCCTGGTTCCTGTAGTCTGCAATTTTCCTGTGGTAATCCATTTGTACTCCCACACCATGAAGGGTGTTCATCCCAAACTGTATAGCTAAACATTTGTAGAGTTTCTCTGTCATCCAGATCATGGTTGTCTTGAAATGTCTTCAAAGGAAAAAAAACAAAACAAGGAAGTCCAGTTGCCTCCTGAAAAGCACTTTTGACCTGGACTGTAGTCTTTTTTGTTTCCCAGATGCAGAGTTATTGATTGATTGATTGATTGATTGATTGATTTTATTTTATTTTGACAATCGCTTACAAGGATAAACATAGTTGTGAATACATGAAATGAATACATATAAGAAAAATAAAAGAAACAATAGGACAGAGATGGTAGGCACGTTGGTGCTTATGCACGCCCTACAGACCTCTTAGGAAAGGGGTGAGGTCAATAGTAGACAGTCTAAGGTTAAAGTTTTGGGGGTTTGGGGAAGAAACCACAGAGTCACGTAGAGTAGACCAGACATTGACCACTCTGTTGCTGAAGTCGTATTTCCTGCAATCAAATTTGGTGTGGTTAACCTTGAGCTTGTATCTATTGTGTGCTCTTGTATTGTTATGGTTGAAGCTGAAGTACTCATTGACCGGAAGGACATTGCAATGTATGATTTTATATACTATACTTAGATCGGACTGAAGGCGGCCTAATTCTAGCTTTTCTAGGTCTAGAATTTCAAGTCTAGTGGTAATATTACTCCTCCATTAGACTCTGGTGCTGCCAGCCAGAAAGAATCTCGAGCAGCAACACGTGCATCTAAGATAAATCACACACACATTAAGGAACAGTGTGCATTAGTGGCTTTCTGATACCCTAGCCACCATTTCCCTCCTCCTTCTCCTACAGCAACCTGCCTTTGCCTTGAATGGTTTTATAATGATGCCAGATGTCCCCGCCATAATATCTGTCCTCCTTAATAAGTTAGGAAGTATGTTTTGAATTCGCACCACTGTGCAACCTACCCCAATCAAAGTGTTAGTACATATTAAACTCACCTGAAGGACCCATCAGGGATGGGTGATTTTCAGCAGGTGTCTTTCTGTTTGTTTCTTAATTGTTCAACATCGTTCCAGCGTGTGCTTTAAAACCCGTTGTTTTCTGCACACTATCCGCGTGCCTCAATGAAGTGAGATCTGAGGTTCATTGCATCGTTTCCATACAACACAAGCCTAGCACAATTCTACTCACTCTGTCCCAAAGGTGCTTTTTCAGACATTTCGCTTCTCATCGAAGAAGCTTCTTCAGCTCTGACTGGATGGTGGGGAATGGTAGGATTTATATTCCTTGCAGACAGGATTGCATCCATTTTATTCCTTGCAGACAGCCGGTCGTTTGCATCATTTTAGAGAGTCATTGAGGTGACTTGGAGGTTTGTCTGTATCCTCAGGGCCACCTGAATAGTGGAAACAGTTCCTGTAATCTGCAATTTTGTGGAAATCCATACATACTCCCATACCATTTGAAGGGTGCTCATCCCAAAAGGCATAGCTAAAAGTCTATGGAGGTTCTCAGTCAACCAGGTCATTGTTTTATTTATTTATTTTTATTTATTTGATTTGATTTGTCAATCGCTTACAAGATGATAGGTATAAGTATAAACAGGAGTAAGATATACAGGAAATAGGTACGAATAAATGGGGACAATAGGACAGGGACGGGAAGCATGATGGTGCACTTATGCACGCCCCTTACAGACCTAGGAATGGGGTGAGGTCAATAGGGGATAGTTTGAGGTTAAAGGAGTGGGGGTTAGAGGATGTAACAACAGAGTCAGGTAGTGCATTCCAGGCACTGACCACTCTGTTGCTGAAGTCGTACTTTCTGCAATCAAGTTTGGAGCGGTTAACATTGAGTTTGTATCTGTTGTGTGCTCTTGTATTGTTGCGGCTGAAGCTGAAGTAGTCATTGACTGATAGTGTTAAGTTTGCATGAAGAGTCAGACGCGAGGAGTTCCAGCAAAGAGTTTATTAAGTGACTACAGCTCGAATGGACCCATCCTGGCTTGGCTACGGCTGCCTCTTATAGCCTGCAGCCGTGGTTGCCAGCCAATGGGAGTGCAGGGTTTCTTCCCGCACTATTTAAACCAATACCATTTGACATTTTACAAGAACAGTTCAAATAAACCAATAACATTCAAACCTACATACATAACAGATAGGACATTTTGTCACAAAGATGTTCTTCCCAAAGATGTCTTACAGACCTGATTTGACCCAAAAATGTTCTTCAAGAGGCAACTGGACTTACTGGTTTTTCTTCGAAGGCGTGTCGCTTCTCATCCAAGAAGCTGGATGGTGGAGAATGGAAGGATTGATATTCCATGCAGACAGCTGGTCATGTGCATCCTTTTTAGAGAGTCGTTGAGGCCACTTGGAGGTTTATCCGTGTCATCTGAGTCACCTGAGTAGTAAACCTCTGCTGTAACCCTAACTAGATTCAAATTTGGTAAGTAAAATGCGCCAATTGCCATGTTAAAGCAACTAATGGTGTCCCGATCTATATACAGAAGAATCTCGTTCCCATTTTGCTTCTTTTTTTTTAATAAAAGTTTTTTATTTTGAACAACAAACATAGACGAACACAAACATAAAACAACAAAATAAAACCATCTTTCAATTGTACAGTGTGTCGATTGGTACGTAATTCTTGTGCACAATATGTATAGTCTTCTCCTCTTGAATTTAAATTTACATTCCTATTACATTAATCAACGTTCCATGTCATATTATGTTATTATTACACCATCACTACATTTTAGTTTCAAATCCACATTATCCTTTAGAGCTTTCCCATTTTGTTTCTATCGTTATCAGCTGGTAAGGACCTACACATGGGGTGGGCTGCTGGGGATGCACAGGGGTTCGGGAGAGCCCGTAGCTAAGATTCTGCTCAGTTTGGAGAACCCCCAAATCCCACTCCTGGCTGGCCCCGCCCACCCCACCCTCCCAGGAGGCCCCACGTGGCCCGTTTGGATGCAGGTAAGTGCAGGGCACTTCGGAGGCTCAGGAGGGTGAAAAAGGCCTTCGGAAGTTTGGGAACACTGGAAATGGGCCTGTTTCTGGCTTCCAGAGAGCCTCTGGAGCCCTGGGAAGCCATTTTCACCCTCCTGGAGGCTCAAGGAAAGCTTCCGGAGCCCGAGGAGGGCAAAATGCCCATCCCTAGACCTACCGCCATACCCATAAGTGCTATTCAGGAGACCATCCCAGTCTGCCCAAATGGGATGGTCCATTGTTAACAGTGAAAACTTTCAAGTAAATGCCGAGGTCTCCTGATGAACAAGACAACAAAGCAGTTCCTGTGGGACAAAGGAGGGGTGGTAGGCAGGATGTCATGCCCCTGGTGGAGACTGACTCTGAGGGAGAAGAGGAACAGCCAACAGGGAGGGAAGTGTGGCTCGGAGGTTGTGGAGGAGGCTGGGGAAGGGCAGAGGCTGGCTGGGCAGTCAGAGGAGGACCCAGGCCCATCCCCTCTCCATCCTAGGGCATGCAGGAGAGAGAGAGGATAAGGGAGAGACGTGGTCTACTGGGGAAGAGAGGGCCTTGATCCGCTTCATGGGCTGTCGCTGGGACAATTGAATAAGAGGACAGAGACAGGCGGGCAAGCGCTGGAAACAAAGCGTGGAAATATCTCTAGTTTATGATTCCTCTCTGAGTTTGGCATCCTTCCCAGTGTGTGCTCTGTTATCTGTGGACGTCCTCCAGCCCTTATCTTGCCTGGTTTGTGTTGCTTTTTCTTCTTCTCTGTAACTGTTTGTGTGGGAGTTTTTGTCTTCCATCAGGATATTCGAGCTTGGAACCAAAGTGAAGGAATAAAGGGGGCTTTCTTTCTTTTTTTTTTTTTAAGTTTGGTCTTTCAAAAATGTCAAAAATGTTATTTGTTTGTTCAATTGATATGCCACCCATCTCACGGTCCACAGCTACTCAAGCTGTTGGTGTGGCCATGTAATTGAAACTCTACCCTTCTTAAGCTTCAACACCATGGCCATGGCTGTTGTCTTAACTGCTTTGAAAGACACTCTAGAATACCCCTATGGTGGGAAGGAGGAAGAGAACTGGAGCAATGATGGTCTAATAATGGTTAATGTAGCAAGCTAGAAACCACAACATCGTGAGTTCTAGTCCCATCTTAGCCACGAAAGCCAGCTGGGTGACTTTCGGGCAATCACCAGGAGATGGTGAGGTCTAGTCCCACCTTAGGCATGAAAGTCAGCTGGGTGACTTTGGGCCAATCACCAGGAGACTGTGAGTTCTAGTCCCACTTTATCCATGTGATTTTGGGCCAATCACTCAGGAGATGGTGAGATCTAGTCCCACCTTAGCCACGAAAGCCAGCTGGGTGACTTTGGGCCAATCACATTCCCAGTTCAATTCATCAACACAAGGTTGTTGTTGTAGGGAAAATGGGAGGAGGAAGGTGTGTTGGACTTATTCACACCTGAGTTATTGGTAAAAATATTAAGGGCAGAAGATAGATAAATAAATAAAATAAATAACAAACAAACAAACAAACAAATAAATAAATAAATAATAGCCCTCAGATAGGCAAGCCATTGAGAATAAGACCAAAAACACTTTAATTGTAAAACTTGCAAAAGTTTGGATCCACAAGCACATAAGACCGTCAACCCATCACTCATCCTCATTTTTGATCGATTATGTGCCACCCGTCACTCTTAGCAACTCTTAGCAACCGCAGAAAGACAGATTTTTCCCCAATGGCCTTGAACTTCCCAGCTCTGTGGAATTGAAAAAGCACAGCTTTAATCCATATTCGGATGCTGAGAGTATTGAGCTCCTTATCAGGAGAAGGATTGAAGGTGACGCCCCAACAGGACAGAAGAGAATCAAAGGAGGGCTCACCGTTGCCCAAATTGGGGGAAAGGGCAGGGCACAAAATAGTAATAGCACTGGCTTATATACCTCTTCATAGTGCTTCACAGCCCTCTCTAAATGGTTTACAAAGTCAGCCTATTGCTCCCAACAGTCTGGGTCCTAAGTTTACCCACCTCAGAAGGAGGGAAGGCTGAGTCAACCTGGAGCCAGCCAGGATTGAACTCCATGCTGTGGGCAGAGTTAGCCTGCCATACTGCATTCTAACCACTGTGCCATCACAGTTCCTTCCTTCCTTCCTTCCTTCCTTCCTTCCTTCCTTCCTTCCTTCCTTCCTTCCTTCCTTCCTTCCTTCCTTCCTTCCTTCCCAATAGCATTTAGGCTTATATACCGCTTCACAGTGCTTTACAGCTCTCTCTAAACAGTTTACAGAGTCCTCGTTTACTGACTTGAAAGGATGGAAGGAAGGATGGAAGGCTGAGTCAATCTTGAGCCAGTCAGGATCGAACTTCATGCCGTGGGCAGAGTTAGCCTGCAATACTGCATTCTAAGCACTGCACCACCAGGGCTCTGAAACAAGTAAACATGGCGGTCACAACCATGGGATTTTTAATGTGCCCTGGGAACAAGGAGCAGGGAATCCATCCCATTGAGGTTTTTGGTCTCTTCCCCATTAATATTCTCAGCTGGCCATGGAAGAAGGTGATAGCTATCAAGTATTTATTTACATCCTGTCTTTATTTTTTTAAAATAACTCAAGGCAGCAAACATACCTAATTCTGGGTATTACTCCTTCCTCTTCCTGTTTTCCTCACAATGACAATCCTGTGAGATGAGTTGAGCTGAGAGAGACTGGCTAGCCCAAAGTCACCCAGTTTTCATGCCTGAGGTGGAACTAGAATGCACAGTCTCCTGGTGATTGGTCCAAAGTCACCCAGCCAGATTTCATGCCTAAGGCAGGATTAGAACTCACCATCTCCTGGTGATTGACCCAAAGCCATCCAGCTGGCTTTCATGTCTAAGGCATGACTAGAACTCACAACCTCCTGGTGAATGTCCCAAAGTCATCCAACTGGCTTTCATGCCTAAGGCAGGAGTAGAACTCACCGTCTCATGGTTACTAAAGTAAACCTGACTCTCCGTATTTAACCTTTAAGTAGTTAAAGTATTTAATCTGCAGCTATTTTTTTCTTTTCCTGACATACTGGTATCAGAACTTGGGGTAGCTGAAACAGCTGTGTTGGCACAACCTTGGCAATATTTATCTTTGTGAATATTTAACGTATGTGTTATTGCATTATAATTTTCATTCTCCGATTCCCCTCAAAGCCTCTCATTATCGCCATTAATGCTTTATGTATCTCCAGGCATTTGCAATGATTGAAAAATGTATTCTAATAAGATTATTCTGGAAATCTTTGCACACACAGGGAAACAAGACATATGCAGTCAGAGCCATTCTCTCTCTCCCTCCCTCCTTCTCTCTCTCTCTCTCTCTTTCTCTATGTGTGTGCGTGTGTGTGGAATGTGCATGTGATGGACAGGTGTCCGTTTTGGCAACCTTGTCCAAAATGAACAATAAGGCACATCAGCAGGGTGGCAACTGGCTGACAATTAATTGCATTATTTCTTTCAGGTGGTTTGCCAAGAGTGAATTTTTATTATTGTCTTGCCTTGTTCGATGAGCTGAAAAGAGGACTCACTTTTGATGCTCTGAGTTTTCCCATGAATAACCTTCTGTTTTTTGCTCAGGAGACTTGAGTTTCCTGATGCATTAATTCATTTATTCATATATTAAGGAAATATGTAC
This sequence comes from Naja naja, assembly GCA_009733165.1. Classification (NCBI taxonomy): domain Eukaryota; kingdom Metazoa; phylum Chordata; class Lepidosauria; order Squamata; family Elapidae; genus Naja; species Naja naja. Next base: position 55,714,200 of record CM019152.1, on the reverse strand, counting down.
AGGTACTTCTCAGCTTGACTGCAATTGAGCCCAAACTTACTATTGCTAAGTGAAGTTTTTAAATCAGTTTTGCCTCATTCTTGACCTTTCTTGCCACGTTGTTAAGTGAATCACTGCAGTTGTTAAGTTAGTGGCAGGGTTGTGAAGTGAATCTGGCTTGTTCATTGATGTTGCTTATCAGAACACAAAAAAGGATGACGTGACTTCTGGACATTGCAGCCATGATAAATATATACCAGTCACCAAGTGTTCAGATTTTGATCATGTGACCTTGGGGATGGTGCAAAGGTCACAAGTGTGAAAAAGAATCACTTTTCTCTGGGCTGTTGTAACTTTGATCAGTCACTAAACAAATGGTAGTAAGTCATGGACCACCTATTTGTTGTTGTTGTTAGTTGCGAAGTCATGTCCGACTCATGGACAATGTTCCTCCAGGACTTCCTGTCCTCTACCATCTTCTGGAGTCCATTTAAGCTCATACTCACTGCTTCAATGACTCCATCCAGCTCCCTCCTTCTCTGCCGTCCCCTTCTTCTTCTTTTGCTCTCAATCTTTCCCAGCATTCAGCTCTTCTCCAGGGAGTCCTTCCTTCTCTTGAGGTGGCCAAAGTTTTTGAGTTTCATCTTCAGGATCTGGCCTTCTAAAGAGCAGTCAGGGTTGATCTCCTCTAGGACTGACTGGTTGAGTCAGCCTATCAGTCCAAGGGACGTGGGAGTCTTCTCCTCCAGCACCAGAGATCAAAGGCCTCTATTCTTTGGCTCTGCCTTCCTTGTGGTCCAGCTCCGTTCTCCTGTGCAGGGCAACCAGAGGTGGTATTCAGCAGGTTGAGCAGTTCTAGAGAACGGTAGCAGAAATGTTGAGTAGTTTGAAGAACCATCAAATACCACCTCTGGACTCACCTCCATTTCTTCTCTGCCTACCAAGTCCTAGCTGATTGGCTGGGTCTTCTTTTGTTGCCCTGCACAGGAGAACAGAGCTGGAAAGCAGGTCAGTGGGATGGGAGGGAATGGAGATTTTGCAGTAGCCTTCCCCTGCCACGCCCATCAAGTCATGCCAACCAAGCCATGCCCACAGAACCAGTAATAAAAATGTTGAATCCCACCACGGAGACCAAGAAGAAGCCAATCAGCTGGGAGGTAGCAATAGACTGACCATCAGCTGGGACTTGGAGGCTTGGGAGGCAGCGAATACATCATTGGTGCCCCATCCTCCCAGGCTAGGTCTCCCTGCAGCCTCCGGGAGCCAAAACGGTGCATGGGGAGAGTCCTGGAAGGGGAAGGGACAGGTGGGCGGGGCCAGTCGGAGGTAGTATTTGCAGGTTCTCCAAACTGGTCAAAATTTCCGCCACGGTCTGCCAAAATCGGTCGAACTGGCTGAATATCACCTCTGGTCCTAAATCACTTTCTTCAGTGCCATTGTAACTGTGTGGTCATTAAATGAAATTAGTTTAGTGTAAGATTTGGAGATAGGCCCATCGCTATAGAAAACCACAGGTCTGCAATGCAGATAAAGCCACATATCCCGATCAATAGCTTTATAATCGGAAGGAATGTGGGTAAGATAAAAACACAGCAAATTATGTCTCTTTTCCCAGCCGAGTTCAACCAAACATCTTGGTGACCTTTGACCTCTCTGCTGGCAGCTCATCAAAATACGGTCCATGTCTCCATTTCTCCGACAATTTTTCGATCCCATTTTCTTCTTAATGTTTCCTTCTAACTAATTTGCCCATATATATATATACATATATAAATCTGGGAGCCTCTCCTGGCCTCATCTTTTACTCTATTTTTTACCTTTATTAATATAGAAGAGGCACTGAATATAGAAAGTCTTCTTAAAGGCTTAAATATGGAGATGACCTTCTGTGGGTTTGGGTGAAAAATGAGGTGTCCTGCTTCATCAAATCCCTTTCCTCGCCGGTGGAAAATGGGATCGTGTGGCTTAATGGTCCCTCTTCCTTTGTAAAAGAAATTTATGAATTCTCTCCCTCCCTCCTTAATTTTTCCTTCTCATCTTTTTCCACTGCTTAAAAACTTCTGATAACTACAGCTCTAACTGCAGAGGGCAAGACACAGTTCCCACTAAGTTGGAATGTCTGTCTTTTGACCAGAATATTACTTTTCACCAAATATAGTTCCATATTTCTTTAAACATTCCCACTAAAGTGAAAACTTTATTCCAGATGCCTCCTTAGTCCTGCTGTCCTAAGTATAGGGAATCCTATCCAACTAGATAGTATCATCAGTACTAGAAGGGTGGGAAGTTTGCAGAGAGGAGGAGGAGGGAGTGTTGGTGGTGTTGGAGGTGGAGGTGGTGGAGGGGAGGAAGAGGAGGAGGAGGAGGTGGTATCAGAGGTGGAGGAGGAGGAGGAAGAAGAGGACTGTGGGGTCCTCGGTTCTCTCTGAGCTTGGTTGTTCTCTTGCACACATTACCCAACTATGTAACATTGTCAGTGCTAGAAGGGTTGGATTTTGAGATCCTTTGTGCTCTCTGAGCTTGGTGGTTTTCCTGCAGACATTTCACGACCCAATGAGTCAACATCATCAGTGCTAGACGGGAACAGTATTTGCTTTCTCTTCATATACAAGTGTAACATAACCACAGCAGACAATATGGTAATTAATAATGGTAATTAAGGGTAATTATGTAATTCTGTGTAACTTGTTGTATAAAGTTGTATAAAGATGACACCCTGATGTTGGAAACTGAACCAGATAAGGTGTTTGACATATGGGGATCAGGGGTTGAAATAGGCTTTTAAAAATGTCAGGAAGAGGTTGGAGAAGAGTCAAAGTTGGTGAAAAGTCATTGAGAAAGTTGGAGAAAGAGATAACAAGAAGGAAGATAATTAATAAGCAATGGTGGAATTGGGCCACAAAAGTGATGTTAGGTCCACGATGATTCAAGGTGACAATAGATGTTTGCTAGACAAGAATAATAATGCAGCATAGGCAGGGATGGGATTCAAATTTTTAACAACCGGTTCTGTGGGCGTAGCTTAGGTGGTGGGCATGGCTTGGTGGTCATGTGACCAGGTGGACATGGGTTGGTGGTCATATTATTGGCTAGGCGTGGCCAACTCAATATCACTCACATGGTGAGGCACACATCTCCTCATCTGGCCTCTCATGACTGTGGGGATGCTGCAACAGTCGTAAGTGTGAAAAATGGTCATAAGTCACTTTTTTCAGTGCCATTGTAACTTTGAATGGTCACTCCACACAAGCAAAGTACCAGCAAAGGAGTGGAAAAAAAACCTAGAGACATTAATGAGACAGGAAGTCTAGTCCTGCCAAGAACATAATAAGGGTTAACAGAGAGGCAGTTTCTGTAAGCAACACCAGAATGTTTCCTTCCTGCCTTCCTTACAGGATTAGGCCAGTAATTTCTTCTAACAACCGGTTCTCTGAACTGCTTAGAATGTTAACAACCGGTTCTAGCGATAGGTCGAACGGTAGAATCCCACCCCTGAGCATAGGATCCATCTACCTTATGCAGAATATCTAGAGGGAGAAAAAGATACGAAGAAGAAACAAGAAAGAAAAATCGAGGTTTTGCTTGGTGTAAAAGGCAACTGGTCAAGTTAACAGAAACCCTTGATTAAGTCTTTGGGATATTTAGTAGAATCATAGGATTGGAAGAGTTTTTTGGAAGTCTTCTAGCCCAAGTCCCTGCCCTAAGCAGGAAACCTTATTGCATTCTGGATGAATAGCTGTCTGATCTTTTCTTGAAGACCATCAGTGTTGGAGCATCCACAATTCCACGAGCTATTCTTTTGCTTAATAGTTCACACTGTCAGGAAACTCCTCCTTAGTTCCAGGTGGTATTGGACCAGTTCACACTGGTTCAGGAGAACCGGTAGCAGCGATCTGGTGTGGGTCACCGAACCAGTAGTGACTTCTGGCTGGCCACGCCCTCGACCAGGTTGCCTGGTCGCCCCTCGCTCGCTTGCCCTGCCCACCTGACATTCGCTCATGCTGCTCGCCGCTGGCCCCACCCAGTCACTCCTCCCCTCCTATGCGGCATGCTCAATGGTGGGATTCAAAAAATTTTACTACCGGTTCTGTGGATGTGGCTTGGTGGGTGTGGCAGGGGAAGGATACTGCAAAATCCCCATTCCCTCCCCACCCCACTAACCTGCTTTCCAGCTCCGTTCTTTGCAGGGCAACAAAAGAAGATCCAGCCAATCAGCTGGGACTCAGGAGGCAGAGAATAGATGGGGGTGGGGCCAGTCAGAGGTGTATTTGCCAGTCCTCCAAACTACTCAAAATTTCCGGTACCGGTTCTTCAAAACTGGTCAAAACCTGCTGAATAACACCTCTGCTTACAACAGTTCCAAATAGTTTAACCCCCATTTATGTTCCCAGAAATATGGAACTGGAGCACCATCCTAATTTTCTATTTGGACAAAATTACTGCATTATATCTTATGCATGAACAATGGCTTCCATATGTTCCCTTCATCTGTTCAGCCTTTTGCTGCATACGTCTTTCTTAAAGGGTCTGTAAAGTATAATTTGTAGGTTCACAACGGGTTGTGACAAGGAACCAGTTGCTTTTTGAATAGAGAGAAAAAGGATTCTTCCTCTCCTGTTGAGGATGCGTATAAATATTTTTTTTTAATTGGCTTTATGCTATCTTAGTGCCAGAATTTTTTAAAAAAATTTAAAAACAATTTTATTTACAAACTTAAAAACACACATGTACAAAAACACTGATAGAAAATACAAAAAACACTAATATATAAATATTTTTTACATTGATATCGAATTTGATACAATCTACTAGTCTGTTCAAACTAATACTTATCTCATCTTCATTCACTATCATCTAAACATTAAATAACTCACACTTCTCTTAGTGCCAGAATTATATTTTATGCATCAGTGGTGGGATTCAAAAAATTTTACTACCAGTTCTGTGGACATGGTTTGTTGGGTGTGGCAGGGGAAGGTTACTGCAAAATCCCCCTTCCCTCCCCATCCCATTAACCTGCTTTCCAGCTCCATTCTCGTATGCAGGGCAACCAAAGAAGACCCAGCCAATCAGCTGGGACTCAGGAGGCAGAGAATAGATGGGGGCGGGGCCAGTCAGAGGCAGGATTTGCCGGTTCTCCAAACTACTCAAAATTTCCACTACCGGTTCTCCAGAACTGGTCAGAACCTGCTGAATACCACCTCTGCCATGCATCCACAAAGGATAGCTTGCTTTGTTTTGCAATTTTGTTTCGCAATTGTTTCGCTTTTGTGTTTGCAATTAGCGAAAGGTTCAAACCTGGTGGATAACGATCAGCTTTGCGGTTCTTAGGCCATTGATATTTTCAAAATGTTTGCCCTCCTTTGATCAATATTTGCGAAAGGAAGTTGACAAACTCAAAGGTCCGTGCCTAAACCTATGTAAATCAGGACAACATTGGCTTCCTCCAGAGTAAAGAAACAATGGAGTTAATTGGAGGTTATAATCCATGACTATTTAATGTGTAATCTCTAAGGGGGAAACCATGTGAAACAACATGGGGCTGCTTCTATTAGAAGCAATGAGGGAGTAATTACTCTGTCATCTATTAATTGGGTTCTCACAACTGACTAGCTTAATATAGGGCAATGTCTATGGAGATTCTCAATCATCCAGGCCATGGTTGTCCCAAAGGTTTTTCTTGCTTTGTTTTTTTTTTCCTTTGAAAACATTTTGTTTTCGTCCAAGAAGTTTTTTCAGCTCTGAAAAGCTGCAGAAGGTTCTTCAATTGGAACAGAGCTGGAAGGGACCTTGGAGGTCTTCTAGTCAAACCCCCTGTTCAAGCAGGAGACCCTCTACCATTTCAGACAAGTGACTGTCCAGTCTCTCCTTAAAAAGCTCCAGTGATGGAGCACCCACAACTTCTGGTGGCAGGCTGTTCCACTGGTTAATTGTCCTCACTGTGAGGAAGTTTCTTCTTAATGCCAGGTTGTTTCTCTCCTTGATGAGTTTCCATCCATTGCTTCTCATCCTACCCTCAGAAGCTTTGGAGGATAGCTTGATTCCCTCTTTTTGTGGCAGTCCCTCAAATGGCATGCGTAAGCGCACCAGCATGTCCACCCTCCCTGTCCTACTGTTCCCATTTATCCATTTATTCATGCTCATTTATTATGTATATACTTATACCTGTTTATACTTATATGTTTACGTGATGACCCGGAGTGTAACACAAACGTAACAAAATCCAAAACGTAAATAAATGTCCTTTAATGCCTCCAACTTGGCCCCCACTGTTCAATAATACTCAGCTGGAGATAAAACGTACTCAAAAATAGTCTTCAAAAGAAGCAATGCAGTCCGAACTTAATGAGCAGATAGAGGTGAAATAAAAAAACCAAGCAAACTACAATGACGAAATGTCCACAACGGAACAGGAGAAGTATTTACCAAATTCAAGGAGATAACAAGGCAAAGTCTGTTGGAAGGACGCCAACCAAGATAACTGCAGACCAAAATAAAACACGCTTTGTTTCCAGCATTTGGCAGTACGCAGGTCCAAACTCTCATGCAGTTGTCATACCTGCAGCCCATGAGGAGGATCAAGGCCCTCTCTTCCCCGAGTAGACCACGTCTCTCCCTTATCCTCTCCTCCCTGCGTGCCCTAGGATGGAGAGGGGATGGGCCTGGGCCCTCCTCTGACTGCTCAGCTGGCCTCTGCCCTTCCCCAGCCTCCTCCACAACCTCCAGAGCCACACTTCCACTCCCTGTCGGCTGTTCCTCCTCTCCGTCAGAGCCAGTCTCCACCAGGGCATGACAGTTTATGTTCAGAGTTTTGCAGTGTAAATTCAGCACCAGAAAAATAAATACAGATGGCTGAGGCTTCATTTAACTTCTTTATAAACACAAGTAATTTTTACAATACCAGTTGTAATTTCTTCAACATGGAGCAAACTCAAACTGAAGCAGACATGTTACAAGGAACTCAACTTCAGCTCAGAAACAGACATCAGTTTCACTTTAGTTCAGCAGGCAAGCAAGAGAGAAGCAGTTTCATTTTCAATAGACAGACTCAGAGCTCCACATAGCTGCAGAGTTGCCGAGCTTAATATAGAGCCACGCCTAGGCTACTTCTAGTTTCAGTTTCCAAACAGCCCTCATTGGCTGACTTAGTTGCTATGCCTATTCATTGGCTGACCTTGTTACCATGCTCTATTCCAGTTCATGAATATACTCTGACAGTTTGTATGTTATGTTCATACTTACACTTGTTTTCTCATACATGCTTGACAAACAAACAAATAAATAAAAAATAAATAAATATTGAAGCACTGCTATCATGTCACCCCTGGTTCTTCTCTTCATTAGAATAGACACACCCAATTCCTGCAACAGTTCTTCATATGTTTTAGCCTTCAGTCCCCTATTCATCTCAGTTGCTCTTCTCTGCATGATTCACAACAAAACCCTTCAACATTGGTTCTACGAATAGCAGAAAAAGCATCATTGTAAGCACACACACACACACACACACTTGATTTGATTCTTTCAGCTAGTTCCCTACTACTGCTATGCAACAGTCTTTTAGGCACCGTGATGAAGATTTCAGTCTGGCTGCAAACATGTGTAGCAAACAGACAGCAGCAAGCTGAAGACAGCTCTGAAAAGATTGCTTGGTTACAGCTCGTTGCTTCCAAAAGCTCACAGAGATGTTCCCTGTTGAATAAATAAAAAAAAAATCTGTTTTCCCAGTTCCTTGCTGCCTCAGTGCAGGGAGATCCAGGCAGGGATGTCAGAACAGCTAGCAGTCGAGTAGAAGACAGGACCAAGCTACAAGTTCTTGACAGCACAACAAGGTGGTATAGAACTTGGAGCTCAATGAGGAAGATTTCCAAAATTAGAGGAGACAGCTAGAAAAGCAAAGAAGACCTCACCTGGAGCTGCATTGCAACGTGACTACTGGTGGAAAAGAGTTTTCTGTTTCGTCTTAGGGTTGTGGTTATGATTCTGAAAGACAGAGAGACAGAGAGACAGAGACAGGGAGACAGAGAGAGAGAGAACAGAACAGAACAGAATAACAGAGTTGGAAGGGACCTTGTAGGTCATCTAGTCCAACCCCTGCCCAAGCAGGAGACCCTATCAATTCTGACAGATGGCAGTCCAGCCTTTCTTGAAAGCTTCCGGTAATGAAGCTCCCACAACTTCTGAAGGCAAAACTGTTCCATTGGTTGATTGCTGTCACTGTCAGAAATTTTCTCCTTATTTCCAGGTTGAATCTCTCCTTGATCAGTCTCCATCCATTATTCCTTGTCTGGCCTTCAGGTGCTTTAGAAAAACAGGTTGACCACCCTCCCTCTCTGTGGCAGCCCCTCAAATATTGGAAGATACTATCATGTCTCCCCTGGTCCTTCTCTTCACTAGACTAGCCATGCCCAGTTCCTGTAACTGTTCATTGTATGTTTTAGCCTCCAGTCCCCTCATCATCCTGGTTGCTCTTCTCTGCACTCTTTCTAGAGTCTCAACAGATACAGTTCTGCAGAGGAATTATTGAGTCTGTCACCTGTACCTCTACAACTGTCTGGTTTGGCACCGCAATCAAACAGGACAGGTACAGATTTCAACAGATAGTTAGAACTGCAGAAAAAAAATTGCAACCAGCCTGCCTTCCACTGAGGACCTGTATACTGCATGCGCCAGAAAGAGGGCTGAGAAAGTATCTACAGACCCCTCCCATCCTGGACATAAACTGTTTCAACTTCTCCCCTCAAGATGCTGCTAAAGGGCATTGCATACCAAAACAACAAGACATAAAGTTTTTTCCCCTATGCCATCATTCTGCTGAATATTTAATTCCCATAGCACTTTCTCATCTTTTCTCTTTTTCTCATCTTTCCTATTATCTTCTCCTGTTGGTTTCTTATGATTTATCAATTGTGGTTTGTAACTTATGGTTAATGATTGTAACTATGATTTATGACCTATGGCCTAATACTTGTTGTTTATATGTACCCTGTGAGTTTATGCATCAGAGACAAATTCCTTGTGTGTCCAATCACACTTGGCCAATAAAGAATTCTATTCTATTCTGTTCTGTTCTGTTCTGTTCTGTTCTGTTCTGTTCTATTCTATTCCTATTCTATTCCTATTCTTATTCTATTCTATTTTCTGCTCTGATTCTATTCTTTCTTCTGATTCTATTCTTTTCTAAATTCTTATTCTATTCTTATTCTATGCTATTCTATTCTATTTCTATTCTTCCTCTTCTTTCTGATCTGATTCTATGCTATGCTATTCTATTCTAAATTTTTATTCTATTCTAATTCTTATTCTATTCTATTCCTATTTCTACTCTTCTTTCTGCTCTGATTCTATTCTTTTCTAAATTCTTATTCTATTCTTATTCTATGCTATGCTATTCTATGCTATTCTATGCTATTCTATTTCTATTCTGTTATTTCTATTCTATTTCTATTCTTCCTCTTCTTCTTTCTGCTCTGATTCTATTCTTTTCTAAATTCTTATTCTATTCTTATTCTTATTCTATGCTATGCTATTCTATTCTATTTCTATTTTATTCTATTATTTCTATTCTATTTCTATTCTTCCTCTTCTTTCTGCTCTGGTTCTATGCTATGCTATTCTAAATTCTTATTCTATTCTTATTCTATTCTAATTCGTGTTCTATTCTATTCTATACTATACTATATTCTATCCTATCCTATCCTATCCTACCCTATTCTATCCTACCCTATCCTATCACATTGTATTCAGCTCCATTCCACCAACCCATTCCATTCTTTCCTGTTCTTCCTTTCCCCTCCCTTCCATTCTTTCCTGTTGTTCTGTTATTCTGTTCTATTCTGAACAAAGAATTTTGTTCTATTCTTTATAGAAAGTAACAGAACAATGTTTTCTCATTGGATTTATACTATTTTTCTGTGCACTCTTGTTAAAAGAAAACCATTCCAGCAAGTGTCTGTCAGAAACTTAGTCTTTTGATCCATGAAAATAGTATAGTCATACCTCGGTACTTGTCATTAATTGGTTCTGGGAAGTACCAAAAACAACACGTACTGAATAATTTTTCCCCATAAAGAATAATGGGAAAACTAGTCACAAGGCAACTGATACCAACAAGTTCTAGCTTATGTGTCAAGTACAAAACAAAAGATCTGTACCAGGACAAAAGGGGCCTTGGTGGCTCAGGCTGTTAAATGCCTGCACTTAAGTTCCAGCTGCCTACAACTGCTGTAGGCTCGAATCCCACCAGGCTCAAGGTTGACTCAGCCTTCCATCCTCTCAGGGTAGGTAAATTGAGGACCCAAGATTGTTGGGGGCAATAAGCTGACTTTGTAAAATGCCGCTTAGTAATAAGCAGGCATATACAATGGAATGAAGGCTATTGCTGAGCACACTGGGTTGTATCCCAAAAAATTGTAAGCTGCCCTGAGTCTTCGGAGAAGGGCAGCATATAAATGTAATTTTTAAAAAAATGTTCACGTAAAAATGTGTTGAGTGGTGTATTATGCAGTTTGGGAAAATTGGTATGAATGGATGGACAATAGGAATAAGATTTGTAGAGATAAAAAGAAGGTATAGACATGTATATAAATAATTAGAAATGTATGGAAATGTGTATTTGTAACAAAGATGCCTCAGTACTGTTAAAGATGATTGAGATGTGTAAAGAGAAAAAACTGCAATAAAAATATTTTTTTAAAAAAAGTGTTGAGTGCTAAATTTGATGAGTTTCAAAGCAGCCAAGTACCTAGGGACCACTGTATATTATTAAAGCAAGGTCTTGTTTTCTGAGATGGGTGGGTGAGTGGATGAATGGATGGATAATGGAAGGAAGGAAGGAAGGAAGGAAGGAAGGGTTACATATAAGATAATATAGCATTGTGTAATGTTTTGTATACTGTGTATTACCAACATTCTGAGACAAACTTCAAAGAGCCCAACAAAATACATACAGGAGTTCTGACTTTCTACTTTTCAAAGCAACTGTGCATGTAGATTATGGATTCCTTCTCCCCAGAAAATTATTTATTTCTGATCTTACACTGCATGCAAACCATCTACTGTAAATGTCATCTCAAGTGAATTTGGAAGACTTATGTAGCCTTTTCATTATTTGCTGCAATTTAATATTTCAGGCAACATTATGCTATCTGTCAAGTCAAAAGCTTTTTTCTGTAAGTTCCTAGCAGAAAGACATGAATTATAAAATAGAGATGGAAATTGCAGGTTGAAAATTAACATTTAAAAACTCTAGCTTTCTGTTTGTTTGAGGCCCGAATTCATTGAGTGTTGTTTACGTCCTTCGTTTCTGCACTCTGTTTACAGCCTAACTTGCTGTATAAGTGAAACATTCATTTCCCATTCAACATTTTGCAAAGCTTTTGATGATGATTGTAGTAACAAATGTTTCTTGGATAGGCGGTCATCCCTTCAAGATATTGAGAGCTTTGGAGAAGTGTGTAACATTCAAACAGCTTTTGCTTTAAGTCAAACTCTTTGTCTATCTATTGCTGTGCTGTTAAATCTCTGCTAGAGGTTTTTCAAGATTCCTTCCTAAAGGATTGTCTAATAGGGAAGACCAAAAAACCAACACAATTCTAGGTTGCATAAACAGAACGATGGAATCAAGATCACGTGAAGTGTTAATAGCGCTTTATAATGCCTTGGTAAGGCCACACTTGGAATACTGCATCCAGTTTTGATCACCATGATGTAAAAAAGATGTTGAGACTATAGAAAGAGTGCAGGGAAGAGCAACAAAGATGATTAGGAGGATGGATGCTAAAACATATAAAGAACGGTTGCTGGAACTGGGTATGTCAAGTTTGACGAAAAGAAAGACGAGGGGAGACGTGATAACAGTGTTCCGTTATCTGGGTTGCCACAAAGAAAAGGGAGTCAAGATATCCTCCAAATCACCCAAAGACAAGAAGCAACAGATGGAAACTACTCAAGGAAAGAAGCAGCCTAGAACTAAGAAGAAATTTCCTGATAGTTAGAACTATTAACCAATGGAACAACATGCCTCCAGAAGTTGTGGATGCTCCAACACTGGAAGTTTTTAAGAAGAGACTGGGCAGCCATTTGTCTGAAATGGTATAGGGTTTCCTGCCTAAGCAGGGGGTTGGACTAGAAGACCTCCAAGGTCCCTTCCAACTCTGTTGTTGTTCTACCCTATTCTATTCTAAAAGTCAAAGGGGAGCTTCAATTGTGCAATCAAAGTCCCATCTACTTTGTACAAGTTGACTCTTGGATCTCCTGCAGATACCCCATGAGTGGGGCTGACCTTAGGCCCATTCACATAGAACGTCAATACTTCAACCACTAAGCAGATAAGGGTCCTTTAGCGTAGCTTGTCCAGGAATCAAATGAGATCAATATCTTTATTTAGTAATAAAACCACGGAGTGAAGAGCCATTTTGCCCATCCTGTCCAACTCCCTGCTTTGTGAAAGAATTCATACTAAAATGTCCCCACTCAATAGCTGTCTAACCTTTGCTGGATTGCACTAGAGCCCACCAGGTCTTGGGGAATTGATTCCACTATCAAACTGTTGATATGCTAGCAAGTCATTTCCTAAAATCCCAATAAAACCCGGCTTCTTGTTCCTTTAATTCAATATCCCACAGATCTTCCACTTCTACCTGACATCCCTTCAGATGCTACTGTACCCCTTCTCCCCTCGAGGCTAAATATACATGGTTCTTCAGTGTCTCGTCATAAGATATGTCTGTGGTGACAGTGCAAAAGGGCTTTGTTATTGCGAGGAATTTAATGACATGACATTGCAGCAGATAATTTTGTGTGCTACGCTTAAGTCCAACCATAGGCGGTGTAGTTCAAGGTTGTCCAAGCCCAAAATCTTAAGCCTGGTGGTATAGGGTATTCTGTTGCGAGCAGAGGAGTGTAGTACTCTTCTCGTGAAATACTTCTGGACTTGCTCGATTGTATTAATGTCTGATACGCAGTGCGGATTCCAGACTGATGAGCTGTATTCGAGAATTGGTCTGGCAAAAGTTTTGTACGCTCTAGTTAGCAATTCGATATTTCCGGAGGAGAAGCTTCGTAAGATTAGATTTACCAACTCTTAATACCTTTTTGGCAATGCTGTTACAGTGAGCTACCAGTCAATGACTACTTCAGCTTCAACCACAACAATACAAGAGCACACAACAGATACAAACTCAATGTAAGCCGCTTCAAACTTGACTGCAGAAAGTACGACTTCAGCAACAGAGTGGTCAGTGCCTGGAATACACTACCTGACTCTGTTGTTACATCCTCTAATCCCCACTCCTTTATCCCCACTCATTATCCCTGGGCCCAAAAGTACCAATTGCCTGGGCTGCCCTGACACTCAGCAAAGCAACATCTCTGGCCTTAATTCATCCTCAGTGTCCTGTCCATCAATTCCACTTTTAAAGTAATGGTGCCCTCATCCAAATACAGCGTTTGACAGCCGACCACCACAAACCAAGTTAGAGCGATTGTCTCCCGTCTCACCCCAAATAAAACCTGCGGGAAAGTCTAATGATAATCCTAATATGTAATCTTAGCTGCTGGCCATCTCTCCTAAAACGGACTTATAGAAACAAGCCCTTTTCTAATCAAGGGTCACAAAAGCTTATTAAAAAGGTGCCACCAGACTCCTGAATTTTTGTGCCACCCTGGGTGGCAAAGCTCTTTGCTGCAAGGGCCAAACCGAGAAATTCCTCCTGCTGTCACAGAATGCTTCAGTTCCTCCTTCTGCAAATTACTTACCCCAGAAATCAATTTTATTTATTTTTTACCCAGTGTGGCCATTAGTATGCTAATTATTTTGACAGGCTTTTTTTTTTAACACGGTATGGAGAATTTGTGATTATTCCAAAGCAGATGTGTATGCTCGGTTTTCGTGCTATGCGTTTCCCGATCGTAAATATAGTTCCCATCTTTCTTGGGAGAATTGGTTGTTTGTCTTTCCTCTGCTTACCACCCACATGAGCCGAAGAAAAAATTCTGGGCCCCCCCTCTCATTTTGAATCTCGGTTTGCTAAATTATTCTGCAGCTCCACCACAATATGAAAAGAAACATCTGCTTCCAAGCAACTGGGCAAAGGGGAATGAAATGCATAAGGCACTTGTAACAAAACTAAGAGAAAGCACTTTTCTTTTCTTTTAAATAAGAAAACAGCAGATCCCAAGTGTGGCTTGGATAGTGAATATATTGCTTCAGGGGATACATCTGCAAACTACTCAAACTTGCCAGTCCAATCTTGGTGGTCCCCTTATCACACAATACACTCTTCAGCACTTTTAATGCTGAATTTCTTTTCTCTAAACAAGTCACTGGGAGCTACTTCAGCCTGTTTATGCTGCTTACAAGCTTTCAATGGGTGGAATTAGACTTAGAATTGAGAATTGAGAATGGGAATGAATGCCATCGTTAAAGAAATAGCTCAGGGACTTGCAAGAGATAAAATTGGAAGGAAAAGGTAATATTCAAACAGTAAATAGTACTCTAATCTAGGAGCCCCCCAAGAACTAACAGGCAGTTGACAAAAATAAATGGATTCTTACTTTCTGACACAAGAAGCAATGCCTTGTGACCTGGCTCTCAAACATGACCAGCATGCTATTGTTGGAAGTTCAAACCCACTTCTCTCCTAGAAAAATGAAATATTTTAGGATATACTAAAAAGGCAGAATATTTCCCCTAAAAGAGAGGCAGAAACTTAGCCCCCCCCCGCACCTTTTTTAATGGGCCATTAAGGCCTGAGACAGTCTATTCTACATAACAAAGATCTACCTCCTCCAGGCAGAGCCATTTCATTGCCCTTCATTGCACCACCCACTAAGGTTCAACCAAACTTACCACACGGACAACCTACAAAGCTAACTATGACCTCTGACAGCAATCAAAGCCAGAAAGGGTATAAAACTCTCAGCATCTTCTCCAGTGGTAGGATTCAAAAAATTTTACTACCGGTTGTGTGGGTGTGACTTGGTGGGTGTGGCTTGGTGGACATGGCAGCAGAAGTATACTGCGAAATCTCCATTCTCTCCCCCACTCCTGGGGAAAGGTTACTGCAAAATCCCATTCCCTCCCCACCCCACTAACCTGCTTTCCAGCTCCATTCTCCTATGCAGGACAACCAAAGAAGATCCAGCCTATCAGCTGGGACTTGGGAGGCAGAGAATAGATGGGGGCAGGGCCGGTCAGAGGTGGTATTTGCTGGTTCTCCGAACAACTCAAAATTTCTGCTACCGGTTCTCCAGAACTGGTCAGAACCTGTTGAATACTACCCCTGTACAAGAAGCAATGGGACAAAGCTGGTCGCTAGAAGAAGACCCAACTTGGAAATAAGCAGGAATTCCCTGACAGCAAGAACAATTAATCAATAAATGTAATGTGAGAACAATTAACAATTAAACAATTAAAGAAAGCTTGCCTCCCAGAATTGTGGGTGCTCTGTTGCTGGAGGTTTTCAAGAAAAGCTTGCATAACCATTTGTTCAGGATAGCAATAGCAATAGCACTTAGACTTATATACCATTTTACAGTGCTTTTACAGCCCTCTCTAAGCAGTTTATGCAGTGGAGGACAGCATCAATATATAAGCAGCACGTGGAGAAGATAGATAGATAGATAGATAGATAGATAGATAGATAGATAGATAGATAGATAGATAGATAGATAGATAGAAGGTAGAATTCTTTATTGGCCAAGTGTGATTGGACTCACAAGGAATTTGTCTTGATGCAAATATTCTCAATATACATAAAAGAAAAGATACATTTGTCAAGAGTCGAGAATCATCAGGTACAATACTTAGTGACAGTCATAGGGTACAATAAGCAATCAAATCATACTAGGAAACAGTCAATATAAATCGTAAGGATACAAGCGACAAAGTTACAGTCTTAATAGAATAGAATAGAATAGAATAGAATAGAATAGAATAGAACAGAATAGAGAATGCAATGCAATGCAGTGCAATGCAATGCAATGGAGTAGAATAGAATAGAATTCATTTTATTGGCCAAGTGTGATTGGACACACAAGGAATTTGTCTTGATGCAAATGTTCTCAGTGTACATAAAAGAAAAGATACATTTGTCAAGAGTCGAGAATCATCAGGTACAATACTTAGTGACAGTCATAGGGTACAATAAGCAATCAAATCATACTAGGAAACAGTCAATATAAATCGTAAGGATACAAGCGACAAAGTTACAGCCTTAATAGAATAGAATAGAATAGAATAGAATAGAATAGAATAGAATAGAATAGAATAGAACAGAGAATGCAATGCAATGCAGTGCAATGCAATGCAATGGAATAGAATAGAATTCTTTTATTGGCCAAGTGTGATTGGACACACAAGGAATTTGTCTTGATGCAAATGTTCTCAGTGTACATAAAAGAAAAGATACATTTGTCAAGAGTCGAGAATCATCAGGTACAATACTTAGTGACAGTCATAGGGTACAATAAGCAATCAAATCATACTAGGAAACAGTCAATATAAATCGTAAGGATACAAGCGACAAAGTTACAGTCTTAATAGAATAGAATAGAATAGAATAGAATAGAATAGAATAGAATGGAATAGAATAGAATAGAACAGAGAATGCAATGCAATGCAGTGCAATGCAATGCAATGGAATAGAATGCAACAGAATTCTTTTATTGGCCAAGTGTGATTGGACACACAAGGAATTTGTCTTGATGCAAATGTTCTCAGTGTACATAAAAGAAAAGCTGCATTCATCAAGAGTCAAGAATCATCAGGTACAACACTTAGTGACAGTCATAGGGTACAATAAGCAATCAAATCATACTAGGAAACAGTCCATATAAATCGTAAGGATACAAGCCACAAAGTTACAGTCATACAGTCACAAGTGGGAGGGGATGGATGATAAGGAGGGATGAGAAGATTAGCAGTAATAGTAATGCAGACTTTGTAAATAGTTGAATAGTTGTAATGTTTTAAAATGAAGAAGGCATAAAACCACCAACACATTCAAAATTATATTCAAAATTGTGCTGCACCTTGACCGTTGTCACCTTAAAGCTATACAGGTAGTCCTCGACTTACAAAAGTTCATTTAGGGACTGCTCCAATTTACAACGGCAGTGAAAAAAGTGACTTGTGGCCAGGGGTGGGATTCTACCGGTTCGGACCAGTTCAGGAAAACTGGATGTTAAAGTTACATCTGGTTCACCGAAACTGTATTTCAACCGACTGGATGGCCCCGCCCATCCCACCACACCTCTCCCAGGAGTTTACACATGATGTAGGTAAATGCAGGGTCTGAGTGGAGGTTTTGGGGGGGGGGAAACGGGCCTTCCGCAAGTACCAGAAGTCTAGAAACGGGCCTGTTTCCAGATTCCAGTGAGCCTCCAGAGCCTGGGAGAGGCCGTTTTCACCCTTCCAGGGGCCCGGAGGAAGTCTCTGGACCCTTGGGAGGGCAAAAATGGCCTCCCCCAGGCTCTGGAGGCCCACCAGAAACCAAAACAGGAAGTTCCAGTAGGCCATGCCCACCATGGCCACACCCACCCAGAAAACCAGGCAGTGAACCAGTTGCTGGGACTTTTGAATGCCACTACTGCTTGTGGCTATTTTTCACACTTACGACCGTTGCAGCATCCCTGTGGTCACGTGATTTACATTCAGATGCTTGACAACTGACTCATATTTATGACGGTTGCAGTGTTCAGGAATCATATTGTGACCACCTGACAAACAAAGCCAATGGGGAAATCAGATTCACTTAACAACCGAGTTACTAATTTAACAGCTGCAGTGATTCACTTAATGACTGTGGCAGTAAAAGTCATAAAATTCACTTAACTAATGTCTCGCTTAGCAAGAGAAATGTTGGGCTCCATTGTGGTCGGAAGTCGAGGACTGCCTGCACAAATATCCTGCTTTTCTCTCTCTATTTGGGCCCATTTAATATGTAGTTACTGCTATGACATCATCTGTGTTTTTTTTAAGCATGCTTAAATTAGCCATTTTTATTTCAGAGAAGAAGAAAAAAATGCTTTTTCTATTCTTTGCCTTTATGGCTTTTTAATGCTTCCAGCAATTTTGAAAGCAGATAGATTTCAGCCTGAAATGTTCAAGATTGAAAGCACATTTTGGACAAAAGCCCGCAGCTAACCTTTGCATGGAATAGAAGCGGGCCACTTATGTTTCCCTTTTCAAAAAATGTGTGGCTGAATTAATACGTAGTTTTGGCTTTTAAGATTATAGGAAATCAATAATCTCCTGTGTCCAGAGAAATTGCATTTCAGTAGAACACTATTCTCTGCTCTATAGAGCAGTGGTTAAGCCAAGTATGGACCAATTCAGCAGCGATTAAATAGACAAACTTAGTTCAAACATGGAAAGGAAGGGCGGGTGATCAATTCTGATACTAATGGTCAAGCTCTATTAACTTTTTGAAGCAGAGGTTTGCAGATGAGTTAGAGTTAGACCATCTTTTTTGTAAACTGGGATATTATGTCCTGAAGTAATTATAATCTTCCTTCCTTCCTTCTTTCTTTCTTTCCTTCCCTCCCTCCCTCTCCCTCCCTCCCTCTTTTATTTCTCCCACCCTCCTATTCTCCATTCCTACTTTCCTTCCTCCTTCCCCCTCCCTCCCTTATTTATTTATTTATTTATTTTATTTTATTTTATTTTATTTTATTGGACTTATCGGCTGCCTTCTCTCCCGAGGGACTCAGGGCGGCTAACAATAAAAACGAGAATACAAATATTAAAAATACAATTATACTAATCAAATAAGCCCAATAAAAATTTAAAGCCCGATTAAAAACTAAAATCGATAAAACCCCACCCCACCCCATTCAGTCCAGGCTGGCCTGTTGAAACAACCAAGTCTTTAGGTCATGGTGAAAGGAACAGAGGTCAGGGGCCAGCCGGAGCTCCAAGGGGAGTTGATTCCACAGGAATCAGGGACCTCAGGGACACCAAACTCATAATTTTTAATCCCATGGACCATTAAACATGAATTTTGACTGACGGTGACTTGCTAACGTTGGTGGGAAAGTCGGTCTCCTATTCCAGAGCTGCAGCAGTCACAGGACTGGCCCTTTTGTCATCCTGGAGCAGCTGTTCCTCCACCTGGGTGCACCAGCCTACCATGGACTGGAGTAGTAGTTGCTCCAGGATGACCAAAGGGCCAGTCCTGTGACTACTGCAGTTCTGGAATATGGACTGACTTTCCCACCAACGTTAGCAAGCCACCCCAGGGCAGATTTTCCTCCCCTGCCATTGGTCTTACCTTCCAGTTCCAACCTTACTCAAGGTAAGGTTTGCGCTCGGCCAAAGGGTGGGGGCCAGCAGGTGGGCGGGCCATGTGGGCGGTGCAGCCTTGTGTTTCCGCGCAGCCTGGATTAATTGCTTTGGGAGGAGTGCTTGGTGGGGGGACATTTCTCTCTGTGTAGTAAGTTAGCACCCAACCCCCTCCTGGAAAATTGAAATATCCTAGGAAATATTAAAAAGGCAGAATATTTCCCCTAAAAAGAGTAGAAACTCAAGAGCAGAAACACCTCAGAAGCAGAAGCTCACCCCCACCTTTGTTAATGGGTGTGCCATTAAGGCCTGGGCCAGAATACTTTACATAACAAAGAGCTCCAGCTAAAGCTATAGCAACTGCCCAAGAGCCCTTTCAGTGCATCATCATCCAGCAAGGCTCAACCAAGCCCGGAACTCAGGACATCCTACAGAGTTGCCCCTGCATGGCCTCATGGGAGTCTGACAACCAATCAAAATACGAGCTCCAATTCAAATCTCAACAAAGGTTATAAAACCCAGGCACTCTCAGCATATCAACCCTTCCTTCTTGACCTTTTCCTTCACCTTGGAGCATGTGATCATCCTTCTTTGGAGCTCCAAGCCATGTGGTCCTGTCCACCATTAAACCATCTTTTCAAACAGCCTCCATGTTTCCAGTGTCTTTTTTCTCACTTGGAAATGAACCCAGAAGGATATTTCTTCCAACATGTGGACCACTAAAATTTTCTCACAGACCACCAGTGGTTCACAACCCACTGGTTGGCGACCACTGGACTAGATAACCTACAAAGTCACTTCCAACTCTGTTAAATCTGTATCTTTTGTTTCTGAAGTTTGGATGTGGCATTTAACTCTGTTAAATCTGTATCTTTTGTTTCTGAAGTTTGGATGTGGCATTTTAGGCCAGAAATCTTTTCTCTTTCAGAGCACTGGGCTTCTTTCATATTTCCTTGGAGGTCAGTTATTTATCTCAAGCACATTTGCTGAGAATCAGCCTCTGATCTTTTTAGTGTCTTGGGAGCCTATTTTACCAGGGAGGTGATCCCCCTGAGATGCAGAGAGAGTCAAAGCGAGAGTAAGCTTTTACTCAGAGAAAAATCCCCCAAAGGCTTTTCTCTCCCTTCTCTCGTTCATGCCACACAAGACATCCTTTGATCCCTTAAGTTAGCAAAACAACAAAAAAATATAAGGAATGGCCACCAGCTCTGAAATCAGAAGAGGCGGCTACCTTCAAAGGGTGGAAGGTCTTAAGTTGTTAAAAAAAATCTCTTCATATTTTCATGCAATTGCTACATTCCCTTTGATGCCCGACTCCCATTTCTTGACTGACTGTGCTTCCATGCCAGCAAGTGAAGCAATTAAATTGTAGTGTCAATGCTCATTTGTGCTCTGTCGGAAGAAGAATTTAAGGTCACAGGCCTTTATCCCAAAGGAAAGGCGACGGGAATAGAATTAGAAATGCAGATAAAACAACTCGACTTTGCTCGGCTTTTCAGCCGGAGTAGGAACACTGATGGAAATCGGCGCTGAAGATTTCCACTTTCCCAAGAAATGTGTCTGTGAGTCACACCTGTCGGTAGGTGTATTTCTTTATTCCAGTTATTCATTCAGCACTGCGAGACAAGGTACATAGTAGTTCGTTTTCTCATTTTTTTCTCTTACATCAACCCTAGATGTTGGCTGAGTATCTGGAAATATTCCATTTTCCTTTCCCTTTCCTTCCCTTTCCTTCCCCTTTCCTTTCCTTCCCCTTTCCTTTCTTCCTTTCCTCCCTTCCCTTCCTTTCCTTTCTCTTTTTTCTTCCTTTTTGGCTAATTTCATGTGAGCTTGAAATAAAACACCAACAAAAAAAACAACATTATACCAATGGTGGGATTTAAATTGTTTTGGCCTGCTTGTGGCTGGCTTTATTTGGGACAATTCTGAGGCTAGGTAAAGGGAACTGCTGGAAAACGTGTGTGTGTGTGTGTGTGTGTGTGTGAGGCAGTACAGTGACTTTGTAACTTCGAATAATCACTTCCTTCTACCAGGTGCTCTGTGTCTTCTGATCTGAGGGCTACAGTCACCACTTTGACCAATTTTAGAGCCCATAAAGATGAATTCCTTTACTGTTTTGCTGGTCTCATTGTCAATCTTCACTCTGGCCTGTGTGTTTTCTGCAGCAGTCATATAATTTTCTTGATATTACAGTGCAGACCAAATGTTTCACTTTCATCTGTGACTGACAGGATTCCAGATCCCCCTTGCTTTTCTTGAGTAATATTGTATTATCTGCATATCGGAGGTTGTTGATCTCCCTACCACCAATTTTAACCCCAATGGTTGATTCCTCCAAGCATGTATTTCTCATAATTTTTTCTGTGTATATGTTAAATAGTATAGGGGACAGGATGCAACCTTGCCAAGTGCCTTTGTTCAATTCTGAAACAAAACAGTCAGTCTAAATTGGACAAGGGAATTCAAGGCGGACTGGACTTGCAGAATTTGTGGGCATGAACAGAATAGAATAGAATAGAATAGAATAGAATAGAATAGAATAGAATAGAATAGAATAGAATAGAATAGAATTCTTTATTGGCCAAGTGTGGTTGGGCACACAAGGAATTTGTCTTGGTGCAAATGCTCTCAGTGTACATAAAAGAAAAGATACATTTGTCAAGAGTCAAGAATCATAAGATACAACACTTAATGATAGTTATAGGATACAATAAGCAACCAAATCATACTAGGAAACAGTCAATATAAATCGTAAGGATACAAGCAACAAGGTTATAGTCATACAGTCACAAGTGGGAAGGGATGGGTGATAAGGAGTGATGAGAAGATTAATAGTAATAGTAGTGCAGACTTTATATATAGTCGGACAGTGTTGTGGGGATTATTTGTTTAGCAGAGTGATGGCTTTCGGGGGAAAACTGTCCTTGTGTCTAGTTGTTCTGGTGTGCAGTGCTCTATAGCGTCGTTTTGAGGGGAGGAGTTGAAACAGTTTATGTCTAGGCTGTAAATATTTTCACAGCCCTCTTTTTGACTCGTGCAGTATACAGGTCCTCCATGGAAGGGAGATTGGTAGTAATTGTCTTTTCTGCAGTCCTAATTATCCTCTGAAGTCTGTGTCTGTCCTGTTGGGTTGCAGAACCAAACCAGGCAGTGATAGAGGCCTCAGGCAGAACTAAGTTACTGTCTCTCCTTGAAATAGACCCCTCCAGACCCAATGCTAGTAATTTGTTCTTATATTGTCTAGGGGATGGCTCTTCATACATCACTTCTCAGATTTCCAATTTTTTTTAAGAGCTGTAACCATCAGAGGAGAACACTGTAATTCCCCTCAGTCAAAGTTTCTGGTGACCAATTGTTCATGATTTTATTTTTCCTGTGTTCTTCTTTTATTATACTTGTATTTTGGTCTGTGACTGCAAGAAATTAAATAAATAAAATAAAAATAACAGTTATAGAGGTGCAGATGACAGAATCAATAATTCTAGGCTAAGTCCTGTCTTGACTCCACCCTCCCAAACTCTGCCTGTTCTTCTTATCCTAGAAGGGAATTTCTAGAGCAGGAAATAGAGAGTCCTCACTTTTCTCATTCAGGCCCAACTTGGACCTTTGTACACCTCCCCCATTAAAGCAATCCATCAACATCTATTTTGCACAAGCAAGGATCTGACTGACAACATTTATATCCGTTGCCACTAGAACTCCGCAAGGAAGTTTCTCAAGGCATTTTGTAAAACCCGTGAGACTTTTGTGCATTAGTCTGTTGGTCTCCACCTTGTTGGTCCTGTGATTTTAGAATTAATCAGGGAGGTTGATTGCAGCAGCTAAAAATACTTCTAACATTTTTTTTTGCATTGCTGTTTCAATTCTCATGACTCCTTGGTTGAAACAATCAACGACCTGTCACGTTTCTTTCAATTGACATTATGCAGTGTGTGTGTGCAGTGTGTTGCAGGTAGAAAGTTATACTTGACTAAAGACATACTGTAGCTTTTTAAATCTAAGGTGATTTATCTTTGATACCTTACTATGATGTAGATTAAATTAAGAGGAAAATACATAATGAATGCTAACTTTTAATATGTGCATTATGAGTATTTTAAGATATTTTATAGATGTGAGGTTATTTCTTTAAACTCAGAGAGAGATTATTGCGTTCTTAATATAACTGTATTAATAGAAAGTTGGAGGTCACTCTGGGTATACGGATAGTTACTACCAACTTGCCTTCAATCGAGGACCTGTATACTGCATGAGTCAAAAAGAGGGCTATGAAAATATTTACAGACCCCTCACATCCTGGACATAAACTGTTTCAACTCCTTCCCTCAAAATGACGCTATAGAGCACTGCACACCAGAACAACTAGACACAAGAACAATTTTTCCCAAAAGCCATCACTCTGCTAAACAAATAATTCCCTCAACACTGTCCAACTATTTACAAAGTCTGCACTACTATTATTCTTAATCTTCTCATCACTCCTTATCACCCATCTCCTCCCACTTATGACTGTATGACTGTGTGATGACCCAGGATGGGATACAAAACAAACACAGTCAATGAAAACAGGTGAAGCCCCTTTTATTCCTTCACTTTGCTTCCAAGCTTCGAGTATCTTTGATGGAAGACAAAAAAACCTCCCACACAGTTACATGAAGAAGGAAAAAAGCAACACAAACCAGGCAAGATAAGGGCTGGAGGATGTCCACAGATAACACACACTGGGAAGGACGCCATACTCAGAGAGGAACTATAAACTAGAGATATTTCCATGCTTTGTTTCCAGCGTTTGCCAGTATGCAGGTCCAAACTCTTATTCAGTTGTCACACCTGCAGCCCATGAAGAGGATCAAGGCCCTCTCTTCCCCAGTAGACCATGTCTCTCCCTTATCCTCTCCTCCCTGCGTGCCCTAGGATGGAGAGGGGATGGGCCTGGGTCCTCCTCTGACTGCCCAGCTGGCTTCTGCCCTTCCCCAGCCTCCTCCATAACCTCCGGAGCCACACTTCCACTCCCTGTCGGCTGTTCCTCCTCTCCCTCAGAGTCAGTCTCCACCAGGGGCATGACAGACTGTAACTTTGTTGCTTGTATCTTTACGATTTATATTGACTGTTTCCTAGTATGATTTGATTGCTTATTGTACCCTATGACTATCATTAAGTGTTGTACCTGATGATTCTTGACTCTTGACGAATGGATCTTTTCTTTTATGTACACTGAGAGCATTTGCACCAAGACAAATTCTTTGTGTGTCCAATCACACTTGGCCAATAAAGAATCCTATCTATTCTAACTATTCTAGTTCTCAATTTAGTAACCATTTACTAATATTTTAGGTATATGGGTAGCCATTCATTTAGTGACCATTCAAAGTTACAACGGCACTGAAAAAAGTGAGTTGTTGCAGGGTCCCAGGTCCTGTAATCACTTTGCAAACTTATGACAAGCAAAATCAATGGGGAAGCCAAATTTACATTTCAACTCTGTTACTAACTTAACAACGGCAGTGATTTACTTAACAGCTGTAGCAAGAAAGGTCGTAAAATGAGGCAATACTCACTTAATAACTGTCTTACTTAAACACCAAAAAATTGGGTTCAGTTAGGTTATAAATCAAAGATTACCTTGAGAGATATTGTTTTGCTTGTTTGCTTGTATCCCACCTTATTATGTACTGCGGTTTATTATTTTTAGAAATAAATCAAGGCACCAACCTTTCTATCACACTGTGGTCCTTCTAATTTCCTCACAACAACAACAACACATGAGGTGGGTTAGGCTGAGAGAGACTGACTGGCCCAAGGTCACCCAGCTGGCTTTCATGGATAAGGCAGGACTAGAACTCAGACTGAGAGTCACCCAGCTGGCTTTCATGGATAAGGTGGGACTAGAACTCACCTTCTCCTGATGATTGGCCCAAAGTCACCCAAAGTCACCTTTTATGGCTAAGGTAGGATTAGAATTCAGATCTCCTGCTTTCTAGCCTGTTGCCTTAACCATTAGACCAGACTGGCTCTCTTTTAATTGAAATATTTTTTTAAAAAAATCCAATGCTTTCCAGCTTTTCTGCAAAGACCTCCACTTTTTCAAACATCAATTTTACATTTTAATGGCTATCCAAGTTCCACTGTTTTTTCATTGGTCTCCATTCACATCCTGCCAAACTCTTACATATTAGCTCGTTATGGCTATTTTCCATATGTTGCCAAGATCAATTTTTTGCATTTAAAGGAAAGCTCTGTCTTGTTTTTTTGGGCTTGTTCTAGACTACAGGTAGTCCTCCACTTACAACAGTTCATTCAGTGGCCGTTCCATGTTACAACAGCACTGAAAGAAATGGACTCGTGATTGTTTTTTTCCACACTTACAACCGTTGCAACATTCCCTTGATTGTGTGTTTGAAATTTGGCAACTGGATCCTATTTATGATGGTCGCAGTGTCCCAGGATCCTGTGATCCCCTTTTGCAAACTTCTGATGAGCAAAGTCAATGGGGAAGCCAGATTCATTTAACAACCGTGTGACTAACTTAATATGTCAACTCATAAAATATTTCTATGGTCTTTTTAGAGTTGCCAGCAGAAAGGGAGGGGGGAGCAGTGCAGCAGCTTGCAAACCGAAAGTGCATTCCATAAATATTTTCAAAGATAATAACTAGGTGACTGAAGTTTCCGCTGGGCAAAATTCTAACTGGAGAGCACGATTGATGACTCTTGGCTATGGATGTGTCCCATTGGAGAATATGAATTACGATACACCCAGGGGGTGTGATGACCCGGAGTGTAACACAAACGTAACAAAATCCAAAACATAAATAAATGTCCTTTAATGCCTCCAACTTGGCCCCACTGTTCAATAATTCTCAGTTGGAGATAAAACTTATTCAAAAATAGTCTTTAAAAGAAAGCAATACAGTCCGGACTTAATGAGCAGATGGAGGTGAAATAAAAAACCCAAAACAAACTATGATGAAGAAAATTTCACAATGGACCAGGATAGGTAATTACCAACTTCAAGGAGATAACAAGGCACAGTCTGTTGGAAGGATGCCAACCAAGATAACTTCAGCCCAAAATAAAACACACTTTGCTTCTGGCAACGCTGTGTTTTAACCATCTCTTTTATATACTATTCTCCCCAGCTGCTACCAATGAGGGGGATCATGGCCGCTTCCTCTCTCATAAGCCAAGTTGTTGCCTTTTCCATTCCTCCCTGCATGTCCTAGGATGAAGAGGGGATGGTTCTTCCTCTGACTGCCCAGCCTCCTCCACAACCTCCGGAGCCACACCTCCACTCCCTGTCGGCTCTTCTTCCTCTCCCTCAGAGTCCGACTCTAATAAGAGTATGACACATGGTGGGGGGAAACCAGGGTCAAGGGTGACAATGAATGATGTGTCTCAGAGTCAGCTACACCCAGGCAGTGCTGGCATGTTTACTCCTAATAAATCTTCTTTAAGTTTTGGAAGTTCGGCTCGAGACTTATGATTTAAATTGGGGTAACTGCCAGAGCCCTGACAGAACAATTGTAGTAATTCACTTAACAATTCTGGCAGGAAAGGTCATAAAATGGGACAAAACTCACTTGACAACAGAAATTTTAGGCTCAATTATGTTCTTAAGTCGAGGCCTACCTGTATTTCCCACCACTTCCCTGTTTAAAATTCAGATTTAATTTGGAGTTGGAATCACTGCTACGTCTTTCCATTCACCCCATAAAGAACATAGTGCAGAAGCTGTTTCTTAAATTCCATTATTCCCCCTTTTAAACTTATTTAAAACAAAGATGCGATTTCAAAAGCTATAATATCAATCAGCGGACTCAGAAAATTACCAGAGTTGTACAATTAATGCTCAGCATGACATGAATAAAAGATTGACTATTAGCAGTCAAAGTACACAGAGTTATTTTTATGGTATGAAAGAGAATTTAAATCTTCATGCTGAACACTCAACTCTCTACAGTAATGTTATTTGTAAATGCTATTTAAAAAGAAGAAGAAAATTAAGTAAAGAAAAAAAATGTGGTAGATGAGTATTTGAGTTCTGACTTTTTTTGTACTCCAACTGGTTTACAATTTTTATAAACATAAACATTAGAACCAGAGGTGGTATTCAGCAGGTTCTGTGCAGTTCTGGAGAACTGGTAGTGGAAATTTTGAGTAGTTCGGGGAACCAGCAAATACACAATCATTTAGCATGTTCATAACTGTAAGAATAGCAATAGCACTTAGACCATAGGTCGGCAACCTTAAACACTCAAATAGCTACAAAGATCTTAACCGGAAGCCCCCCATTCAATTTTGGAGCCGACCGGAAGTCTGGTTCCCTCACCATAGAGTCTCTTCCTAGCATAGCGTCCTTTTTCCTCTACCTGTCCTAACCAAAAGCCCGATCAACTGTGGAGCCAACTGGCGACAGGGAGACACAGCAGAGGAATGAAAGAGCCACATGTGGCTCCAGAGCCCCAGGTTGCTGACCCTTGACTTAGACTTATATACCACTTCACAGTGCTTTTACAGCCCTCTCTAAGCAGTTTACAGAGTCAGCCTCTTACCCCCAACCATCTGGGGCCTCATTTGACTGACCTCGGAAGGATGGAAGGCTGAGTCCAACCTTGAGCCGGTGGGACTTGAACTGCCCAACTGCTGACAATCAGCTGTCAGCAGAAGTAGCCTGCAGTACTGCACTCTAAACACTGTGCCACCACAACATTGGAACAATCTTGAACAAAGCAGGAACAATCTCTACCACAAAATAAAATGCAACTCTAAATGAAAAATTTGCAGGGTGTATTGAAAACAACAAAGTCCATTTGAGTGGGCCTTGTTCCGTGTTCCAATCATTCAGGGATACAGGTAGTCCTTGATATACGACCACAATTAAGCCCCAAATTTGCACTGCTAAGCAAGACAGTTGTTAAGTGAATTTTGTCCCATATTGCAACCTTTCTTGCTACCGTTGTTAAGCAAATCACTGCAGTTCTTTAAGTTAGTAACCTAGTTGTTAAGTGAATCTGGCTTCCCCATTGACTTTGCTCATCAGAACTCGGAAGGATCCTGTGACCCAGGGACACTGCAACTGTCATAAATACGAGCCAGTTGCCAAGCATCTGAATTTTGATCATGTGATCGGGAGGGGGGGTCGCTGCAATGATCATAAGCATGAAAAATGGTCATAAGTCACTTATAAATTGCTTCAGCCCCGTTGTAACTTTGAATGGCCACTAAATGAATGGTTGTAAGTCAAGGACCGTGGGAAACACCCTGGTGAAAGCAGCACAGACTTTTCAACAGCGTGATTGCACGAGAACCCCTTCATCAATATTTCCTACAATGTAACTCCTGTGGTGACTCTTCGCTTCCTCCATCATCTTCTTTTAATGACACCATAATCCCTTGCGGGGTGGAATCTGAGCAACTGAATGTAGCTGAGTATTTACTGGCCCGATGCCTTTCCCGTTGCCGATGTGGAGTTATATTCAGCAGATATATTCTTATTGTGCCAGAGAGAGAAATATCTACCTCTATCTAGGATCGAACTCATGACCTCCTGATTGTGAGGCAAGAGCGCCACCTCTATACCGCCGCAACACTTCTCTGCCTCCTCCATCCCACTCCGAAATTGCAGATGGAACACGGAGATCATCGGACAAACAACGCAACACCCAAACACCTGCAGCGCTAGCCATGGACAGATTTGGTGTATGCATCACAGCTACCCTGGAAAAAGATGTGTAGTTTTATTAGATTACATTGCTTTGATTTACTGAAAGCTGTTACTCCCTTGAGAGACACGAGTGATGGATTAGAGAGTGTAGTATGAATATTATAGCGCACTAAACAGAAAAAATGAACTCTACTGAAAGAGCAGCAAGGCAAGTCCATGCTTTCTAACAGCAAAGCAGTCCTCTGATCTCGAACAGAGCGACGGGTCTTGATGACCAATTTGGGCTGCTCTTCTTCCATTGCTGCTGCCCTACATTTTTGTTTTGCTTCATTATTCATGGGTTCATCCGTGGCACATTTCATTTAGCAGGGCGTGCAGTTCCAAAAGGAGGTAGGAATGGCTGCAAATAATATGGACTGCCTTGAGTTGCAAAAATCTTAGTTTCTAAGGTAGAAGTACATGTTAGAAGTCCAGTAGCTGAATCAAATGAGGAAGAGGTGTGGGAATCAGGGTTGGTATCAAGGCAACCTGAGAGCTCCAAGGGTCAAGAGGGAATAGAGCTGGCAGAGAGAACAGAGGTGGAGGCTGGGCCTTCCGTCAGCCCTCAGATGGAGAGTCAACAGCCCCCAGGTCTGGAGGTGGCTGATGAGGAAGAGGAGGAACAGCTGGGTCCAGTGCCTGACATGCGGATGCACAGAAGGTAGAGGAGAGGAGAGCAGTGGAACTCTATGGGCTGGTCCTTGAGATGGAAGAGCTACTGCTGCTAGCGAAGCCCCACCCTAGCTCTGGGGATAAAAGGCAGGAAGTGGAGATGAATAGATGTGGCAGACAATTATTCATCTCCTTGACGGACAGACTTGCTAGCCTGTGTTGAGAGAGAAAATTTTTGCCAGAGCTGCTGACGCTCCCAATAATGGAATCATTGATTTAACTTCAGAGTGCTTGTTGTGTTTGGGTAGCTGGGTCAGAACACCTGGCTCAAAAACAGTAACTGTGAAAGGGACTTTGGAATCCTAGTGGACGATCACTTAAAACAGGGGCCGGCAGCGTGCGGCAGCAGCCAAAAAAGCTAATACAATCCTTGGTTGTATAAAGAGAAGCATAGAATCAAAATCAAGTGAAGTGTTAATACCACTTTATAAAGTAAGGCCACACCTGGAATATTGCACCCAGTTTTGATCCACTGGGCCAATTCTTCAGCGCCAGAGGTGAGAAGTGAAACATCTTCCAAGAAAAAAACAAAAACAGAAAGTCCAGTTGCCTCTTGAAAAGGCACTTTTGATCCGATTCCTCTTTGCTAGTCTGTTCATCCACACCTGTTAATTTTTCATATAAGTTGTTCTGTCTCCCCTTCCCTTCCCCAGAAGGTAAGGAACTTGGCAGCAACACTAGCACAGAGAGTCACGCTGGCCTGTCTCCAAAATCCAAGTTATCCCTCCCGATAAGAGTGTTGGCAGTCACCCAGGCTCTCACTGCCAAATTTGGAGCTGACAAGAAGTGAATTACTCACAGAAGGAATGATTTATTCCCAAAGTCCAGAAACCAAAGCAAGCACCACAACACAGACGGAATTCTCGGCTTATTCCACACTTTGTCACGTACAGAGTTTGCAACGTAGGCACACCCACTTTTATACCTGGTGGGGTGTGGTCCAGCTCAATCTCTGGCCCTCCCATGCCTCCTACATTGCTGCTGACGTTTCTCCCTCCGACGTTGCCTGGGATCAAGCCAGGAATCCTCTCCTCACTCCCCAGCCGGCCGCCGATATGCCTCTCAGGCTGTTCCTCTTGGCTTTCCAAGAAACCTGAGGCATTGCTAGGGAGGAAGGTCCTGGGGAGGAAGGCATTGTCAGGGAGGAAGGTCCTGGAGAGGAAGGTCCTGGGGAGGGAGGCATTGCCAGGGAGGAAGGTCCTGGAGAGAAAGGCATTGCCTGTTCCTCCTCTTCATCATCCAGGTCCTCTTCCTCTGTCAACACAGGCTCAGGAGGCGGGGCCACAACATAAGTCTTGTGCTTTCTCCAATGAATCAACTCTAATTTTCCTTTCCCCCCACGTGACCAGCATTCCTTCCGGGACCAACCATCTAAATGTACCACCTTTTCGGTTCAACAGAGTTGCTAATTTTTATAATCTTTTCTCACTTCTCTGACCCTTCTAGGGATTTGCTTCAAAACAATAATTTCCTTATCCTTATATTTGATTATTTCATCCCTCGTTATTTTGTAAATAATGTCCTGTACCTTGCGTCTTACAAAACGGACATGCAGCTCTCTAGGGCATTTATGTCTTCTAGCGTAGCTGGTGCTCACTCTGTAAACCTCGTCCAATTCTTTCAGGATCTCCTCTTTATCTCTCTGTAAAACTTCTGCCAAGATTTCTGACATTACTGGGTCCATGTCCTCCTCTCTAGTCTCTACTATATTCTGAAATCTCAGATATAACGCTGCCTACTTTCTGGGCAGAAACAGGTAGATGAGAAATGTGCAGAGAAGAGCAACGAAGATGATAAGGGATCTGCAGCAGTGGTGGGACTCAAAAATTTTGACTACCGGTTCTGTGGGCATGGCTTGGTGGGCGTGGCTTGGCTTGGTGGGCGTGGCCTGGTGGGCATGGCAGGGGAAAGATACTACTAGACAAGCCAAAATACTATAAAACTGAATTAAATTCGATTTTAATTCGGTTTTATAGCTGTATTTTGGCTTGTCTAGTTTAATTTCTTTTTAAATAATTTATTGTTCCGTGTTTTTATCTGTGAGCCGCCCCAAATCCTTTCCGGAGAGTGGCGGCATACAAGTCAAAATAAATAAATAAATAATAAATAAATAAAATCCCCATTCCCTCCCCACCCCACTAACCTGCTTTCCAGCTCCGTTCTCCCATGCAGGGCAACAAAAGAAGACCCAGTCAATCAGCTGGGACTCAGGAGGCAGAGAATAGATGGGGGCGGGGCCAGTCAGAGGTGGTATTGGCCGGTTCTCCAAACTACTCAAAACTTCCACTACCGGTTCTCCAGAACTGGTCAGAACCTGCTGAATACCACCTCTGACCTGGAGAGACTAATTCGAATGTTGAAGAGTTGAGGAAACTAGATATGTCAAGTCTATCAAAGTGAAGGATTAGAGAGGACATGATGTCAGCATTGACGCATGATACTTGTGGGGGCTATCACAGAGAAGGGGGGATTAAAGCATTGGAGGGCAGGATAAGAAGTAACAAGTGGAAGATCATGAAAGACAGACCCAACCTAGAAGTAAGGGCAAAATTTCTGACAGGGTGGACAATTAATCAATGGAATAGCTTGCCTCTCAAATTTGTTGGGTGTTCCATGGCTGGGGACTTTCAAAAATAGACTGCACAACCGCTGGACCAGGCTGGTATAAGGTCTCCTGCCTTGGCCACAGGGTTGGACTAGAAGACCTCCATGGTCCCATCCAGCCTTATGATTCTATGATATGATTGAGTGTGTTTTTCAAACATAGCTTGTGTTCCTGCAGTTGAAATTGTCAGTTTTATGGATTGCTAGGAAAACTGCACAGCTAGGAACTACATGCAGCTCCATCCCCTCCACTCCTGAGCCCTTAATTGTATTTTATTGATATTATTGATTTAATTGCATTTTGTTTCTTGTTTCCTTGGTTCTCTGGGTACAGCTTAATACGTTTTTCACTGGGAGTTGTTTAAATGTTGTTTTGCATTCTGGTGTTATTGCCGTTCAGTTCAAGGACTAAAAAAATAAAGAAGAAGAACTGCAATCATTCTTCGGGTTTTTCTATTTATTTAATCAGATTTATATCCTGTTGCAATTATGAATGGACTCTTGGCAGTTCGTAATAACAAAACACATAAGAATAAATACACCCGCAGACATATTAAAAGCGCTGGAATACAATATGGTATCGTGCCCCAAGTATTTATTACCTGGGTTTTTTTGTGGGGAAAGATGAAACATAGTTTTCCAATTACATAAAGAAGTCACAGGGAATTTCCTGTTTCCTTCCTCCTTTCTTAGAGTAACCCAATCACTAGCTATAAATGGAGATAATATCTTTGAAATGAAGGTTACCCCTCATCTCCCCCAAAAGATTAAGAGGACATCGTTTTAATAACGATTCCTTGACTTCGGACCGTTCTCTAACAGAGACCCAAAACCCTAACATAGCAAAAAAAATTTAGATTGGAGTCTCACTTCTGCCAGCTTAAATCAACATGGCTAGGAGAATGGTCACCAAATTACCAACTTTTCAAGCGATATAGTTCAATCTTAATTAAATCCTTGATGAAATGCCCTCAGTAAAATGAACTCAATTTAAGCACTGGGATAATTTAAGTCCATCTACAAAGGACTACTTTGGTGAGGCCAGACATAAATTTTTTATTTGATTTTCTAATATAAATTTAATTAGATAAGAAGATGAGAAAGGTTCTATCCTCTCACACATTTCCTCTCCTTTTTATGGAGAGTTAAATTTATCGATGTTTCCCCCCCTCCTTTAATCTGGCCATAAAGTGGCCCAGATCTGTAGGCTGTAAGCTGTAAATATACTGTCTTATGTCTAACTACATTACACCATCTAATTCGGCTATATTACTTTTATCCTTCCCATCTGTTCCACTATCTTCTCTTATTGGTATCATTGTTATGATGATTATTATTACTTTGATATTGTGATTATTATTACATTGTTATTATGTTATTGTTATGTTGCATGTACACTGAGAACATATGCACCAGAAGTAAATTCCTTGTCTCACTGTCACACTTGGCCAATAAACTATTTTATTCTATTCTAATCTGTTCTGTTGTGTTCCACTCCATTCAATTCCATTCCATTCTTTCCTGTTGTTCCTGTTCTGTTCTGTTCTGTTCCATTCTGTTCCACTCCATTCTTTCCTGTTGTTCCATTTTCTATTGTATTCTGTTATGTTCTGTTTCTGTTCCATTCTGTTCTGTTCTATTCTGTTCCATTCCATTCCATTCCATTTCATTCTTTCCTATTGTTCTGTTATTCTATTCTATTCTATTCTTGTTTCTACCCTATTCTATTCTTGTTTCTATTCTATTCTATTCCCTATTCTAGTTTCTGTTTCTATTCCTATTCTATTCTATTCTATTCTATTCTATTCTATTCTATTCTATTCTATTCTATTGGCTTGAGGATGTCAAATCAATTGGCTTCTTATACACGCACAAACCTAACACCCAGACAAACAGATAGACATGCTTGAAACCAGGGATGGGATTTAAAATTTTAACAACCGGTTCTGTGGGCGTGGCTTAGGTGGTGGGTGTGGCTTGGTGGTCATGTGACCAGGTGGACATGGGTTGGTGGTCATATTATTGGTTGGGTGTGGCCAACTCAATATCACTCACATCGAGGCACGCATCTCCTTGCCTGGCCTCTCGTGACTGTGGGGATGCTGCAACACTCATAAGTGTGAAAAATGGTCATAAGTCACTTTTTTCAGTGCCATTGTAACTTTGAATGGTCACTCCACACAAGCAAAGTACCAGCAAAGGAAGGAAAAAAAACTCAAGAGAAGTTCCTGAGACAGGAAGTCTAGTCCTGCCAAGAATGCAATAAGGGTTAATGGAGAGGCAGTTTCTGTAAGCAACACCAGAATGTTTCCTTCCTGCCTTCCTTACAGGATTAGGCCAGTAATTTCTTCTAACAACCTGTTCTCCGAACTGCTTAGAATGTTAACAACCGGTTCTAGCGAATAGTGCGAACTGGTGGAAACCCACCCCTGCTTGAAACATGATTCTGGCTGAGCAAATAAGCACATCCTTTCTTCTCCTGTTAAATGACCAGGAAGCACAATAATTGCAAAATCTGTTTTTTTTTAAATCTGGAATTCTGAGTTGGAAGGGACCTTGAAGGTCTTGTAGTCCAACCCCCTGCTCAAGCAGGAGACTCAACACCATCCCAGAAAAACGGCTGCCCAGTCTCTTCTCGAAAACCTCCAGAAACAAAGTCTAACTTCTCTTCTTCAACCCATTCAGTTGTTGTACCTGATGATTCTTGACTCTTGACGAATGTATCTTTTCTTTTATGTACACTGAGAGCATTTGCACCAAGACAAATTCCTTGTGTGTCCAACCATACTTGGCCAATAAAAGAATTCTATTCTATTATTATTCATTTCAAAAGACAACTGGACTTGGTTTCTTTTTCCTTGAAGACATTTCGCTTCTCATCCAAGAAGCTTCTTTGGTTCTGAATTGAACTGAACTGAAGAGATGAACTGAAGAAGCTTCTTGGATGAGAAGCGAAACCTCTTCAAGGGAAAAATAAAACAAAGCCCAGTTGCCTTTTGAAAAAGCACCTTTGGGACAATCATGACCTGGAGAATGGAGAATCTCTCCATAGACATCCAGCAACCGTTCTTCCTATGTTTTAGCCTCTCCAGTCCCCTAATCTTCTTTGTTGCTCTTCTCGGTACTCTTTCCAGAATAACAGAGTGTAGGAAACCCTACACCATTTCGGACAAATGGTTGTCCAATCTCTTCTTAAAACCTTCCAGTGTTGGAGCTGTCATGCCCCTGTTGGACTCTGGCTCCGAGGGAGAGGAGGAACAGCTGACAGGGAGTAGGAGTGTGGCTCCGGTGGTTGTGGAGGAAACTGGGGAAGGGCACAGGCCAGATGGGCATTCAGAGAAAGACCCAGGCCCATCCCCTCTTCATCCTAGGGCACACAGGGAGGAACGGATAAGGGAGAAACGTGAGTGGCGTGGTCTACGAGGGAGGAATGGGCCCTGATCCCCTTCATGGGCTGCAGCTGGGAGGACTGGTTAAAAGGACAAACTGTGCATGGCAAAGTTGCTGGAAGTGAAGCGTGCATTATTCTTGTCAGAGCTTATCTGTGTTTTGGCTTCCTCCCAACTGTGGCTGCTGCCTTATCTGGTAGAAGTCTGCAATTAATCATCCTGGCCTGCCGTAGTAACTTCTTCCGTGTGGTTTGTGTTGGGTTTTTTTAAATTTTGAATTAACTTTACTTTGGGTGCAGACTGCATTTACTCCCTCTGTAAACTGTTTTCTTTAAGAGTTTTATATCCTGCCAAGGATAATTGGACATTGGGGCCAAGTTGGATGCATTAAAGGGAATTTCTTCTATTTTTGTGACTTAGTTATTTTTGTGTCATGCCCCGGGTTATCCCAGGAGTATTCATAACTTCTGGAAGCAAGGTGTTTCACTGACTAATTGTTCTAACTATAAGGAAATTTCTTCTTAATTTTAGGTTGCTCCTCTCCTTGATTAGTTTCCATCCATTGCTTCTTGTCCTGCCCTCATTTGACACAAATGAGACTCTTAACATCTTTTCTTATCTCAGGGCAATCAATTTATTGTTGTATTCTATTTTAGTTGTGAGCCGCCCCGAGTCCCTTGGGAGAGGGGGTGGCATATAAGTCAAATAAATAAATAAATAAATAAATAAATAAATAAGTCAATGCAATTCTGGCTGTATACCATCTATACCCTCCCGTCCATCATCAGCATCATCCTCTTTTAATAACCCCATAATCGCTTGCGGGGTGGAGTCTAGGCAACTGAATGGGCCAGTGTTTACTGGCCAGATGCCCTTCCTGTCACCATGGCAGAGTTACATTCAGCAGATATAATCTCAACATGCCCAGAGAGAGAAATGTCTGCCTCTACTAGAATTGAACTCACAGCCTCCTGATTGTGAGGCAAAAGCGCCACCTCTAGGCCACCTCACCGCTCCACACTCTCAATGAACAACACACTGATTTATTCTCACCTGAATTTGTTCCTGTCTCAAAGTTTCTACTAGAAAGGATGAAGCAAGTTATGTCACTTCCTCTTTTCGTGCCCTTGCTTATTCTTGAGGTATATTTTATTAGAGAGAGAGATTTGATGTAGCTGATGCCCTCGAATTCCCAGCCTGGTTTGTCTTTGGTAAATATCTGTGGGGAGGAGAAGGAAAAAAAAGCCAGCTGTCCTAAAACTAATCAAGCTGTCAGCTTCCAAAGTCAGACCGAGGCACAGAGGTTAAGCCAAAATGAGACCCAACGTGAAGGATTTCCTTGTCTGAAGAGGCATCTGCCACCCAAGACGGACTCTCGAGTCAAACAGGCGCTTTTGGTTGTGCTGTTGATTTATGCCAGCCGTCAACCATCCAGCACACATCTGTCACCCAGACAATGCGATATAAAAGAGAATTTAATTGCTTTTTGGATTTATAAATAAAAATGAACATTTTGGGAACGAAGGAATGACACAATGGCTGCTCATTGGTACGCTCCGTTAGCAAGCGTAAGGAAGACAACTGGGCCTAAACTATTGTGAGTTGTTATTATTATTCTTTCTTTTTTTCTCCTTCCACTTCTCTCTTTAATAGGGGGGCACCGTGGGGAATATTTTAATAACAAATGGTGACTCTCACGTTTCCAAGCCGAAGAGAAGATGCATTTGGGGGCATGAAACAAAAACAAAACAGTGGATTGATGTTTCAGGCAAATGTCTTCAATCAGTTGCCATTGTTTGCTAATGGAGAAAGGGATCTTCAAGGGAAGGTCTTGTGAAAGTCATGCACTGAAGAAACCAGCATCTATCTATTTACAGTATCTATCTATCTGCCTGCCTGCCTGCCTATCTATCTATCTATCTATCTATCTATCTATCTATCTATCTATCTATCTATCTATCTATCTCTATCTCTATCATCTAGAGCTAGATATAGCTATCTCTTTATCTATCTACTGTATCTATCATTTATCTGTTCTCTATCTTTCTATCTCTGATGATAGACAGACAGATAGATAGGTAGATGATAGAGAGAGAGAGATAGATAGATAGATAGATGATAGATAGATAGATAGATAGATCTATTTATCTGTCTAATTTTATCTACCTATCTCTGTATCTTCCTATCTATTTATCTATCTATCTCTATCTCTGTATCTTCCTATCTATTTATCTATCTCTATCTATCTATCTACATGCCTATCTATCTATCTGTCTATCTATCTATCTCTATATATGTATACATAGCCACATAGATAGAGGGGGGAGGGACAGAGAAAGAGAGAGAGAGATCTAGTTATTCTCTATCTACTGTATCTATCTAGATGATGATGATGATGATGATTAGATGATGATGATGATTGATAGATCTATGTATCTGTCTATTGTCTATAACTATATCTATGTGTCTCTGTATCTCCCTATATCTATCTATCTATCTATCCATCTATCTGTCTTGGAAATTGGAGTTCTTCTAATCCAACCCCCTCCTGAAGCAGGAGACTCTATGCTATTTCAGAGAAGTAGTTGTCCAATCTCTTCTTAAAAACTTGCAGTGTTGAAGCGCTTACAACTTTCAGAGGCAACTCATTCCGTTGAATAATTGTTCTCTTTTGTTCTAGGTTAGTTCTCTCCTTGTTGAGTTTCCATCTGTTGCTTCTTGACCTGCCTTCAGGTGCTTTGGAGAATAAGTTGACCCCTTCGTCTTTGGATTGACCTCCTCTTCTACCATCTAAAGCCACCAGAAGTCACCAAGATTGTCCCACTGATGATTGCTACTGCTTATATATCCACCCCAATCTGATTACCAAAGTTTTATTTAAATACATGATTTAATATTTATTTAAAGCCGGGGAACATATGCCATCTGGGCTGGTACAAGTGTTATAGTCACCACTCTGCTGGTTCCGTAATGAAAAAGTTCCTCTTTTTGTGTGGAAAATTGTGATTAATACAGGGCATCGGATGTGCTCTGATTCTAAAATTGGTGCAAAGTGGTTGAGTTTTCCATTGTTGGCCCTAATGAGCAATAATGATTTGATGCATGATTAACTGGGTTGATAGCCAGTGCTTAGCAAGACAGATATGCCCTGCCATTCAAATGGGACACTCATAAAAATTCTGCCATCTTCTATTTTAAAATGACAGATGAGAAAGATCACCTTTGTTTCCAGCTTTTGCAAACATCGGAATACTAGAATACCGCAAATGATTTTGGTCACCAAAATATGTTGAGACTTTGGAAAAAGTTCAGAGAAGAGCAACTAAGATGACTAAAGGCCTGTAGACCAAAACATATGAAGAATGGCTGCAGGATTTGGGCTTGACTAGTCTAAAGAAAAGAAGAATTAAGGGTGACATGATAGCAGAATTCCAGTATTTGAGGGGCTGCCACAAAGAAGAGGGGGTCAACTTATTTTCCAAAGCACCAGAGAGGGCAGGACAAGAAGCAATGGATGGAAACTCATCAAGGAGAGAAACAACCTGGAATTAAAGAGACACTTCCTAACAGGGAGGACAATTAACCAATGGAACAACTTGCCTCCAGAAGTTGTGGGTGACCCATCACTGGATGTTTTCAAGAAGAGAATAACTTATCTGAAATACAAATCCTTAGTAAAGCCACACCTGGATTACTGCATCCAGTTTTGGTCATCACATTACCAAAAAGGATGTTGGAAAAAGTGCAAAAGAACTAAGATGATTAAAGCCCTCAAGACTAAGACAGATGAACAACGGTTGCAAGATTTGGGTTTGGCTAGTCTAGAGAATAGAAGGACTGGGGGTGACATGATAGCAATATTCCAGTATTTGAGAGGCTTCTACAAAAGGAGGGGGTCAGCTTATTCTCCAAAGCACCAGAAGGAAGGCAAGAAACAATGGATGGAAACTAATCAAGAAGCAACCCAGAATTAAGGAGAATCTTCCTAACAGTGAGGACAATTAACCAGTGGAACAGCTTTGCCTCCGGAAGTTGTACGTGCTTCATCACTGGAGGCTTTTAAGAAGAAACTGGACAGTCACTTGTCTGAAATGGTATAGGGTCACCTTCTTGAGCAGTGGGCTGGACTAGAAGACCTCCAAGGTCCCTTCCAGCTCATTCATTCAAACATCTATCAATTTTCTCTCCCTCCATTCATTCTATTCAACAGAGAAAAAGGACAAGGCCGCAACCATTGCAGCTAAAAAGATAACTTGAAATTTGAGCTCATTTGGGCTCAAGTGATAGCAATGTTGAAAAAGAAAACTAATTTAGTCATTCTGTTTGTTTTGGAACGGGGTGGAGGTGTACAACCCAACCACCGGAAACTCCTGTTCCAGACTGGGAGGTAAAATGGAGTTATGTTTTAAAAAAAACCCACAGGATTATTTTCATATTTGAAAATTAAACAGATTTATTACCTAGTACAGGTAGTCCTCAACTTGCGACCACAATAGGGACCAGGCAACTTCCAATAGCAATAGCACTGAGACTTATATACCGCTTCACAGTGCTTTACAGCCCTCTTTAAGCAGTTTACAAGGATAGCCTATTGCAGCCAATAATCTGGATCCTCGTTTTACCGACCTCAGAAGGATGGAAGGCTGAGTCAACCTTGAGCCGGTCAGGATCGAATTCCTGGCAGTCGGCAGAGTCAGCCTGCAATGCTGCATTCTAATGACTGCACCACCATAGCTTCTTCCTGCCTTCCTTACTTACTTACTTACCTACCTACTCTTACTTACCTTACCCACTACCTACCCACCTACTTACTACCTACCTACCTCTTACCTACCTACCTACCTACCTACCTACTTACCTACCTACCTACCTACCTACCTACCTACTTACCTACCTACCTACCTACCTACTTACCTACCTAGCACCCACCTATTACTTACCTACCTACCCACTTACTTCTTTACCCTCCCACTACCTACTTACTTACCTACCCACCTACCCATTACCTACTACCTACCTACCTCCTCCTACTTACTTACCACCTACCTACCAACTTACCTACCTACCCTACCTACTACTTACCTACTTACCTACTTACCTACCTACAACTACTACCTACCCACCTACCCACTTACTTTAATTTACCCACCTACCCACCTACCTACTTACTACATTACCATACCTACCTACTTACGTACTTTAACCTACCTACCTACCATTTAAATTTACTTACCTACCTACCTACCGATTATTTACACCACTACCTACTTACCTTACTTACCTACCTACCCACTTATTACTTACCTACCACCTACCTACTTACTTACCTCCCTCACCGACCCACTACTCCTACCGACCTACTACTTCACCCACTTACCCCTACTTACCCACCCACCCACTTACTTACCTACCCATCTACCCACCTACTTACTTACTTACCTACTCCCCTACCTACTTACTTACTTACCTACCTACCTACCTACTTACTTACTACCTACCTACCTACCTACTTACCTACCTACCTACCTACTTACTTACTTACCTACCACCTACCTCTTCTATTTACCTACCCTACCTACCTACCACAAGTGTCCTTGTGTCTAGTTGTTCTGGTGTGCAGGGCTCTATAGCGTCGTTTTGAGGGAAGGAGTTGAAACAGTTTATGTCCGGATGTGAGGGGTCTGTAGATATTTTCACAGCCCTCTTTTTGACTCGTGCAGGATACAGGTCCTCAATGGAAGGCAGGTTGGTAGCCATTGTTTTTTCTGCAGTCAGGCAAGTGGCTGTCCAGTCTCTTCTTAAAAACCTCCAGCGATCAGATGACGGGGCTGTTTTGTTTGAGTTCCGTTCTCAAGGTTCAACTTCTTTCCAGGCTGAGCCGAATTCCCTTCCCGCCCTGGCCACACTTCCTTCCTGTTCCTTCCCATTTCTAGAATGTGACACGGGTTTTCCTCAGTCACCGATGAACTTCCACCCCAAGGAAGCCCAGCCTATCACTCTCGTAGGGAGCAACTCTTGCAGATGCTACCTTTGGCCCTAATTGAGGTGTCATTAAACTTTGAGGAGTAAAAAAATTATCCTGCTCTCCTGACAGCTGTCCCAGCAAGCAGTGGGCTGAGAAAGAACATCGTTAGGCCTAATTAAGGAAAGAGGCTGAAACATAAGAAGAACCTTTCTCTCCTCAAGATGAGGAGTCTTCTGCATGTACAAAAAAAATGATGATGACTCATAACTGACCTCATCGAAGCATCAGGGAGAGGCAGATGTTCCACTGACTGACGACAGGAATAAATGCCAACTTGTCATCCTACCCCAAGCGGTTGATCTGCCCCTCCTAACCCATTGCATGTTTGCCATCTTCTCAGATGTTTCTCCTTGCTCTCCCCCTTCCTTCGGTTGCTGAGACTCAACATTCAGGAGATAGCCTTACAGTCAAGACTTTCCTCCATGACTTTCCTGCATATTTGGAAGGACTTTGTGGAGTCCTTCTCTTGAGAGCAAAAACCAGGAGAAAACCAAGCCTTTCGTTTCCTTCAGTGGTCAGCTAGAACCATCAAGGTAGCCCACGAGTGAAAGGGAAGGTCATTGATTCTCTTCTGTTCATATGTTCTTCCAGGTCCCCCAAAAAAAGGTGATTTTTCAAGAGGCAACTGGAGTTTCTGGCTTTTCTTTTGAAGACATTTCACTTCTCATCCAAGAAGCTTCCTCAGCTTCTTGGAGAGAAGAAGAAGAGTGTCAACTCGTAAAGCATTCCTATGCCAGTTTTAGTGTTGCCATAAACAAAAGGAGGGGAGGAAATCTGAAGGGGCAGTGCAGCACTTTAAAACCAGAAGTGCATTCCAACAGTTATCTTACAAAAATTGGAGCTAAGCTACCGGATCTTCTTCCATGAAAATCCTTAGTTGGAGAACATGATTGATGACACCCAGCCCATGAATGTGCTTCATTGGAAAATCTGATTTATGACACACCCAGGGGGAGTGGGGAAACAGGGTCACAGGTAACTTCAAATTACGTATGCCAGAGTTGGCTTCATACAGGTTAATGCCGGACATGTTGCTCCTAATAAATCTTTTGGTTTCTTTTGAAGCTTGACTTGAGGCTCATGATTTAATTAGGGCAATTGCCAGAATCTTGACAAAGAAAACTGAAGAAGCTTCTTGGATGAGAAGCAAAATGTCTTCAAAAGAAAAAAACCAGAAAGTCCAGTTG
The DNA here is from genome assembly GCA_009733165.1 of Naja naja. Lineage (NCBI taxonomy): Eukaryota > Metazoa > Chordata > Lepidosauria > Squamata > Elapidae > Naja > Naja naja. The sequence continues at coordinate 55,671,357 of CM019152.1, read as the reverse complement.
CCTCTTGAAAAAGCACCTTTGGGACAACCATGACCTGAATGACTGAGCATCTCCATAGACATTTTCTCCCAAGTATTATTTGGAGAAGGTCCATATAGTCAAAGCTATAGTTTTCCCAGTAGTAATATATGGCTGTAAGAACCGAAGAATGGATGCCTTTGAATTGTGGTGTTGGAGAAGACTCTTGAGATTATCTTGGGCTACAAGGAGATCCAATCAGTCGATCCTAAAGGAAATCAACCCTGACTGTCCGTTGGAAGAACAGATCCTGAAGCTGAAGCTCAAATCCTTTGGCCACCTAAGGAGAAGAGAGGACTCCTTGGAGAAGACCCTAAGTCTGAAAAATGATCATGTCACTTTTTTCAATGCCATCGTAACTTTGAACAGTCACTTAGAGAATGGCTGTAAATTGAGGACTAGCTATAACCATTCATTGTTGGATTTTACAATCTCGACTATCAATAAAGGAGAATGTTTGTAGCTCAGGGGTCAACTCTGAAGCAAACGTGGCTGAAGCCATCTTGGGTTGCCTCATAGTTGCCACAAAACCTGACAGGGGGAAGTAGATAGCCCGGCTACAGTCAAAACAAAAAGTTTTCCTGTGGGAACCAAGGTCATTGTAATAGGTGGCTGTTTGCAGGAGGAAAGGAGCCGGCCATCCATTTTCACTGGACAATGTGACCGGTGACACCTGGGGGGAGGGGGGATTTTTACTCTTTTAATTAGGTGAAAACCATGGGAACTATTAGAGTTGGTTTTCATTGGCTGTGCCAATACGATGCATCCAATAAAATTGTTCTTTGAGGAATCTACCTGCCTCGGAGTTCTGCTTTCAATGGGTGCATTACTTGGAATGCTGTTGTGGCCTGCCAGCGGCCAGCAGAGCTGATACAGACTCAGACAGTGAGGAGGTTGGGGAAGAACATGGGCCAGTCCTAGAGTCTGGGGAAGGCTTTGACAAGTGCTCTGCATCAGAGGAAGAGATGGGGCCAGGGCTGTCCGACAGTTATCAGCTGCCTTCGGAGTCGGAGATCAGTGGGGCAGAAGAACAGCTGGAGCCTGTTCCCAGTGTGCACATGCACAGAGCTGCCAGGAGAAGGGAACAGTTAAGGAACAAGGGTCAACTCGGGAATAAAGGCACAGGTGGACAGTGAATGGCCCCTCCCATAGGGAATAAAGTGGAGGGAAAGAGGAGTGGTGTTTGCAGGAGACAATTAGTTCCTTTAATGAGGGTGAAGATTTGCTCCTGACTCTTTGCCAAGTAATTGCTGCTACAGTGTGGCATCTGGAAGCTATTGGCCTGGAGGAAAAAGAGGAAGAAAGAAACAGAGAAATTTGAATTACTCTTCCTGAAAGCTTGGCTGCAGATTGAATTAAAGAGAGAGCAGATACCGTCTTTCCTCTTTCATCGGATTATTTCAAATTTGTAAATGACTTGTCAGAATACTACAGAAGTTCCTTAATGTTAAAGAGCGACTTTCCATGTTCTGGTCTTCGAAACTTCTCAGCTGAAAACTGAGGATCGACGTGGCAGTTTTCCCCCTAACAAGCCATCTTGAGGCAGGAGGAATTGAAAGTTGAGGAGGGAAGGAGGGAGGGAGGGAGGAACGAAGGAAGGAAGAAAAGAAAGAAAGAAAGAAAATAGAAAGAAAGAGAAGGAAGGAAAGAAAGAGAAGGAAGGGAAGGAAAGAGAAGGAAGAGAAAGAAAGAAAGAAAGAGAAAGAAAGAAAGAAAGAAAGAAAGAAAGAAAGAAAGGAAAGAGGAAGGAAGAAGGAAGAAAAGGCAAAGAGAGAGATAAGGAAGGAAAGAAAGAGAAGGAAGAGAAAGGAAGAAGGAAGAGAAAGAAGGAAGGAAAGAAGAAAGAAGGACAGAAGAAAGAAGGAAGGACAGAAGGAAAGACAGAAAGAAAGCAATAAGGAGGAAAGAAAGAGAAGGAACAGAAGGAAGGATAAGGAAGAGAAAAAAGAAGGAAGAGAAAGAAAGAAGCAAAGAGAGAAAGAAAAAGGAAAGAAAAAGGAAAGAAGGAAGGAAAGAAGGAGAAGGAAGGAAAGAAGGAAGAAAGATAGATAGATAGATTGCTCCATCAAAGGGTGTTCCTACCTCTAACAGGAATAAAAACAGTGTCCTTAATTAGACAGGACAGTTGGCAGCTTCTTCTTGCAAGTCTTATTAATCATATCAACTACAGCAAGCTATTTGATCAATAGAAGAGAACATTTGTAGCTCAGGGTTGAACTGAGGAGTCATTGGTGCTGTCCGAGTTTGGTGTTTCCCTGCAGATGCTTCATTACCCAACCAGGTAACGTCATCACTCCCTCTAGCATTGATGATGCTACTTAGTCGGGTAACGAAATGTCTGCAAGAAAACAACCAAGCTCAGAGAGAGCACCATGGACCTCACCGCAACATACTTATATTCAATTCACGGATGCAATTCTGAACGCAGAAAGAATTTCCCAACTTCTGTTCCTGTTCAACATCCTCAGTGGGGCTGGAAAAATTCCAATCAGAAACCCCCCCTCCGCCCAAGGATTGTCAGTCAATGTTACTTGCTGAGATGGATCCTTGGGCTCTGCACAAAGCAGCTTCCCTTCTTCCTAATTAGACTTCTTGCAAACTTAATGATTTATTCACCCAGCAAGCATCTTCTCTCCCCTTGAATCACATCTGCTCTTTCCTCGTCCCTAAAATTTATGACTCTACTACAGGGGACTCCGAACCTGGCAACTTTAAGACTTGTGGACGTCAACATTCCTCGTAGGTTTTAGCCTCCACGCCTTTAATCATCTTAGTTGCTGTTCTCTGCACTTTTTCCAAAGTCTCGACATCTTTTTCAGGGGCGGGATTCAAAAATCCCACCAACTGGTTCTATGCCCGGTCGCTGGGTGGGCGTGGCAATGGTGGGCGTGGCCTACCAGAACTTCTGGGAGGGCTGTTTTTTGCCTTCCCCAGAGTCCGGAGGTTTCCCTTGGACTTCTGGGAGGGCACAAACAGCCTCCCCTGGGCTCCGGAGGCCCTCCAGAACAGGAAACAGGCTGGCAGGATTCCGGCAGTTACTCCAATTGAATCATGAGCCTCGAGCCACCCTCCCAAAACTAAAAAAGATTCATTTGAAGGTAACATTCTGCATCTGGCATTTACCTGGGTGTAACCAACTCTGAGATACACAATTCACTGTCACCCTTGATCCTGCTTCCCCCTCCCAACCCTCTGGATGTATCATCCAAAGAAACACGTCCATAGCCAAGAGTCATCAATCATGCTCTCCAATTAGATTTTTGCATGGCAGAAGCTTCAGTCATCTAATCAGTCTCTGAAGAAAATATGAATGGAATGTACTTTCGATTCCACACTGCCGCCTGCTCTTTGAAACTCCCTCCTTCTTTCTGTTGTCAACTATAAAACGTGTATAGGAAATGTTTTATGAGTTGACACAGGCCTGTTTTCAGACTTCTAGAACTTCCAGGAGGGCCATTTTTCGCCCTCCTTGAGCCTCTGTGCAGACCCTGCACTTACCTTAAAACAGGCCACCTGGAAACTCCTGAGAGGGGCGGGGTGGGCATGGCCAGCCAGTCGATTCAACTACCAGTTCAGTGAACCAGATGTAAATTTAACATCCGTTCGCATGAACTGGCCCAAACCGGCTGAATCCTATCCCTGATCTTTTCTTTTGTAATGCAGTGACCAAAACTGGATGCCTTCCAGGGGTGGCCTTTCTAGCTTTAATTCCATGTTCCAGGGGTGGCCTTACTAGCAATTGTTCTCATAAGTTGAGGACTAGCCGTTGTTGTTTGGTTCAGTCCCAAGCCAGGAATAAAATAAAATGGAAGCTGATTAAAAAGAAAGTTTAATGATGAACACAAAGAAGTGTGCAGTTCTGGGTGAGCTGAACAATTAGCTAGATGAGTGTCAGGATTTTTATACAGGTCCTGAAATGCTGTTTGGGGTGTGTGTGTGTGTGTGTGTGTGTGTGTGTGTAATGAAGGGTCTTGTGTTCTGAAAGGCATTGGGCAATTCCTATTGTGGCTAATAGCTTTCATCCTGTGCTGGATCTTGGGCAAGGGGCTGCTGTCCTAATCCTACCATTCTGCTTTTGTCAAACTTTGCTGCAAGGAGTTTCGAAATATCCTGTCTTGAATGAGCTTCTGCTGGCAGCATTTGCTTTACTTATGAATGGAGCCATCTAGACAGTTGGCTTCCTCTTTCAATAAGCTCTTTATCTCCTTAAGTGCTGGCATCTGCTGTGGGCTATTATGAAAGACTGGAGGCTGCTTTCTGCCTCTAAAAACATGTTTCTCCATTTCTTCTTTAGGGAAATATAATAGTCTGTCTTTTTTAAAAATTTTCCCCAAATATTTCATTCTTCTGAGGGATTGGGGTGGCTTCCCACAATGTGTAGGACTGCACCTTTAGTTTAGCGTTCCAGTCAATGGATTCTTGCTAGCGTGCAGAATTTGGGTTTCTGGTTAGTGGCTGCATTAGTCTGGCCTGGAAGGAAAAACATAAATAAAAAGTCTTCTGAACCATTAAAGATTAACAAAATTAATCTCATCATATTCTGCACAGACTACCCTTTATTTCTCCAGGAGACATGGGATGCTCTTGATATTTCATTCTTTCTGCCTCGCTGCACTGGTTCTCTTTAAAATAAAGCATTTTCCAATGAAATGTGGGAGCCTTTTCCCTTTTAAAATTGCTTCCACGTTTATTTATTTGTTTAACCGTCTCTGTACACCTGAGTCCTCCCCAAAGATTCTCAGCGTTCTACTATAAATCTCACAGAATCCACTCTATTGATTTGTTCACAGACGATGAATAAATATGCCAGGTCTTTCCAGGTAGGGAAGGGAATATTAAAGCAGGAACATTTCTGAGCTTCTCCGCTGAAGAAGTAACAGGAAGAGCAAGGCAGAGAATGATGGATAATTCCTTGGATCGGGAACATTTCTGTTAATAACCAAGCCTCAGAATTATGACTTGCAATGAGACACGACGAAGGCTTGTAAAACTCTGCAGAAATATTGCACAGCAATATCGAATATAGTTTTTTGCACTAAGGGTTATTTGTTCTCTGGTTTGCAAAGCCACTTTTTAAAAAAAAACAGGTTTCTATAAACATGAGGTATCCCAGGTGTGAAAATTGTTCCTTTGTTCAGATTTGCTTTGCATGCAAATGCTGTTTCTCTAAGCAGAATTGGCAATATCCATACAGAACAAGCAGTGGTGGGATTCAATTTTTTTTTGACTACCGGTTCTGTGGGTGTGGCTTGGTTGGCATGGCAGGAGAAGGATACTGTAAAACCTCCAGCCAGAGGTGGTAGTTGCCAGTTCTCCGAACTACTCAAAATTTCCGCTACTGGTTCTCCAGAACCGGACAGAACCTGCTGAATGCCACCTCTGAGAACAAGTCAAAGTTTGATGGCACCATTTTGGCTGCCATCTTGTGCTTTTAACCCCAATGGTGCCCCTGTTAGATACACACATTTTTCATATGTGTTGGACCTCACACACACACAGACACACACACACACACCCCAAAGGGGTAGAACTTGTGGAGTGATGGCACAATGCTGCCTTTGTCTTTCTGAATAAAATACAAGTGCAAACATTCATTTATCAACCACTTGAAGTTAGGACAGCTCTGGAAAAAAAGGTGATTTACAACTGTCCCAAACATGCTTTATTCAGGAGGCAACTGAGCTTTCTTGTTTTGTTTTTTTTTTCTTTTGAAGATGTTTCGCTTCTCATCCCAAGAAGCTTCTTCAGCTCTGACAGGACGTTGAGGAAGGGAAGGATTGATACTCCTTGCAGACAGCTGGTCATTTGCATCCTCTCTGAGGGTCACTGAGGCCACTTGGAGGTTTATCTGAGGTAGTGGGATGCTGTAGTGTAACAACCGTTTTGCTAATTGCGCGCTTCGTGCACGCATACGTGCTTTGCATGTGCGCGCACCAGATGTGCATTTTGCGTGCACGTGCGCAGCTTCTGAAATTACGTATCTTCAATGTTACTTCGGGGAAGTAACACAGCTGAGATTGCAGCAATCTGCTGTGCCACACAAATCAGCTGAGCAGATATAGGTGAGTGCAGCACAGGGGGCAGGTGGGCGGGTCCACATGATCATCGGAGCGAACCGGTTCAGAGCCAGCTCATCATCAGAGCTAGGGATTCACCCGAACCGGTCCGAACCGGCAGAATCTCACCCATTTATCTGTGTCCTCAGGGTCACCTGAGTAGTGCTCCTGGTTCCAGTAGTCTAACAGATAAACAGATCTGTTAACAGATAACAGATAACCAGAGTTGGAAGGGACCTCGTAGGTCATCTAGTCCAACCTCCTGCCCAAGTAGGAGACCCTACACCATTTCTGACAAAGGGCAGTCCAGTCTCTTCTTGAAAGTCTCAAGTAATGGCGCTCCCACAACTTCCTAGGGCAAGGTGTTCCATTGGTTGATTGCTCTCATTGTCAGAAAATGTCTCCTTGTTTCCAGGTTAAATCTCTCCTTAATCAGTTCCCATCCATTATTCCTCGTCTGGCCTACAGGCGCTTTGGAAAATAGCTTGGCCCCCTCCTCTTTCTGTGGCAGCCCCTCAAATATTGGAACTCTATTCAGTCTGCTTACTAAGGATTTATAAAGCTGTACTACTACATGCCGCCCGGAGTCCTTTGGGAGTTGGGCGGCGGCATATAAGTTTAATTAAATAAATTAAATAAATACTAGTTGGAAGGCATTACCCTGTGATAAGATTGGTGGCTGATAAATGTGAAAAATAAAATAAATAAAAAATAAAAAAAAATTGTCCAGAGGCCCCCAGGGACTTTGTAAGGGTTAGGGAGGTACTAGAATTTGGCTGACCTCATTGCTAATCCTACATTTTAACACTGCCTCTTTGTTTTTCATAAAATAATGCTAAAGATGAATAAGAAAAAGTAAAGACAGCTCTCTGGTATCTACTAAAACAATTCAATAATAAAATATACTGTTCACAAGTAAAAATATTTATCTCTGTGTGTGTGTGTGTGTTTTGTTTTTAAGGTAAAAATGGGAAATATAAACAAATCAACTTTTTTGTGTTAGCCAGGTAGCCCTTAGCTATAATGTTAGATGATTATTCTGTTCATTTACGACAAGTTCACCATATCAATTTTTTAAAAAATGCCCAGCAGGTTGAGACTACCGTGTTTCCCCGAAAATAAGACCTACCCCGAAAGTAAGACCTAGCACTATTTTCTAAACCTGCCCTAATATAAGACCTACCCCAAAATAAGACCTATGTAAATCTCCCTTCCAGGAAGAGTTTTCAGGGAACAACCGTGCACCAGGAAACACTCCCCTACCACTCACACCCACTATTTGCACCATAAATATATAAGACCTCCCCAAAAGAAGACCTAGTGTGTTTTGGAGCCAAAACTATATAAGACAGTGTCTTATTTTCGGGGAAACACGGTAGCTTGATTAAAAACAAAATAGCCTACCTCTCCCCTTTTAAGTGCATTCTTTAAAAAATGGTTGGAAACATTATCCATCTTCACCTTCTTCTTCCCCTTTCTTCATAGAACCCAATCATTAATTATGCACATTCAAAGAGTGACAACTGTACCATCAATATTTCCCTCAAACAATGAAATGAAAGAAGAGATGATGTACTGTTCTTGGAAGGAATTCTTTAATTTTCATAAAGCGTGGACGTGATAACAGCAGGACACACAGAAAGTGTCGACCACTTAAGATCCTTAAATGGCAAGAAGTTGGTGGATTGGTGGACCATACAGTAGGTAGTCCTTGATTTACAACAGTTCATTTAGTGACCATCTGAAGTTAGGGTTAGGGTTAGGCACTGAAAACAACCAATTTCTTCTTAAAAACCTCCAGTGTTGGGGCATCCACAACTTCTGGAGGCAAATTGTTCCATTGGTTAATTATTCTCGCTGTCAGGAAATTTCTCCTTAGTTCTAGGTTGCTTCTCTCTTGGATTAGTTTCCATCTGCCTTCAGGTGCTTTGGAGAATAGCCTGATCCCCTCTTCTTTGTGGCAACCTCAGAGATATTGGAAGACTGCTACCATAGCACTCCTAATCCTTGTTGTCATTAAACTAGACATACCGAATTCCTGCAACCGTTCTTCATATGTTTTAGCCTTCAGTCCCCTGATCATCTTTGTTGCTCTCCTCTGAACCCTTTCTAGAGTCTCAACATTATTATGATTATGGTTATCCAGTGTTGGGGCATCCACAACTTCTGGAGGCAAACTGTTCCATTGGTTAATTATTCTCGCTGTCAGGAAATTTCTCCTTAGTTACAGGTTGCTTCTCTCTTGGATTAGTTTCCATCCATTACTTCTTGTTCTGCCTTCAGGTGCTTTGGAGAATAGCCTGATCCCCTCTTCTTTGTGGCAACCTCAGAGATATTGGAAGACTGCTATCATAACACTCCTAATCCTTGTTGTCATTAAACCAGACATACCGAATTCCTGCAACCATTCTTCATATGTTTTAGCCTTCAGTCCCCTGATCATCTTTGTTGCTCTCCTCTGAACCCTTTCTAGAGTCTCAACATTATTATGATTATGGTTATCCAGTTTCAATATGAGCCTTTTTCTTATTTCATCCTGGTATTAAATAACAGCCACCAAATTTCTCATGGAACCATGGGGGATACTATGGGCAATCTCTCATCTTGAGATCAACCCTTAAGTTGCCAAAGGCCCCACAGCAAGAGAGGTGGGCTTGCACAGCCCACTGGTGGTCCACGAGAAAATTTAGGTGGTCCGCAGAGAAGTGTCACCCCCCAGAGCACTTCCCCAAAGCAATTAATCCAGGCTGCATGGGAACACAAGGCTGCACTGCCCACATGGCCCACGGGAACCCTCCCCGCCCACTCACTCCTTACCCGGCAAACTTGCCTGCTGAGTTGCTATTTTTCCTTTTTCCGACCATCAGCTGTTCTGCTGTGCCGGGATATTTAGATTAGCTAGAAAGCAGGAAATCGTTGGATTTCTTGCTTTCTAGCTAATCTTTAGATCTTCGGCTCTGCTTTTAAGCAGAGCTGAATCTTCCTTAGGACTGAAGCATCTATTATTCAGTGCAGGTAGCCGATGGCAGAACAATAGATCTCTGAATGAATCTGTGATTCTGTGAACAACTCAATCTGCCTGCCTGTTTTGCCTGATTTTGGGTAAAAGTTGCTCTTTTTTATAAAAAAAATTCAATATTTATATAAATATTTATAATATTTACATACAAGCCATGCCCAGCCAGTCACATGACCATCAAGACACACCCACAAATTAGGCCACACCCACAGAACGGTTGTTAAGAAATATGAATCCCACCCCTGCCTCTGTGTGTTTGTGTTTCTGTGTGTGTATGTGTGAGGGGGGGGAGGGAGAGAGGTTAGATCAAATCTCTCTCGCGCTCTCTCCCACCAACATCAGCAAGCCACTGTCAGTCAAAATTCATATTAGTGGTCCGGGGATTTAAAATTATGAGTTTGGTGGTCCCTGAGGTCCAAAAAGTTGGCGACCCCTATGCTAGACCACCAGAGGTTATTTTTCAAATAACCCCAGAGCTGATGACTAAATCACAGCTAAATCACATGAAGTATTGGTTCTGTTTTATAAAGTAAGGCCGCACCTGGAGTACAGCATCCAGATTGGTCACCACATTACAAAAAGGATGTTGAGACTTTAGGAAAAGTACTAAGAAGATTAAAGCCCTAGAGACTAAAACAAATGAAGAATGGTTGCAGGATTTGGATTTGGCTAGTCTAAAAAGAAGGACTAAGGTTGACATGATAGCAGTATTCCAGTCTTTGAGAGACTGCCACAAAGAGAAGGGAGTCAATTTATTCTCCAAAGCACCAGAAAGGACTGGTGCTTTTTATTTAGAACTGCCCTTGCATACCATCCGGAGGCTTCAGCTGGTGCAGAATGTGGCTGCGCGGGTTGTGATGGGAGCTTCCCGGTACTCCCATGTTACACCCCTCCTGTGTGAGCTGCATTGGCTACCGGTTGCCCTCTGGATGAGATTCAAGGTCCTAGCATTAACATTCAAAGTCCTACGAGACATGGGTCCGGGTTAGTTACGGAGCGCCTAGTGGCATCGACACCAACCACCCTGTACAAATGCACAGGCAGGGACTCCTCGGGGTGCCGTCTGCAACTCAGTGTCGGTTGGCGGTATCCCGGGGAAGGGCCTACTCTGTAGCGGCTCCCGCTCTCTGGAACCAATTACCTCTGGGGCTCCGCCTGGCTCCGGATCTCCGCACCTTCCGTCACGACCTAAAAACTTGGCTGTTTGAACAGGCTGGGCTGTGCTGACTCCTTGGGGGAAGGGTTTTATATGTATTATGGGATTTTTAGTTTAATTTGGCTTGCAGTAATTTAATTCTATTTTAGCTAATTTAATTTATTGTATTGTTTTTATCTGTGAGCCCCGAGTCCTTTGGAGAGGGGCGCATACAAGTCAAATAAATAAATAAATAAATAAATAAATAAATAAATAAATAAATAAATAAATCAGGACAAGAAACAAAGGATGGAAACTAATCAAGGAGAGAAGCAACCTGGAATTGAGGAGAAACTTCCTAACCGTGAGGACAATTAACCAGTGGAACAGCTTTGCCTCCAGATGTTGTAGGTGCTTCATCACTGGAGGTTTTAAGAAGAGACTGGACAGTCAGTTGTCTGAAATGCTCTAGGGTCTCCTGTTTGTCATGAGGGTTGGACTAGAAGACCTCCAAGGTCCCTTCCAGCTCTCTTCTGATGGATTGATCAAAAGGCTTCAGAAATGCCTTCAGCCCAGTAAGACGTCGATTGAAGTAGATCTCCATCCATCCATTCAGTGTACTGTCCTCTTTGTCATTCTCAATATCGGCTGCAGTTTCGTTCAGGAGCTAGTAGGCTTTTCCGAAACTCATGATACCACCTAAAATGAAAAGGAAACAATTGCTATGCCAACCAGCCGAAAGACTTCAAAGGACCAGCCAGCCCGTTTATTCACAAACTAGTTGTTCTCTGTCTGCCTTGAAGTTCCGTTTATTGCTCCCTCCCTCCTCCCCCCCCCTCTTTCTCTCTTCTTTTCTTTCTTTTTTTGCTAGAGGCAAACACCCAAGATTGCTTTGTTTTCATAAAGACAGCGTGGAGCAAGGCTCTACCATTGCTCTTTTCTGCAGAAACTGAGATGCTTGGAATGTTAATGCCATCTGCTGGGCTGTGGTCTTGACACCGAGCCTTTGCAAGTTGGCATCTCCTGCAGAGTCTAGAGATCTTCACAACTCTGTTGCCTCCAGAAAGGAATCGGATTAATGAATCAATGTTCTGCATTGTCTGGGTGAACATGCATACAGAAATGAAATAACAATAGAATAGAATAGAATAGAATAGAATAGAAACAGGAATAGAAACAGGAATGGAAACAGGAATGGAATAGAAACAAGAATAGAATAGAAAAGAGAATAGAGTAGGATAGGATAGGATAGGATAGGATAGGATAGGATAGGATAGAAACAGGAGTAGAGGCAGGAATAGAGACAGGAATGGAGACAGGAATAGAATAGAAACAGGAATAGAAACAGGAATAGAAAAGAATAGAGTAGAGGAGTAGAGTAGAATATAGAATATAGAATACAGAATACAGAATATAGAATATAGGATATAGGATACATAGAATATAGAACAGAACAGAATGTCTCCTTTGCTTGTTTATATTCTATTAACAAAATAACACAGTTGGAAGGGACTTTGGAGGTCTTCTAGTCCAGCCCCCTACTCAAGTAAGAGACCCTATGCCATTTCAGACAAGTAGCTATCCAGTCTCTTCTTAGAACCTCCAGTGATGGGGCACTCAAAGGTTCTAAAGGCAAATCATTTTATTGATTCATTGTTGTAACTGCCAAGAAATTTCTCCTTATTATACATAGTATTGTTATACCTGTAAATGACTTTGTTTTAATCGCAATAATACACATGCAAACAACTGCTTTAAACTCAATGTAAATCATTCTAAACTCAACTGTAAAAAATATGATTTCTGTAATAGAGCTGTCAAAGTCTGGAATGCCCTACCTGATTCAGTTGTCTCAGCTATAAATGTTCAGTTTCAGTCACAGTTTCAGACATTTACTTTTAATTAGATGAAAACTGTGGGAACAGCCAGAGTCAGTGCTGGGGCTGCTGCCGGTTTGGACTGGTTCTAACAAACCAGGAGTTCCAACAATCAGCTGGCCCCACCCACCTGCTCTCGCCCTATCCTATTTCCACCTTTTTCAGCTCAGCTGATTTGCGCAGCACAGTGGATTTTGTGTGCCTTAGCTGTTTTACTTACCGGGGCTGCCCTGTAGAGGTTCAAAATGGTGTTGTCAACTCATAAAACATTCCTATGTGTCAGATCCGTGTATCTGTCATTTCTTCAATGAAAGAAGAAAAGGGGGGGTGAGACTGATAATGAAATCCTTCTTGATGTAACTTGAATATATTTAATCTTATATCACATTTGTTTAACCTACGCATGATACAATGGAGGGATGAAACCCAGATGGCCGGAAGCTATCACCTCTGGGAGAGACAGCCAGGAGATGAAGAGACCATACAAATTCCACAGTGAGATGTCTCCTGGGAAACTCTGGAAAAGATTGTTTTAAAAACAACATGGGGGAAATTAACATGTTGGCTCTTTGTTTTACTAAAAGACACATCAAGATAAGGGGAGGGGTTTTAAACTCCCCTATCTATCTCTGCATGCCTGAGAGACCTTAGATGCTGCTTTTAACCCCTACATGAATTGTCTCATCTCAATAAAGGATTCCTTTTGATACGTTTTGATACGTTTTCAGAAGTTCATTCTAGTTGATTGAATGGGAAAAATTCTGTAGCCTGACACTATGACTGCTTTAGTAATTGCCATAAAAGGGGGGAAGGAAATCTGGAAGAGCAGTGCAGCAGTTGAAAGTGAAAATACATTCCAACTCTTATCTTTAAAAGATTGTAACTAAAATACCAGAGCTTTTGCCTGCAATATATTTAATTGGAGAACATGAATGATGACACCCAGCCCGTGAAGGTGCTCAATTGGAGAATCTGGTTTATGAGACACACAGGGGGAAGGGGGGAAACAGGGTCACAGGGGACTGTAAATTACATAGGCCAGAGTTGGCTTCATACAGGGCAGTGCCAGTATGTCGCCTCTAATGAATCCTTTGAAGTTGGTTGAAGTTTGGCTCGAGAATCATGATTTAATTAGGGCGATTGCTGGAATCCTGACAGATGTATTTTGAATGCTGCGCACACTCATAGAACCAGGTTTTAAACTGGTTGCAGCCCACCAGTGATCAGAGTCAGTTTTCACCAGCCTGTGCCAATATGACATATCCAATAAACTTATTCTTTGAGGAATCTACCTGCCTTAGAGTTTTGTTTGCTATGGATATATTTTGTTTGCTTGGAACCAGTGGTGGGATTCAAAATTTTTACTACCAGTTGTTCTGACTCAAACCTTGTTCCAAGGAAACAAACACCAAACAGAGGTAAAAGCAAAACCTTTTAATGCATCTCTGCGAATTCCGATCATTCACAGTTAAAAGGCTATGAAAACTAATTGTCTCTGATAAGGTTGTGCAAGGCCGCCAAGAACACTAGATTAAGTTGCCAAGAAATATTCCAACCAAAAAGTCTCCAAACACAAACCAGGATAGTCCAAACGTACACTTATCCAGGACCGCTGTTTTTTTTTCAGGTACCACCTGTGGATGAAAAGCAGAATGGATTGTTGTGCGCGATGTCACAAAGTTGCACCTTTCCCCTCTTCCTGTTTTGCCCAATTCGCTTCACAACTGGGATGAGAAAGCTTGTAAAAGGGGGCAAAACTTACTGAACAAATGTCTCGCTCAGCGACAGAAATGTCAGGCTCAATGGAAGCCATAATTCGAGGACTTATAGTGGTCTCTCTCAACCCAAACTCCCAAAACTTTGGCAAGATCTAAAAGAAGCTGATCGCAGAGAGATTCAAGCTGGAAACAGGGAGAAATTTTCTGACAGCAAGAGCAATCAACCCATGGAACAGAAGTTGCCTTTGGAAGTTGTGGGAGCTTCATCACTGGAGGCTTCCAAGAAGAGACTGGACTGCCATCTGTCAGAAATGGTGTAGGGGCTCTCATGCTTGGGTGGGGGTGGTGGACTAGATCAGGGTCACCAACCTTTGGACCTCAGGGACACCAAACTCATAATTTTAAATCCCGTGGACCATTAAACATGAATTTTGACTGACGGTGACTTGCTAACATTGGTGGGAAAGTCAGCCCCATATTCCAGAGCTGCAGTAGTCACAGGACTGGCCCTTTTGTCATCCTGGAGCAGCTGTTCCTCCACCTGGGTGCACCAGCCTACCATGGACTGAAGTACCAACTGCTCCAAAGGGCCAGTCCTATGACTACTGCAGTTCTGGAATATGGACCGACTTTCCCACCAACATTAGCAAGCCACCCCAGGGCAGATTTCCCTCCCCTGCCATTGGTCTTACCTTCCAGTTCCAGCTTGTGTGGCTCTACTCTACTTGCTTTAAGTTGTTTTAATTTTAAGGTTTTAAGGTTTTATTGTATATTTCGACTTGTTTAGATTTAATTTGTTTTTAGGTAAATTCTATGTAAATATTTGCTGTTTTATTGTTAGCCTCCCTGAGTCCTTAGGGAAAAGGGCGGCATACAAGTTGAATAAATTATTATTATTATTATTATTATTATTATTATTATTATTATTATTACTCAAGGTAAGGTTTGCACTTGGCTGAAGGGTGGGAGCCAGCGGGTGGGCGGGCCATGTGGGTGGTGCAGCCTTGTGTTCCTGCGCAGCCTGGATTAATTGCTTTGGGGGGACATTTCTCTATGGACCACCAAAATTTTCTCACAGACCACCAGTGGGCTCCAGCCACTGGTTGGTGATCACTGCTCCAAACTGCTCAAAATTTCCACTACTGGTTCTCCAGAACTGGTCAGAACTGGCTGAATACCACCTCTGCTTGGAACCCAGGCAAGGGTGTTCATTTGTTATTTGGATTTTTTTTTCTCAGAATCTCTGGGTGATGGTGCTTTTGAGCTCATATTTCCACAGAATGCAGGGGAGACTGCCACAGATGGCGATGTTAACACAAATTTATCATTATTCAGACTACCCCAGCTGGCTCTACTTTCCAATCAGGAAAATAAAATTAAAACCAAAAAAATACTCTCCAAAAATTAGGAAATACTCTCCCTTGCGATCTTTCCCTGCGGTTTAATTAAAATACGGTAACCTCAATCTAACAGACCAGCTAGGAGGAAGGGGTATATCTGTTAAAGCCAAATACTAATTTTGAATTTTTGCAGGGTATAAGCTTTTAGGCCAATGGATGTTAATTACATACATTTTTTAAAAAAATCAGGTTTTGTCTATGGCGTCCAAAGTCTGTCGAAAAGGAATCCATTAAAAAAAAATGATTATTGTGTAGAAATCCGGGTATCAAGTATTGCACTAATGCAAATGAAAGAAAGAATATCTGTTCCCTCTATTTAAGGAGAGGGCTGCTTTCTCACAACATATGTGTCAACTCATAAAACATTCCTATGCCTGTTTTAGTAGTTGCCATAAAAAAAGGGGGGGAGGAAGGAAATCTGGAACAGCAGTGCAGTCGTTGAAAGTGAAAGTGCATTCCAACTCTTACCTTACCTTTAAAAGTTTGTAACTAAAATACCAGAGTTTTTGCCCGTGAATATATTTAATTGGAGAACGTGAATGATGACACCCAGCCTGTGAACGTGCTCAATTGGAGAATCTGGTTTATGAGACACCCAGGGGGGAAGGAGGAAACAGGATCACAGGGGACTGTATGTTGTTTGATATAAAAGTGGTGGGACTCATCTCCGGATGGGATGAGTCTGCCTACTGAGATGAGGTGGACCAGTTGTTTTTGTGGTGTGGAGACAATACCTTGGTCCTCAACACCAATAAGACCAAGGAGCTTATAGTGGACTGTAGAAGGAGCAGATCAAACATCCAGCCTTTGCTTATCAATGGAGACTGAGTGGAGCAAGTGGCCTGTTTTAAGTTTCTGGGTGTTACCATAAAAGAGGACCTCACCTGGGGTGCTCACATTGCAGCCCTGGTCAAAAGGGCTCAGCAGAGATTATACTATCTGAGACTTCTCAGGAAAAAAACAATTGAATGAAAAACTGCTGGTGACCTTCTACTGCTGCACCATAGAGAGCATTTTAACTTCCTGCACCTGTGTATGGTTTGCCAATTGCACAGGAGCAGATAAGACAGCGCTCCAGAGGGTTAACGTCATTGCCCAGAGGATCATGGGTTGCCTTCTCCCCTCTTTGGAAGAGCTTTATAGCTCCCGCTGCCTTAAGAAAGTTCAAAACATTCTCAAAGATCCATCTCATCCTGGGAACCCTTTTTGAACTATTACCATCTGGCAGACGGTACAGAATATTAAAAACAAGCACAAATAGACTGAAAAACAGCTTCTATCCCAGGGCAGTAACTCTTTGAATTCTACTGTATAGTGCAGTGCTGGTGCAGTGTCAGGGTTTTCAATTCAATGTGTGGAGTGTGAAGGATATGTGTTTTTTTATTTTCATGGTCATGATGTGCACTGAAGATGGTGTTTGATTTCGTTGTATGAGGTGCAATGACAATAAAGTAAACTGAACTAGACTAAAATTAGTAAATTACATATGCCAGAGTTGGCTTCATACAGGGCAATGCCAGTATGTCACTTCTAATAAATCCTTGGAAGTTTTTGATGTTTGGCTCAAGAATCATGATTTAATTAGGGCGATTGCTGGAATCCTGACAATATGTGGTCATAAACCTAGCAGCCGTGTTTTTCACAACAAGCTTGATTATTTTGAAAACCTTGGTACAGGTAGTCCTCGACCTTACAACAGTTTGTTTAGTGACCACAGTTGACCCCAAAATTTCTGTTGTTAAGTGAGGTTTATCCCATTTTATGACCTTTCTTGCCACGGTCGTTAAGTGAATTGCTGCAGTCGATAAGTGAGTAACCTGGTTGTTAAGGGAATCTGGCTTGCCTCTTGATTTTGCTTGTCAGAAGGTCACAAAAGGGGATCATGTGACCTTAGGACACGGCAACGGTCGTAAGTGTGAGCCAGTTGCCAAGAGTCTGAATTTTGATCAGGTGACCATGGGGAGGCTACAAAGGTTGTAACTGTGAAAAATGGTCATAAGCCACTTTTTTCCAGTGCTCTGTTCTGACCAAGGCGTCGCAAAAGCACGAAGCAGACTCCTCGTCCCGACAAAACCCCTTTTTATTAGGCTAATGTGAATTCCTATCATTCATGTCTAGCAAAGTCCCAGCAAACAGTCTTTCAAGGGTGAATTACAACCACGGATCTTATCAGGCTTGGAGAGCTGCCAGGCCAATATCTTCCAAAAGCCACACTGTAGCAGAAAATACTTGGCAAGGAATCAGGAACAAATCTTCACCCTAATTAAATGAACTAACTGTCTCCTGCAAACACCACTCCCCTTTTGCTCCTCTTTATTCCCTATGGGAGGGGGTCATTCACTGTCCACCTGAGCCTTTACTCCCGAGTCGACTCTTGTTCCTTAACTGTTCCCTTCTCCTGGCAGCTCTGTGCATTCGCACACTGGGAACAGGCTCCAGCTATTCTTCTGCCCCACTGATCTCCGAATCTGAAGGCAGCTATAACTGTCAGACAGCCCTGGTCCCATCTCTGTCTTCAATGCAGAGCCCTCATCAGAGCCTTTCCCAGACTCCAGGACTTGCCCGTGTTCCTCTCCAACCTTCTCACTGTCTGAGTCAGCCGCCAGCTCTGCTGGCCACTGGCAGGCCACAACACGTTCTTGTAACTTTGAACAGCCACTAAATGAATGGCTGAATGCCAAGGACTGTCTGTAATGCCATCTCTCCCTTCTAACACTGATGGTGTTACTTAGCTGGGTAATAAAATGTCTTCAACTGTGGTAGGAAGGTCACAGACTGGGGCGGAACTCACTTAACAAGTGTCTTGCTTAACAACAGGAATATTGGGTTCAATTGTCTTCACAAAGCAAGGATTGTGCATGTCTATGGGATTTACTGATTTACATGAGCTCTCTAATAGTCATGTGGTTATTTGTCTTTTTAATTTAATAGATTAAATAGATTATCCAGCAAATATTTTAACCATCTCGTGAATCATCTCAGCGTCCAGCACAAATCACCTGCGTCCTTGGTACCGCTTTCTCCTTTTTCCACGAAAGTAAATTTCAAAAGCAAATGCTCTTTTGCAATATGGAATGAGAACCAGTACAAAATTGCAAATTTTCTCGCCTAACTGTAATGTATTCGGCTCAAAGAATTTGGAATGAAGCTCATATTCCTTGATGTCGAAAATGCAGTTCAGCCACCAAGAAATATCTGTGGGAATCTCTATCGAGATAATTTGCATCTACTGCGAGGTTCAATGCTACCCCATCTTGGTGAGGGAGAAAATTAGCATCCTTTTTTTTTTTACAAAAAGAAAAAGGGCCACCAACAATTTGATAATTGTTTGCGAAAGATGCATCTTAAAAGGGATATTTGTTTATAAAAGGTGCATTTGAGAATCGTTGCATTCTTTGTTTTTTTTTTTAAAAGGCTTATGGAGAAATTTACATTTTAAAAGCTTGCAGCGGAAAATTTACATAAGAAAGAACCGACATCAGGAAATTTGCCTTTTAGAAATGTTTCTAGGGAACTGATATTAAAAGAACTGTGTACATTAGTGGAAATTGCATACAAAAGCTGTCTGCCTTAGCGATCTACCTATAACATGACAAATTGGCATGTTTTCTACTGCAAACAGACAGTTGACTGAAATTCTCCTGATCTCCACGTTTCTAATCAGCATATCTTTCATGCCGCGATTTTCTACTGGCCTGGATTGTATAATTTAGCCTTGTAATCAGAGCTCAAATCCCTCAGAAGTTTATCTGAAATAATTTTTGCATTGCTTCTTCTTCTTTTTTCCTCCTCAGCTTGAATCCCACAGCAAAAGATTGTCCTTCATTTTCTTAAGGAAATTCTCATCGTTTTCTCGTGGTGGACATTTGTGCAGAAGATATTTCAAATGGAGGCTGGATATTCATCTACAGAGGATGGTGTAGGGCCGGGGTGTCAAACTCAATTTCCTTGAGGGCTGCGTCAGGGTTGTATTTGACCTCTGGGGGGGGCGTGGCCAGGAGGGTGTGGCCAGCTTAACGTCACTCATTTTGAGGACACCTGTGGTGGCGCAATGCTCTGCCAGCAAAAACAGGCTCCTGAGCTCCGTTTTCCACTGCGACAGCCTCCTGCAATCCTCTGCCAGCGACAATGGAGCTCAGGAGGGCTGCATGCTTCATTTTGCTGGCAGAGGCACGTGGGCCAAATCTAAGCAGCCCACAGGCTGGATTCAGTCTGCGGGCCTTGAGTTTGACATCCCTACTCTAGGGCAAGGGTCCCCGACTCCCAGGCTCGTGGTCCACTACTGGGTCGTGGCCTATTCAGAATTGGGCCATGCAAGTGGCTCTCTGGAGCAGCATGCTAACTCAACTCGCATGCCCAGAGAGCCAGCTCACATGCATGCAAGTGACCACTGGCCCGCCACTCCTGCAACGTGAGTTGCGCAGGAGCTCTCCAGACAGACAACCGCGTGGCCCAATTCTGAATAGGCCATAGCCCAGTAGTGGGCTGTGGCCCATGGGTTGGGGACTCCTTCCCTACACCATCCTCTGTAGATGAATATCCAACCTCCATTTGAAAGCCTCCAGTGAAAGAGAAGAAATCTCTTAGTGAAGTAAGCTATGCCACTGATTGACAGCTGATAGAAGTTCTTCCTGATATCTAATGTATATCTACATTTCTTGAAGTTTCACCTTTAGTTCTGGTCTTACTCTCTGGAGCAAGTGAGAATAAGTTCAAACCTCTATAAGGTAACAGCCCTTCAAGTATTTGAAGAGACCCATCATGTCTCCTCATATCTTCTTCCCTCCTTCTTCTTCTTCTCCTTTTCCTTCTCCTTTTAACCTTCATCACAAGATGGATTTGATAACTCTTTATCCCTTATAAGGTTAAACAGATATCTCTTCGTCTCATCTTTTTATATATAAACAAATCCATAACAAATCCATCCGTCATCTGCATCTCTATAACTGTCTGGTTTGTTCTGCAACCCAACAAAACAGACACAGACTCCAGAGAGTAATTAGGACTGGGAAAACAATTACTACCAACCTGCCTTCCATCGAGGGCCTGTATACAGCACGAGTCAAAAAGAGGGCTGTGAAAATATTTACAGACCCCTCACATCCCAGAAATACACTGATTCAACTCCTTCCCTCAAAACGACGCTATAGAGCACTGCACACCAGAACAACTAGACACAAGGACAGTTTTTCCCCTGAACACCATCACTCTGCTAAACAAGTAATTCCCTCAACAATGTTCAACTTTTTACAAAGTCTGTACTACTATTACTATTAATCCTCCCATCCTTCCTTTCATTCATCCCCTCCCACTTATGACTGTATGACTGTAACCTTGTTGCTTGTATCCTTACAGTTTATATTGACTGTTTCCTAGTATGATTTAATTGCTTATTGTACCCTCTGACTATTATTAAATGTTGTACCTGATGATTCTTGACTCTTGACCAATGTATCTTTTCTTTTATGTATACTGAGAGCATTTGCACCAAGACAAATTCTTGTGTGTCCAATCACACTTGGCCAGTAAAGAATTTCTATTCTGTTCTATTCTATTCTATTCTATTCTATTCTATTCTATTCTATTCTATTCTATAAGACATCAACTCTTCAATCCTGGCATCAGCAAAAAACATCTAAAGGATCACCAGAACATTGGGGGGGAAGGAAACACTTATTTTAACCTTGAACACATTTATATTCTGTCTCCCTACTTCTAACGATCTTAATCTTTAATTCAATCAAATATTGTCAAAGGATTTGATTTGTCTTCAATTCGTTTTTAACTCGTCAAAGAGATTTCTTCAAGATTTCAACAAGCCTCTTTTGTAGATCCAATTAAAAAAACCAGTTTCCAAGTTTATCTTTTGGTTTATCATTTGTATTTCCTTTTTAATTTTTAAAACGTCTGCCAATTTCTTTTGTATTTCCAGTAGAAGCAATAGTTCTCACCCGGAGGTTTGTGAACCCAAGGCAGTTGTGATGTCATCACAGGAGGTCCATGAAGCCTTGAAGAAATGTTACGGTTTAAATTTTGAGTTATGTCTTGAGGGTCTGTCACCATGATTCACCGCCACAAAAGGTATTTAAAGGGAATCCGTGGTGAAGAAAAGATTGAGAACCATTGCAGTAAAGTATCCTTTTCCAAATTATTCTCTTCACCTGTCATTTGTAGTTTCTCATTCTGTACTTTGTGCCCTGACAGATAAAATTTGATCCACATCTGTTATTCCTTCATTAACATGTTTTAGACATAATTTATGCATAGAAGAGGGCTATCATTACTGACAGTATGAATAACATAGCTACTCATTTCGGGCTCCATTCTTCAAAGTTGTGTCAGCCCAGAACTTTCAGATTCGGGATAATGTCAGTGTTCCAGCAAACCTCCATTTTCACCCAATAACTCCGAGGCAGACATCTTCCAAAAGTTCCTTTTATTTGAATAGTAACTGGCACAACTGTGGAATCCCAAATCTGAAAGTTTCAGGCTTCCTTACAATAAGTAAAAACTACAAATCCACCCCTGCACCCATCACCACATCACATGGCCCAATCACCATCCATCCCAAGTTAAGACTCCCACTATGTAATATGACCTGACCTTGAATCAGAAAAAGAATGTTATTATATCTAACTAGATCTACTCAATGAATTCCCCCTCCCACTTTCCCAGGCTGAATTGTGGCAGCGTGGCAGCATCGGATCTCAATATGGATTCCAAAGCTGACAGGTGTCCTTTAATATTTTCAGGGTTGTAATGTTCTGTGTCATTTTGTACAGACCTGTTGTGGTTCACTGGCAGCAGGTGAGGATGGCTGAAGTCTTGGAGAGTGAGGACTCAGATGAGGGGCCTGCGTGTGATGCAGGGATGAGGCCAGGACCATCAGGGAGTGGAGTGCTGCCTTCGGAGTTTGTGGAGGCTGGCAGCAGTGATGAAGAGGACTCCAAGGAGCCTGTGCCCTGTGCACTTGCTCAGAGGCGGCTCGGGCCACTCAGGAGTAAGGCTGCAAGGTAATGGCTCCTCCCTTAAGAGATAAAAGCCAGCTGAGAAACCAGAGTTCTTTGCAGGAAGCAAAGAAGTTTTTGCATTCAAGCCTTGTGGACGTTCTGACTATCTTAGTTGGCGTTTGGAGACTCTTTGTGTTTGAAATATTTCTTAGTAACTTTACCTAGTGTTCTTGGCAGCCTTGCACAACCTTGGCAAGGCTCGTTCTTATCAGAGACAATAAGTCTGAAACAGCCTTTTAACTGGGAAGGAACAGAATTCATAACGAATCATAAAAAGGTTTTGCTGTTACCTCCGTTTCATGTTTGTTTCCTTGGAACAAAGTTTGGATCAGAACAGTCCCAGTGTTAAACGATACAAGAACCAGGCTTCTCCTCATGAGGAGCAGCTGTCAGGAGCACATGTGGGTCATCTCCCATCCTCTCCTTATCCAAACAATTCCCAAAGAACTGGTTCATTTACCAGTTCCTGGATCTTGCTGCAATTCAATTCACTTTACCTTCCCCAAAAGTCAGTTCACCATACCTCCCTCTATAATTTAGCATCTTAACTCAGTGGCAAGTGATTAATTCTTGCTCAAGTTTCAACAGGCTTAGACATTGGGAGACATTCCTTTTAATGTAATTGTAATTAATGCAGAATACAAGGGTTTGTTCCGGTGAACGCTACATTAGCCCCAACAGTCTAAAAACCAAATTGAGCTTTCAATCTTTTGCATTCTAGTTTTCCTTCTCTTGGCTCAGCTGTGCACTGCTTCTTCAAGCTTTGCCAAACCCCTTTACACAGCACTGATCACATTTGCCTGCTGTTCAATTATTTGCTTTGTACACCTGTACATGCCTGCTACGATAGATGATCACCTTAGGAGGATGTGATGGATATTCATATACAAATACTTAAAGAAGTTGCACAATGAAGAAAAAAAAAGCACAAAAGTTCTTTATTTCCTTATTTCTAAGGATCCACATCAATCTTTTGCCTCTGGAGTTTATGTGGCTGAATTCACATGGAGAATAGGGTAGGGTAGAGTGGAATAGAATGGAATGGAATGGAATGGAATGGAAAGGAGTAGAGTAGAGTAGAGTAGAGTAGAGTAGAGTAGAGTAGAACAGAACAGAACAGAACAGAACAGAACAGAACATGTTATGTTTGCATGAAGAGTCAGACCCGAAGAGCTTCAGTGAAGAGTTTATTAAGTGACTACAGCTCGAATGGACCCGACTTGGCTGGGCTACGGCTGCTTCTTATAGCCAGCAGCCGTAGTTGCCAGCCAATCAGAGTGCAGGGTTTTCCCGCACTATTTAAACCAATCCTATTTGACATTTTACAAGAACAATTCAAACTAAACCAATGACATTCAAACCTACATACAGAACAGAACAGAACAGAACAGAACAGAACAGAATAGAATAGAATTCTTTATTGGCCAAGTGTGATTTTACACACAAGGAATCTGTCTCCAGTGCATAAGTTCTCAGTGTACATATAAGCAATAGAGTGATACCTCCTAGATCATAAATCATAAGATGCAATCATAAATCATAAGATACGAATAACAATTGATAAATCATCATATACCATTGGGAGAAGGTAGTAGGAAAGATGAGAGGTGAAAAAGATGACAAGATGAAAAGATGAGAAAATGACAAGGATAATAGGATAAGCCTATGGGTAAATATCTTTAGGCATAAGTCCGTGCTGTGGGAGTTAGATGTTTAGCAGAGTGATGACATGGGGGAAGAAACTACTTTTGGGTCTATTAGTCTGCTTTCTGAGATTGCACAATTCATCAACCAACCTCAACCTCATGGAATTTGCAGGATACACTAAGCCACCACCACCCCAAAAAAACCCTAACCAAGTTTGACATTAAGCATGCTTGACTGGTTGTGAGAATGCAACTACTAGGTCTTTGGAATAGCATAGCCATTTCAGTGGTCTCATTTCCACCATCAGCATAGGTGAGCATTGTCATCACCAGCTCTTCAGTCGTGTCCAATCTTTGACCACTCTAGGATCAACACTCTCCATGCTCCTCTGTCTCGCCCCTCCTTCAGATACACCATGGTCATCCCAGTGTCATCCTTTATAGTGTCCAGCCAACAGGTATTAGAGTGCCCCCTTCTCCTTTTTTTTCACTGATCCCTCCCAGCATGAGTGAGTGAATGAGTCAGTTCGCATGACATGGCCAAAGTATGATAGCCTTTGCTTGGCCATCATAGTTTTGAGTGACATTTTTGGTGAGGTTCGGTCTAGAACTTCTGTGTTTGTGGTTTTTGCAGTCCATGGGATGGATAGCAATTGCCTCCACCACCACAGTTGAGCACAGGTGACAAATGACAATAAAGCTTATCTTATCTATCTTACCTTGTCTACAACAGTTCATTTAGTGACCATGTGATCCCCTTTTGAGAGTTTCTGACATTCAAAGGCAGTGGGAAAGCCAGATTCATTGAACAACCCTGTGACCAATGTAACAACTGCAGTGATTCACTTAACAATTGTGGCAAGAAAATGGGGCAAAGCTCCCTTAGAGCTGTTTCTGCTTAGCAACAGAAATGTGGCGATCATAAGTCTCAGTGGCGATCATAAGTCGAGGACTATCTGTATTTGGCCAAGAATGAGAGGAACAGACAATCAGGTTCTTTTGATGTCCAGTTCCTGTGCTCCAACTTTTCCATCAAACAATTGAAGTTCAAAGTAGCCATTCCCCCAAAAGTGGCTCCAAGATGTTCCATTTCTCCTTCTGCCAAGCATTCTGCTTTTCATCCAATACATTAGAAGCCTACAAAGGCTTCCTACTTTGTGTAAAAACATTTAATGTATTCATATCCGGCACACACAGTCCATTCTCTGCTAAGCAGGTTTTCTTCTGGAGATTAGAAACAGAAATCTTGCTATCAGTGGTGGAATTCAAAATATTTTACTACTGGTTCTGTGGGCGTGCATGGAGCATTCTAAAATGGGTGATTTTAAGCATGAAAACTTACCTAACCATCAGCTCTGGTGAGTAAAGCAGCTGAGGCATGGCATGAATCAGCTGAACTGCAAACAAAGGAAATATAGGACAGGAAAGGATGCGGTGGGGCTTTGTCTGCTGACTGGCGCTACCGGATCACGAGAACCGGTGCAAACCTGCAGCACACCACCATGGCTGATTATGGTTAGGTTCAGTGGAGGGATTCAAATTTTACTACCGGTTCTGTGGGCATGGCTTGGTGGGCATGGCAGGGGAAGGTTACTGCGAAATCTCCATTCCCTCCCCTCCACACTAACCTGCTTTCCAGCTCTGTTCTCCTGTGCAGGGCAACAAAAGAAGACCCAGACAATCAGCTGGGACTCAATGGGAGGCAGAAAATAGATGGGGCAGGGCCAGTCAGAGGTGGGATTTGCCGGTTCTCCAAACTACTCAAAATTTCCACTACTGGCTCTCCAGAACTGCTCCGAACCTGCTGAACACCACCTCTGCTCCATTCCCTCCCCACTCCGGGAAAGGTTACTGCAAAACCCCATTCCCTCCCCACCCCACTAACCTGCTTTCCAGCTCTGTTCTCCTGTGCAGGGCAACCAAAGAAGACCCAGCCGATCAGCTGGGACTCAGGAGGTGGAGAATAGATGGGGACAGGACCAGTCAGAGGTGATATTTACCGGTTCTCCAAACTACTCAAAATTTCCGCTACCGATTCTCCAGAACTGGTCAGAACCTGCTGAATACCACCTCTGGTTAGGTTGCTTATAATGTAACTTCATCAGGAATGCCTTCCATAAGAGAATTAATAGGAGGGCTGATTTTTTTTAAAGTCTTTGTAGTCCACTATCTCTCTCTTAATCTCCCAGTCACTTCAGCTCACCCCAGTCCATCCAGCCCCCAATGCACCCCATTGGTTTGTAAGAATAAAAAAAATTGGGGGAAAAAAGGAGGATTAAACCCAGGAGGTCAGTCCTATAAACATGTGTAGAGCAGAGGGGAAAAGATCTAAGGGAGGAATTCTTAATGTCTACCTGGCTGTAATTAAGTGCCTACTTCCATAAAATATTAATGCATTCGTTGTCAGTATTTTGTGTTAATTCTGCTTGTTCTGTGATTAAACCAGCCTTCAGACATAATTATGGAACATTTGAAAATGTTTGATGTGTTTTACGAGATGAATCAAACAAAAATCTTGCGTTTTTAAGCCGTTTTTTACTCCACCAGCTTAGGGATTTATTCGTGACAATTTATTTAACCTGGATTGGAGGCCGGGGGGGAAATATTAATGGCAATGTATTTATTTAAAACATTTCTGTAGCTGCCCATCTTAAATCAAATTCCGGGCATCTCGCAATCAAGAATAAAACCATAAATACACAATAAACACAGACCCAGGAAACTACAGACCAATCAGCCTAACATCAATACCCGGGAAGTTACTGGAAAAGATAATAAAAAACTGATCTACCAACATCTAGAAATGAGTAAAGTAATAACTAGCAGTCAGCATGGGTTTGTTAAAAACAGATCATGCCAAGCCAATCGTATTTCATTCTTCAACATGATTAAATTAGTAGAACAGCAAAATACTGTGGACATAATATACTTAGACATCAGCAAGGCATTCAATAAAGTAGACCACAACCTACTTCCAATATTTGAGAGGCTACCACAGAGAGGAAGCGGTGGGTCAAGCTATTTTCCAAGGCACCCGAAGGCCAGACAAGGAATAATGGATGGAAACTGAACAAGGAGAGATTCAGCCTGGAAATAAGGAGAAACTTTCTGACAGTGAGAACCTTCGGAAGTTGTGGGAGCTTCATCACTGGAGGCTTTCAAGAAGAGACTGGACTGCCTCTTGTCAGAAATGGTGTAGGGCCATGTTGGTGAACCTATGGCACGTGTGCCAGAAGTGGCATGCAGAGCCATTTCCCCCAGCATGCGAGAGGTTGGCCAGAAGAACCCCACTGCTCATGCACACATGTGCCGCCCAAAAGCTGATTGTCAGGTATCT
The DNA here is from genome assembly GCA_009733165.1 of Naja naja. Lineage (NCBI taxonomy): Eukaryota > Metazoa > Chordata > Lepidosauria > Squamata > Elapidae > Naja > Naja naja. The sequence goes on along the minus strand of CM019152.1, from coordinate 55,644,141 downwards.
GGTGCGCATGCACAGGGTGTGTCATGGGGGTGCTTGGCAGACATGCACACATGCACAGAGACATGCAGCACTCAAGGAGGGATTGTGTACACGTGCACAGAGATGCATGGTGCATGAGGGGGTCATGCATGCATGCGCAGGTGGCATGGAGGGGCAGCACGCATTGCCTTCTGGGTGTTGGTATGCGAGTGTACGCAAGCAAACGAGCATGGAATTATCAGCATGGGAGCTGAAAAAGGTTAGCCACCACTGGTGTAGGGCCTCCTGCTTGGGTGGGGGGTTGGACTAAATGGCCTACAAGCTCCCTTTGAACTCTGTTATTCTGTATCTATATCTGTATCTTTGTATCTGTATCCCCATTAGAGTAAGGGGGTATGTTAGGATATGTGCTGAGTAACCCTTGCATAACAAGGATATGCACATGGAAATGTATATGAGAACAGTTATGAATAAATATACAGCCACACAGAGTTAAATCAAGTTGTGTTAATGTTTACTTGAAGAAATAGCACAGTCCAATAAACAGTCCATGTCATACACATTTTTAACAGTCCAGAAATACCCAGTTATAAAGTCTTCCTACCAGTTTCACGTCTTTTACAGCAAACAAATATCAAACCATAATACAACAGATAACCTTCGATATTAACAGAATATCAAAGCAAACAGAGTTAGTCAGTATCGGTTCGTAGTCAGTCAGTATCAATATCAAGAGAGATCATCAGTGAGAAAGAGAATTAAACCATGATCTATAGCTCCCTCTTATGGCTACTTGCAGCATACTCAACCAACCAGAACATAGTATATATTTGTGGTTTATATATTGTCAACCCAACTACATTTTGTACATATACATAACAGGGTGGGGTGATGTTGCTTTAGAATGGGTTAAATGGAGAAACGAAACCTCCATGATTCCACTGAAGACCGTGAAAGCCGGAACCCTTTTCAAGGACATCGTAGCAGGTGTAGAGTTGAATCAGACGGTTCCCATAACAAAGTGAACTTGTTTACATTAACTACATGAGAGGTTGGTGGTTTTGTTTAATTCTATGAACTGATGTCTGGGAACCTCAGAGTTAGTTTTGCTTCAACCTTACCATGCAGTGTATTCAATAAACAGTCAGATTTTTGGAAACGGAATGAACCTGGAGTTTTATTTCAATTCTCGAGCTGGATGGTGACACACACACTCTGCTGAAGTGAAGGTGGGCTGGTTCCCTGAAGATGGGCTTCAGCACAAATCTGAAAGCTCGGAAGACAGAACTTCTGGCTCCGGTGACCAAACCAGATTAGACCCTGCAAGACTCCTGTGTTGGACAGTAGACGTGACCAACAATCAAGTACTAGAACACATAACATCAGACATGTCACTAGAAGGCAAAATCACAAAATTGTGTCTCGCTTTATTTTGGCCATATCATGCAGGGGAATTTACTGGAGAAAGCAATTCTGTTGGGAAGAGTTAGCAGTAAAAGGAAACCAGGCCATCAAGGAACTCGGTGGATGGATGCCCTCCCAGCCAACATGAATCCTGAAGCTGACCTCATTGAGGCCAGTTTTTGGGCCTCACTGTTGCCACACTGGAGCTGAGGGATACGGAGTGGGGAATAGAGATAGCTGGGGTTTTATAGCCGAAACAAAATAATTTCTCCTGTGAACCAAGGTTATTTCCACAGCTGGCTGAAGGGAGGAGGAGGAGGAGGAGGAGGAGGAGGAGGAGGAGGAGGAGGAGGAGGAGGAGGAGGAGGAGGAGGAGGAGGAGGAGGAGGAGGAGGAAAGTAACCAGACAACCAGCCAGCACCTAGATTAGACAATGTGATTTATTGTTTGCAGGAAAGGGAAACTTTCACTTTTTAATTAGGTGAAGACCGCGGAAACTCTCAGAGTTGGTTTTCACTAGTCTATGCCTATATGATATCTCCAAATAAAACTGTTCATTGAGGAATCTACCTGCCTCAGAGTTCTGTTTGCTATGGGTGTATTACTTGGAATCCTGACAGCCAGAGCACAGAACTGCTCAAAGAAGTAGTTCAAGATCAGAAAATGTGGAGAGACCTGGGATCACCAAGAATCAAATACAATTGAATCTGTAATGAGAATTCCACATTTTTTTCCTACCGGTTCTATGAGAGAGCGCTTTGCGCAGCGCAGCACTCAAAAACCACCCTCTGTGTCAGCGCTGGTGAGGTGAGCTGTTTTTTAGCTCAGCTGAGGTGCGGCAATCCTCTCTGCCATGCAAATCAGCTGAGCTAAAAAAAACAAGGGAATATAGGACCGGATGTCATGCCCCTGTTGGGATCTGATTCCGAGGGGGAGGTCGAACAGCTGACAGGGAGTGGGAGTGTGGCTCCGGTGGCTGTGGAGGAAACTGGGGAAGGGCACAGTCCAGCTGGGCATTCAGACGTAGGCCCAGGCCCACCCCCTCTGCATCCTAGGGCACGCAGGGAGGAATGGATAAGGGAGCAACATGGGTTACGGGGAGGAAAAAGCCCTGATTCCCTTCATTAGTTGCAGCTGGGAAAACAGGATATAAAGGGCATTTTCACACAGCACCTTGCTGGAAGCAAAGCATGCATTATCTTTGTTTGTCAAGTCTTATCTGGGTTCTGGTGTCCTCCCAACTGTGTGTGTTTCGTTATCTTTTGAATTCTGCAATTCCTTATCCTGCCCTGTCTCGTTATTTGGTGCAGCTGTGGTTTGTGTTGATTTTTATTTATAATTTATATGTACTTTGGGGTTGGACTGAATTTCTTCCCTTTAAAAACTGTTCTTCGGAGACTTTTTTCTCCAGCCGATGATAACTGGACATTGGGGGCCAAGTCGGAGGAATTAAAGGGACTTTACCTACTTTTGTGACTTTGTTGCTTTTGTGCCACACCCCAGTCATCACACAGGAAAGGGGGTGGGTGGGCGGGGCCAGCCAAAGGTAGTATTTTCCGGTTCTCCAAACTACTCAAAATTGCCACTACCGGTAACCCAGAACTGGTCCGAACCGGCTGAATGCCACCTCTGAATTGAATGGATGACATCATCATCAAAATCTAACACTTAGTAGGATCTGGTTGGGCTTTTAAAACCCAAGAAGGAGTGGGCCCTAGGTGTTAAGACCATTAGGAAGTCTTAGGAATGGAAGCTAGATCAAGGAGAGGAAGAAACATCAGGAAGCATCAGAAAATGGCGAAATATTTGTACTTTCTTGCTGAGAAAGGAAGATTGATGAGTGCATGTTAGCACCAGGAGTTAGCTTGAGGTGCATCAAATGGCTGGCCTTGCAAAAAAGAAAAAAAAAACCAAGGTCAGGTTTGATTGACACTTGATGGGACAGTATCGAGAAATCCTGGGGTTTTAGGTTAGGCTGAGAAGTTGAAAAACATTTCAAAAGCTCTTTGCTTTGTTTCCAGCTCCCCTTTTCTTCACAGCAGGCTTGGTGGAAAAAAACCCGATATAAACACCAATTACTTTTCTTAACTTCACACCGGCAACTGGGAGACACATTGGAAAAAGCTCAAGAAGAAGAAGAAGAAAAGAAGAAAAACCTTTGCCGGTTTGTCTCTGCAAAACAAATAAGGTAAGGTTTGCTCATTATCTTCCAAGTAATGGCTGAATTATTTGCTTTGGTGGATCCCTGCTATGGTGTTGTTTTGAAGAACATGCGCCCAATGCAGTAATGTGAGGTGTGTGGAGGAAAATAAACTCGCCACCTGAAGAGATCATATATGTGGTGGGGGAGGTTTCCCCTTTCTGGGATCCAGAGTTTCGGTGGTACCTGGAAAGAAGGAAGTATCTCTCCTTAATTGGAGAGTTTGTCGTATCAAGCAGCAACCAAAAGTAAATGTGAGTGTGGATGTGTCAGGAAAGGAAGTAAGCCAGGAGGATAGAAAAGATTTGGGAGAGCAAAGCCGCTAACCCAAAGATTAGGGTTTACTAGTCTGATAATGAAGCATCTGCATGCAAACAACCAAGCCCAGAGAATTACAAATGCTCTCTTTTTATCGGAGCAAAAAGGTTTTCACATGCAAATGGACCGAAATTGGTTTCAGAGTGTTGGAAGTTAAAACCCAGTCCTCTCCTAGAGAAATTTATTTATTTATTTGTTTGTTTCTTTGTTTGTTTGGACTTGTATGCTGCCCTATCTCCCGAAGGACTCAGGGCAGCTCACATCATAAAAAACACACAATACAAAAGATTAAAATTATTTTAAAAAATTATTAAACCCAATTCAAGCCAAACAAATTATCTAAAACCCAAAAAACATTAACATTTTAAAAGCTAAAAAAAAAAAAAACCCTCAGTCCAGGCCGGCTTGTTTGAATAACCAAGTCTTTAGGACGCGGCGGAAGGAGCGGAGGTTGGGGGCCAATTGTAGCACAAGGGGCAACTGATTCCACAGGGTGGGCACTCCCATGAAGCCCTACCCGGGAGACCCAGTGGAGGCATTGTCTGGCTGATCGGCACCCTAAGGAGGCCCTGTCTGTGGAACGCCCGACCGGCGATGGCATTCGATGCTGGCAAGAGACGCTTCCATAAGTACCCTGGCCCCAAGCCATATAGGGCTTTATAGGTAAGTACCAGCACCTTGAATCTCACTCGGAGGGCAACCGGCAACCAATGTAACTTGCGCCGGAGGGGTGTAACATGGGAGTATCGGGATACCCCCATCACAACCCGCGCGGCCACATTCTGCACCAGTTGAATGAAATATTTTAGGATATACTAAAGAGTTAGAATATTTCCCCTAAAAAAGTAGAAATTCAGATAGGCAGAAACTTATCCCCACCTCCCCGCTTTGTTAATGGGCCATTAAGGCCTGGGCCAGTCTATTCTACATAACAAAGATCTACCTCCTTCAGGCAGAGCCCCTTCATTGCACCACCCACCAAGTGTCAACTCAAAAATATTTCTCTGGTCTTTTAGAGTTGTCAGCAGAAAGGGAGTGGACAGAGTAATGCATACCTTAAATATTTTCACAGATAATTGCTAGGCGGCCGAAGATTCTGACCTGCAAGATTATTACTGGAGAACATGATTGATGACTCTTGGCTATGGATGTGTCCCATTGGAGAATATACATCCAGGGAGTGGGGGAAGACCAGGGTCAAGGGTATCATGAATGATATGTCTCAGTGTCGGCTGCATCCAGGTAACGCCGACATGTTCACTCCTAATAAATGATTTTTTTTTTAAACTCTGAGAGATGCAGCTAGAGACTCATGATTTGAAAGGGGGTGGATTGTCGGAGCGCTGACACCAAGTTTCAACCAAATTTAACACAGAGACAACCTACAAAGCTACCTATGACCTCTGACAGCAACCAATCAGGATAATCTTCCTGTGCCCCAGGAAGCTCAAAGCCAAAGAGGATATAAAACCCAGGGGCTCTCAGCATTTCTTCCCTTTTCCTTCGCCCAAGAGCTCCAAGCCATGTGATCCTGTCCACCATTAAACCATCTTTCCAAACAGCCTCCATGTTTCCAGGGTCTTTCTCCCCACTTGGAACTGAACCCAGAAGGATATTTCTTCCAACAAGAGCATAAAAAAAACCTTCACACTTTCTGTGGGAATGAAGCAGTGGTGGTATTCAGCCGGTTCTCACCGGATCAGGCGTAGCAAGAATTTGGCGTGGGTTGCCAAACCAGTAGTAAGTTCTGGCTGGCCACACCCCCGATCCGGTCACCCTCCTGCCTGATGCTCGCTTACCCGCCTGCCTGACATTCGCCTAAGGTATTTCTTTTTTTTTCCTCCCAACAATCAGCTGTGCATAGATCAGCTGTGCTGGGATTCCTCTTGTTGAGGCCCAGGAAGGCAAAAAATGGAGGAAGGAGCTCAGCACCCTCCAGGAGTGGGATTCTACAGGTTCGCACCTATTTTCTAGAACCGGTTGTTAACATTCTAAGCAGTTCGGAGAATCGGTTGCTAGAAAAAATTACTGGCCTAATCCTGTAAGGAAGGCAGGGAAAACATTCTGTTGCTTACAGAAACTGCCTCTCCGTTAACCCTTATTACGTTCTTGGCAGGACTAGACTTCCTGTCTGGGAACTTCTCTGGTTCCCCTCCTTCGCTGGTACTTTGCTTGTGTGGAGTGACTGTTAAGTTCGCATAGGGAGGCAGGACGCGGAGTGCTTCAACTCAAAGTTTATTGTGACTTCAGCTCAGAACGGACCCAAGTGGCTCAGGTGCGGCAGCCTTTGCCTGGCTGCCAGGGTTTTCCAATCAGAGTCAGGGTTTTCCGCACTTTTACAACCAATGAATTCAAACACTTTACAACAACAACCAGTCATTCCAAACTCTGCATACATAACAGTGACCGTTGAAAAAAGTGACTTATGACCATTTTTCACACTTATGACCGTTGCAGCATGCCCACAGTCACAAGAGGCCAGGCGAGGAGATGCGTGCCTCGATGTGAGTGATGTTGAGTTGGCCACGCCCAGCCAGTATCGTGACCACCAAGCCATGTCCACCCAGTCACATGACCACCAAGCCACGCCCACCAACTAAGCCACACCCACAGAACTGCTTGTTAAAAAAATTGAATCCCACCCCTGGCCACCCCGCTCCATTTTTTGCCTCCCAGCGCCCCAGAGGAGCCTTAGGGGAGCAAAAACGTCCCCCCAGAGGCTTCTCTGAGGCTAGGAAGCTCCCAAAACGGAGCTTGGAGGGGTGCTGCATGCCCCTCCGCATGCTGTTTTTTTCCTTCCTGAGCCTCAGAGGAGCTTTAGGTGGAGCAAATATGCCCTCTCCTAGAAGCTTCTCTGAGGCTAGGAAGCTCCCAAAAAGGGGTAGGGGCAGCAAAAAAGCAACAACAAAAAAGCCACACCCACCCAGTCACATGGCCATGCCCACCAAGCCACGCCCACAGAACTGGTAGTAAAAAAAATTTGAAACCCACCACTGGAACAAAGGCATCTGATTTAGAACAAGAAACATAAAACGCGACCTATCAGCCTTCTGAACAGCTTGTCTTCAGAGGTTGTGGGTGCTTCATCACTGGAGGTTTTTAAGAAGAGACTGGACAGCCTAACCTGTCTGAAGTGGTGTGTAGGATCTCCTGCTTGAGCAGGGGGCTGGACTAGAAGACCTCCAAGGTCCCTTCCAACTCTCCTTCTCATCCAAGCCTTCCTCAGCCTCCAGGAATGGCCTAGGTTCCTCCCCAACCTCCTCACTACTGTCCAACTCTGCTGCCAGCCACCAGTGGGCCACAACAAAAGACGCCCATTTTCAGCTCTAAAACTTACCTTCTGCTGCAGCCACGGTGAGTAAAACAGCTATGGCAATCCGCTGCACTGGACAAATCAGCTGGGCTGCAAACCATGGAAATATAGGACAGACTAATGTAGGGGCGAGTGGGCGGGGCCAACTAATCGCCAGAACTACCAGTTCGTCCAAACCAGTACGAACCGTCTGAATTCCACCCCTGGCTACATGTACATACATTGACCTAACGGACCTTCAGAGTGTGTTGCTTTGGATTAAGTAAGTTACAATAAGAAAGAGAGACTTTATTTACTTTGAAATTGTTTCCACAGGGAAATGGGGAATAAGAACTTAGCATCAAGCCAAATTGACTTGCTGATATTTATAGACTTTCTGCTATCTTCATTTTTGTTTCATCTGGAGGTGATGGATTAACCAAGAGAACTTTTAATAACTGCTAAGGTCATATGAAAAAGTCAATATTCCACCCACTGCTGCAGATATTAGCCAACGGGCACAAAATGGGTAAATATAAATAATTGCAAAGCCTACTGTAATTGGGTTTGCTTTGCTCTCAAGTCAAACAATAATAGTTTTATATAGCGTTGATTTCATTGTTTGCTAAGTCTAAATACCCCCCCCCAATGGCTAATTTTTTTTGGCTAAGGTTGCAGAGAAATTAATTGATTCTTCTAGTCATTAAGGAATCCCTTCTTTTGTTCTGCCATGTGACTAAAGGCACTTGTATTTGACCATTTTTCAATCTTAACATTAACCATGAAGAAACCATGTTCTCCTTCTAGAGCAAAATGTCTATGGAGGTTCTCAGTCATCTAGGTCATGGTTGTCCCAAAGGTGCTTTTTTTCAAGAGGCAACTGGACTTAGTTGGTTTTTCTTTTGAAGACATTTTGCTTCTCATCCAAGAAGCTTCTTCAGCTCTGACTGGATGGTGGGAAATGGAAGGATTTATACTCCTTGCAGACAGCTGGTCATTTGCATTCTTTTTAGAGAGTCATTGAGGCTACTTGGAGGTTTGTCTGTGTCCTCGTGTTCTGACTCAACCGGGTTCCTAAAGAGCAAACACAGACAAAGGCAGCAGCCCCCACCTTTTAAGGTTTAATAATTCTGTTCTGAAGGCTGCTTTCCACTAATTAGCTCCACAAGAAAGACCCTTGCTCAGTTGTTTGTCAAGGCTGCCAAAAACCCAGAGATAAGAACTAATTTACATGAACTAAGATGTCCACCAGTTGAGCTTAAGAGCTTCTTTGCTGTCTGCAAAGAACGCTTTTCCAAACCTGGCTTTTATCCTCTTGAGGGAGGGACCATTACCTTGCAGCCTTACTCCCGAGTCGCCTGTGCTGCTGTAATTGTTCTGAGAAATCATTCGTGCACCTGCACTTGGCACAAGCTCCTCGGGAACCTCCTCATCGCTGCTGCCAGCCCCCACAATCTCTGAAGGCAGCAGTCCACTCCCTGATGGTCCTAGCCCTCCATCAGAGTCCTCGCTCTCCTCAGCCATCTGCACCTGCTGCCAGCTAACCACAACACTTCGGGACTGTGTTGTGGAGCTGTGCTTTGCAAATGACCAGATGTCTGCAAGGAATATAAATCTTTCCATTCCCCACCATCCAGTCAGAGCTGAAGAAGCTTCTTGAGTGAGGAGGGAAACGTCTTCAGAGAAAAACCAGAGAGTCCAGTTCTAGAGCAAAAGTTTCTCAGAGTGTTAGCCTTTCAAGTACAGTTAATAATTATTATTATTTATTAGACTTGTATGCCGCCCTCACTCCCTGAGGACTCAGGGTGGCTCACAGTATTAAAAAAATACAATAAGTTACTTTAAAAGTAATTAAATAACACAAGCCTAATAGTCAAACTAATAAAATTAAGTTAAAATTATTTTAAAAGCCCCCCCCCCCCCATTTCAGTCCAGGCCGGCCTGCTGAAACAGCCAAGTCTTCAGGTCACGGCGGAAGGAGCAGAGATCAGGGGCCAAACGAATACCCAAGGGGAGCTGATTCCACAGGGTGGGTGCTCCCACAGAGAAGGCCCTACCCCTGGGCGCCGACAGCCGACACTGTCTGGCCGACGGCACCCCAAGGAGGCCCTGCCTGTGGGAGCGTACAGGGCGATCGGAGTGTGATGCCGGCAGAAGACATTCCTGCAGTTAGCCCTTGTCATACAACAGTTCGTTTAATGACCCCTTCCTATGATCCAAGTAAATGCAGAAGTGAAAGATGGCCACAGGTACCGTGTTTCCCCGAAAATAAGACACTGTCTTATATTTTTTTTGGCTCCCAAAAAGCACACTAGGTCTTATTTTCGGGGTAGGTCTTATATATTTATGGTGCCAAATAGTGGGTGTGAGTGTGTGTGTGGTGGGGTGTTTGGTGCAGTTGCTCCCTGAAAAGTCTTTCTGGAACTGGAGATTTACACTAGGTCTTATTTTCGGGGTAGGTCTTATATTAGGGCAGGTTTAGAAAATAGTGCTAGGTCTTACTTTCGGGGTAGGTCTTATTTTCGGGGAAACACGGTAGAAAGTATGATTTAGATATAAAGTTATTCTAGCCTGTATCAACAATCCGTACATTACAATTTAGCAATCATGTTTGAGGAACCCTGGAGAGCCGTATCACTACGACTCCCATTCCTGCAGCTTTCCTATTTGAGGTACTTTTCAGAATCCAAAACACCAGAAAATCTGACTTAATCAGGTATCCAGTTTGAAAAAAAAAAAATAGCTTCCCCTCCCTCCACTTCATAACTTATCCTGGGAAGAATGCAAAGGCCAGTCACAAGGGTCTTTTTCATCGAAACAGGGTGAAATCAATGCGAAATAAGCCATGAATTTATCAACATCATGCATTGTAGAGATTTTGAACGTTGAATTGAATAGGCATTAGGAGGAAGAAGGACGAGAAATAAATGTATTTTTGTGGCCTCGTGATACAAATTCCACCTCTCCTGTAGATGGATGTGATATTGGGACACTACAAAATAAAGAGTTGGCTTCACATCCTGACTTCTTTTTCATTATTATTTTGGTACCACCCTGATGAGTATTTGGGGTATTTTGACTTTTTTTTTAAAAAAATGGTATTTCCAGTAGGGGATATCCAAGCTAAATTTCAGTATACAGCTTGAGGATATGTGCAAAGGATGATTACAAACGAAGGATGGTGTCCTTTCCAGAATTTAATAGAACTATTTTAAAAGAGTCTAGCTAGAAATAAAAATGGATTAATTCAGTGACCTTTTATATAAAGCAGTTGCTCTATACAATACACTAACTAATTCAACTCAGACAAAACCAGAATACAGAACAGAGTACAGAATAACAGAGTTTGAAAAGATATTGGAGATCTTATAGTCCAATAGTTATAAAACTAAAGGTAAAAGTTCCCCTTGCACGTACGTGCTAGTCGTTTCCAGCTCTAGGGGGTGGTGCTCATCTCTGTTACAAACCCGAAGAGCCAGCACTGTCCAAAGAGGTCTCCGTGGTCATGTGGCCCACATGACTAAACATTGAAGGCGCACAGAACGCTGTTACCTTCCCACCAAAGGTGGTCCCTATTTTCCTACTTGCATTTTTACATGCTTTTGAACTGCTAGGTTGGCAGAAGCTGGGACAAGGAATGGGAGCTCACTCCATTATGCTGCGCTAGGGATTCAAACCGCCGAACTGCTGACTTTTCTGATTGACAAGCTGAGCGGCTTAGCCACTGAGCCACTGCATGCCTTCACCTAATAGCTATAGCAATAGCTAATAGATTTATATACCGCTTCACAGTGCCTTACAGCCCTCTCTAAGCAGTTTACAAAGTCAGCTTATTGCCCCCAACAATCCAGGTCCCTTCCAGAATTTTCTACTAGTTTCTGGCATGTTCTGCCAGTTTCTGGCAAGGAAAAAAAAAAGACACCCATTCAGAAGAATCAATTTTGCATTGACAACTGTGGTGTTTGCTTAATGACTGTGGATTGGCTTACAGGCTGGGATCATTCACTTAATGACTACTGCAAAAAAAAATATGAGGGAAAAAATCAGGTCCAGTCATGTGGCTGCCTCAACTTATAACCATAGCAACTTGCATCCAGAAATCTGGTTCAAATTGCAGTCGTAAGTTGAGGAACACCTGTAGTTTAATCTGTGAACTGAATCTAATACAGGTAGTCCTCAACCTACAACAGTTCATTTAGTGACTGTTCAAAGGTACAACAGCACAGAAAAAAGAGACCAATGAATATTTTTTCACACTTATGACCGTTGCACTGTCCCCATGGTCAGGTGATCAAAATTTGGACCCTTGGCAACTGACTCGTATTTACGACAATTGCAGTGTCCTGGGGTTACGTGATCCCCTTTTGTGACCTTCGGACAAGCCAAAGTCAACGGGGAAGTCTCAGGTTCACTTAACAACCGTGTGACTAACAAATAATTTCAGTGATTCACTTAACCATGGTGGCAAGAAACGTGATAAAATGGGGCAAAACTCACTTCACAATGTTTCACTTAGCAACAAAAATGGGGGTCAATTGTGGTCGTACATTGAGGACGATTACCCGTATTAGTTGTGCAATAAAACATCTGCAACAAAACAGCCCTTTGTCACCCCTATTGTTAAGTGAATTGCTGCATTGCTTTGTAAAATTGATTGATTGATTGATTGATTGATTGGTTTGGTTTGGTTTGGTTTGGTCTGGTCTGGTCTGGTTTGGTTTGGTTTGGTTTGGTTTGGTTTGGTTTGGTTTGGTGTGGTTTGGTTTGGTTTGTCAATCGCTTACAAGATAATAGGTATAAGTATAAACATGAGTAAGAATACAGGAAATAGGTACAAATAAATGGGAACAATAGGATAGGGACGGTAGTCACGATGGTGCTCTTATGCACGCCCCTTACAGACCTCTTAGGAATGGGGTGAGTTCAGTAGTGGTTAGTTTGAGGTTAAAGGGGTGGGGGTGTGAGGATGTAACAACAGAGTCAGGTAGTGCATTCCAGGCATTGACCACTCTGTTGCTGAAATCGTACGTCCTGCAATCGAGTTTGGAGCATTGAGTTTGTATCTGTTGTGTGCTCTTGTACTGTTGTGGTTGAAGCTGGAGTAGTCATTGACTGATAGGACATTGTAGCAAATAATTTTGTGTGCTACGCTTAAGTCCAACCGTAGGAGGAGTAGTTAAGTTGGTTGTTAAGTGAATCTGGACTGCCCATATTCACTTCTATGACCAGAGTCTAGAGGAGCAGCGTGAAAGGTTTGATACAACACGTTCCATCTTGTTCCTCATTTTCGCCTCACCAGCCTATTTTGCAGAAAGCGAATAAAGATCGCGTGGCTGATAGCATTTTGCCCAAGGCAATATTCACAGCGGCACCCTAGGATGAATGTCAGACACTGTAGTGATTGTTACAAAACAAAATTGTCCGTCTCTCCTCCTCTGGTTTGGGTAGATTAGATTTATCTCTCTCTTTTAAAATAGAAGCCCAAGAGTCACCACGCTCTGACAAAAGTGACTCAATTTGCATGGACAGCCTAGGAGCACCGGATCCGTTCTGTTGATGGAATTGTTTGAAATGTGGTTGGGGTTGTAGCAATGGGAGGGGAGAAAGGGATTGAGGTGGCTTTTGCCATTGGAAAGCTCATACTATCAATGTAATTAATGGCTGTATGATGGGATATATATATAGAAAGCAATGTGCTGGTGTCAGCAGCCCCAAACATGTTAGGTAAACAGCATGGCATTCCTGCTACTCTCTTGTAATCCCTTCCTCTCCAATCTCTCCACTTTGCAAAGATGGGAGAATAAGTCACGCACATTGAAAAGAAAAAATTGCCTAGAGAAATTGCTTGGTTTTCCTCCCCTATTGGAGATGAAGAGATCACACAATACAGATTGAAAGCAATGCAGCGGTCCGGGTAATCCCAAGCACGACACATAAACAGGTGAGTGTATTCCCCATTGTATCACCTGTTTCCTCTCTTAAAATCGCTTCCTCTCCAATCTCTTTCCTTTTTAAAATATAAGTCAGAGAGTCACCAGACTCTGAAGAAAGTGACTCCATTTGCATGGACAGAATGACAGCCTGGGAGCACCAGATCTGTTCTGTTGGCGGAATTGTCTGAAATGAGATTGGGGTTGTAACAATGAGAGGGGAGAAAGGGGTTTTGGGGGGGCTTCCTCTCCAATCTCTGTGCACTGCAAGGGATGCGGGAACAAAAGGAACTCCATGGGTAAAGCAGAAACTCCATGGGTAAAGTCAACACGTAGCAACTCTAATGGCAAACACATGATAGAAGAATGCTGTGAAAGCCATGAATGTGGATATTGATCATAACGCTGTTGTTTTTTTTCAGTAGCATTGTAACTTTGAACTATCACTGGACAAGGCAGTTGGTAGATGTGGTCTCTCTAAATATGACTCTCCATTTTACAGAGACTCTGGGTGGCTAACAGGATTTTTGAAAAATCAGTAAAAAAGCAACCAATCACAGTAGGTGCCATATAGGGACAGTCAACAATAGTAACACTCACAAGGTAGCAGAATAACAGAATAAGAGAGTTGAAAGGGACTTGGAGGTCTTCTAGAGAGATCAGGAGATCGTATACCATTTCAGGCAAATGGCTGTCCAATCTCTTCTTAAAAACCTCCAGTGATGGAGCATCTACAACTTCTGGAGATAAATCATTCCACTGATGAATTGTTCTGACTGTCAGGAAATTTCTCCTTAGTTCTAAGTTGCTTCTCTCCTTGATTAGTTTCCATCCATTGCTTCTTGTCCTGCCTTTGGGTGCTTTGGAGAATAGGTTGACCCTCTCTTCTTTGTGGAAGTCCCTCCAGATAGCTATGATATGGGTTTTTATAACCCGGATTGGGCGCTCTTAGCTTGTTGGCTTCCAATTCCAAAATGCTAATATTGAAATTATTATTTGGGAGTCAACTTCCTTTACAAGATCTCATAATACTCCTTGAGAACTGAAATCTGCTCCACAGATAACAGAGTAACAGAGTTGGAAGGGACCTTGGAGATCTTCTAGTCCAACCCCTTGCTTAGGCAGGAAACTCCACACCTTTTCAGACAAATCCAATCTCTTCTTTAAAACTTCCAGTGTCATTGGAATAATTCCTAGATTCTATGATTACGCAGTTTTGTATCAGTCATCTGTTCCACAGGATGTAAACTTCCCTTCCATTGCTTTCTAGGTGTCCATTAGCAACATATTCATTTCACAACTTCCTTTATCTTAAAAACGGAAAGGTGAGTTCTCCGTTGCTTTTAGAGATTTTGTTTTTAGATCTCGCAGACAAAGAAATTTATATATATATATATATATATGATACAATTGTGCTGCCTACGGTTAAGTATTTTTCCTGATGGTATGTTTAAAAGCTGCTATTATATTCTAGAGGCTGCTGGGAGGAGGGGCTGCAGTTTACAAGGTGGTGCTTAAATCCCTTCTTAAACACTCAGAATAAATAAAAAATAATTGAGTCTCTTTCAAATAATGCAGTCGCGGGGAGCCTATAATTCCACACATGGGTACCTCTCGTAGATTGAAATGGCTTTAGGTTTTTCTAAAGACCAGCCAGGAAAAGTAGCTTTGAATTCAACTTCCAATAAGCTGCTGCAGTTCACACAAAACTTCCCAGGTGAAGAATTTATTAGAATGCAAGATCCTTGGCTCCAAAGCTGATATTGCTAATAGCATGACATGACTGGGGTGTAAAGTCACTTCCTTCTTGTAAGCAAGGGGCCCAAACTCAACTTTCTGAACAGTAGCCTGTCGACTTCTTCCCCATCATTATTTTTAATACAGATTTGTATCTAGGTAGGGACAAACCTCAAAATTCACCCTTCAGCATTGTTTCCCTCTTTCTCTCCCCCCCGCCCCCAAAAAAACCCTCTGATCTTAAACAGCAAAATTCATTGTTGGCTAAAAAGTCCATTTCCAACCTCTTGTAAATCACAAGCTTGTCATATTTCTTCCCGTTCTTCCCTGTGGAGATTCTCAATCATCCAAATCTTGGTTGTCCCAGTCAGTTCTGAAGAACTGCAGAAGCTTCTTGGATGAGAAAGAAAATGAGAAACAAAGAAAGCCCAGTCGTCTTTTGAAAAAGCACTTTGGGGTTCTTCCCCATTAGGATTTTTGCCAAGCGGCTTAGAGTACTTGTTTATTATGTATTATTATTATCTTTGGAAAGGTGGTAAGAGTTCTCTGTGGTTCACCGGACATCTTGATTTTTTGTTGTTGTTGCTTTTTATTTTGTTGTGGTTAGCTCTAAAACTTTTTTTTTATTGTCTTGGGCAGCTGGTAAGCAGTATTATTTAAACCTCCAGTTGCTTTAAGATCTTTTGATTCAGAGCATTTTTAGAAGAAAAAGTAGAAATTGAAGTAAAACAAAAACAAAAATGACATCAAGATATTGGAAGACTTCTATCATGTCATCCCTAGTTCTTCTTTTCATTGGACTAGGCATACCCAATTCCTGCAACCGTTCTTCAGATGTTTGGGCAACAAGATGATAGATAGATAGATAGATAGATAGATAGATAGATAGATAGATGGATGGATGGATGGATGGATGATGGATGGATGGATAGATAGATGATAGATAGATAGATAGA